>CATNEM010000290.1:0-10000 GCA_950096795.1 Macrostomum cliftonense | reverse complement strand
TTAAAATCCCCAAAAACTCAGGATCCCATGTTTAAAATCCATGTTAGTGGTTTATTTACTACGATTTTTGTTTCTGTACACCGTTTTCTTAATAATTTCTCAGAATCCCAAGTCAAAATCCCATGTTTACAACCCCCAAAACTCAGGATCCCATGTTTAAAATCCCAAAACTCATGATTCCATGCTTAGAATCCCCAAAACTCAGGATCCCATGCTTAGAATCTCCAATAACTCAGGATCCCATGTTTAAAATCCCCAAAAACTTAGGATTCCATGCTTAAAATCCCGAAAACTCAGGATCCCATGTTTTTAAATCCCCAAAAACTCAGAATCCCATGCATAGGATCCCCAAAAACTCAGGATCCCATGTTTAAAATCACCAAAAACTCAGGATCCCATGTTTAAAATCCCCAAAAACTCAGAATCCCATGCATAGAATCCCCAAAAACTCAGGATTCCATGCTTTCAATCACCAACTTAGGTTCTTATGAAAAAGAGTTCCCAAAACTCAGGATCCCTAAGCTTTGATTCCAAGTCTAAAATCATAATGTCAGGATCCCATGATAGGAATCCCCAAAACTCAGGATCCCATGTTTAAAATCCAAGATCCCATTTTTCTTCAAAAATCCCCAAGAAAGTTTTTAAATCCCAAACTCACCCGAACGCGAGCTTCTGTCAGGTTAGTCCAGGCCGCGATCTCCTCCCTGGTGGCCATGTCCGGGTAGCGGTTCCTGGCGAAGGTGGCCTCCAGCTCCTGCAGCTGGGCGGAGGTGAAATGAGTCCGCTGCCGCCTCTGCCGCTTGCCGCCGCCGCTGCCTCCCTGGCCCGAGGATTTGCCGTCCTCGTTGGCGCCCTCGTCCTCGTCAGATCCGGCCGGTTTCGCGTCCGCGGCGCTGGTGGCAGCAGCGGCGCCGCTTCCGCCGCCGATGATCCGGTCGTGATGCTGGAGCTGGTGATGATGCTGCTGGTGATGCGGCTGGATCCGGTCGTCTTTGACGGGCGTCAGGTCTGCCGAAGAGGGGGAGTTTCGGGGGGTGGAATGCAATGTGTGAAATCAAGATTCTATTCTCATCGTCAAAATTTCCCATTGTAAAAATATCTCCTTGCTAGTAGCAGGCATTTATTAGCTTTGCAATTTGATGAGCCCCCAGATTTTATCAACTGAATCCTCCAATTTCTTCCGGCTACTTATGGGGAACTGGCGGCAAGTTGAATAGCTCGATGTAGGCGATTCCCTGCGCACAGCGGGTGGCCCCTCGATGTAGTTGGGCTTGAAATTTCTGGCACATTTAAAGAAAACTACCAACCAAACTATAACTGTAATTGTTAGTTTTATTTTGGAAAGCTTTCGAACCAGACGCTGATTGGAAAGGAGGGAGAAAATTTTTGTTTGTTCGAATAAAATTGAGGAGGTCACTTAATTTGGTTTCAAAAGAACGAAAATTTTGTGTCAGATGTACTGCAATGTTGTATCAGATGTACTGCAATACTGTGTCAGATGAGCTGAAATACTGTGTCAGATAAGCTGCAATACTGTGTCAGATGAGCTGCAATACTGTGTCAGATGAGCTAGCTGCAATACTATGTCAGATGAGCTGCAATACTGTGTCAGATGAGCTGAAATACTGTGTCAGATGAGCTGCAATACTGTGTCAGATGAGCTAGCTGCAATACTGTGTCAGATGAGCTGCAATACTGTGTCAGATGAGCTGAAATACTGTGTCAGATGAGCTGCAATACTGTGTCAGATGAGCTAGCTGCAATACTGTGTCAGATGAGCTGCAATACTGTGTCAGATGAGCTGAAATACTGTGTCAGATGAGCTGCAATACTGTGTCAGATGAGCTGAAATACTGTGTCAGATGAGCTGCAATACTGTGTCAGATAAGTTGCAATACTGTGTCAGATAAGTTGCAATGCTGTGTCAGATGAGCTGCAATACTATGTCAGATGAGCTGGAATACTGTGTCAGATGAGCTGCAATACTGTGTCAGATGAGCTGCAATACTGTGTCAGATGAGCTACGATACTGGTGTCAGATGAGCAGCAATACTGTGTCAGATGAGCTGCAATACTGTGTCAGATGAGCTGAAATACTGTGTCAGATGAGCTGCAATACTGTGTCAGATGAGCAAGGATACTGTGTCAGATGAGCTGCAATACTGTGTCAGATGAGCTGCAATACTGTGTCAGATGAGCTACAATACTGTGTCAGATGAGCAAGAATACTATGTCAGATGAGCTGGAATACTGTGTCAGATGAGCTGCAATACTGTGTCAGATGAGCTGCAATACTGTGTCAGATGAGCTGCAATACTGTGTCAGATGAGCTACGATACTGGTGTCAGATGAGCAGCAATACTGTGTCAGATGAGTTGGAATGTTGTGTCAGATGAGCAGCAATACTGTGTCAGATGAGTTGGAATGTTGTGTCAGATGAGCTGCAATACTGTGTCAGATGAGCTGAAATACTGTGTCAGATGAGCAAGAATACTGTGTCAGATGAGCTGCAATACTGTGTCAGATGAGCTACAATACTGTGTCAGATGAGCTGCAATACTGTGTCAGATGAGCTGCAATACTGTGTCAGATGAGTTGCAATACTGTGTCAGATGGGCTGCAATACTGTGTCAGATGAGCTACAATACTGTGTCAGATGAGCTGCAATACTGTGTCAGATGAGCTGCAATACTGTGTCAGATGAGTTGCAATACTGTGTCAGATGGGCTGCAATACTGTGTCAGATGAGCTGCAATACTGTGTCAGATGAGCTGCAATACTGTGTCAGATGAGTTGCAATACTGTGTCAGATGGGCTGCAATACTGTGTCAGATGAGCTGCAATACTGTGTCAGATGAGCTGCAATACTGTGTCATGAGGTTCACCAAATTCTGCCACAGGGGCAGACTCAAAGCTGAGCAGGCCCAGTTGATGAAGGAACTCAGGATGTTGCATGGTGCATGAAGCAAGATTTATGCATGGCCCAGTAAAGTCCCCTCCCTCATTCGCAGAAAAAAAAATCGAGCCGAGTCAAAATTCACCACGCGCGCCCATTAGCCTTCAGCCTTCGACAGTTTCCCATTTTCGACAGAAAAAGTCACGGAGGAGCAGGCAGTTCGCCTGTTAAAGCAAGTCCGAAATCTCGGTCACAACCTACTACGACACAGAGAGTTGAGAAGGAGCCCCCAAAGAAGACGCTTCTTCCCCCCCCCTCTCCGCAGCATCCCAGTTTCCGACCCGAATCAACGAATCCCCCGCCTCCCGCCCCCAACTGTTCGCACAATTCGCATTAAATAGCTTGCCGAAACCCGTGACTTTATTAATGCTTAAACAGCGTCGGGCAACAGATTTCTGGGCAAAAACCAAACTGCCCCCCAGCCTCCCCTATTTGACAGATATAGAGTTCGAAGTATAACAAAATATATATATAGATCTATTTTATTCGGGTGTTCTCGCATCCCGCCTTCTCAAACCTATGCGGAATAAATTTGCATGCCAAATTCGGTTTTGTTCTCCGGCGTCTCACGGCTGCGTCTCGATATTGTTAGTCGCAAAAAAACTGGGCTATTCAATCAACAGGTTGCCAAATTATTTTTTTGCCAATTTGGGAAGCTTTGTCTGGCGCGGCTGAACTCTCATTACCTAGTGCTAAACTGGGTCTGGCGCCCCCTGTCTCTGTCTGGCGCTTCCCGTCTCTGTCTGGCGCCCCCCTGTCTCTGTCTGGCGCCCCCTGTTTTTGTCTGGCGCTCCCTGTCTCTGTCTGGCCGCCCCCTGTCTCTGTCTGGCGCCCCCTGTCTGTCTGGCGCCTCCTGTCTCTGTCTGGCGCCCCTGTCTCTGTCTGGCGCCCCTGTCTCTGTCTGGCGCCCCTGTCTATGTCTGTCGCTCCCTGTCTATGTCTGTCGCTCCCTGTCTATGTCTGTCGCTCCCTGTCTCTGTCTGGCGCCCCCTGTTTTTTTTCTGGCGCTCCCTGTCTCTGTCTGGCGCTCCCTGTCTGTCTGGCGCTCCCTGTCTCTGTCTGGCGCTCCCTGTCTGTCTGGCGCCCCCTGTCTCTGTCTGGCGCCCCTGTCTCTGTCTGGCGCCCCCTGTCGCTTTTTGGCGCCCCCTGTCTCTGTCTGGCGCCTCTATCTGAGTCAGTCTGGCGCCGCCAGGTTATCAATCTGGCGCCCCTCTTTTCACTCACCAGTCAGCTTGAAATCGTTCGTCTTCTCCGATTTGATGCCGAGCGCGGCGGCCGCGACTGATTGCGGCGGAGGCGGCGGTGGCGGTGGTGGCGGTTGCGGCGGCGGCGGCCCCCCTGCCGGCAGCATCATCTGCAGCTTCCGACTGCCGCCGTATCCGCCGGAGACGCTGCCAAAGTCCAGCGCCGCCGCTGCCGCCGCCGTCGAAGACGCCGCCATGCCGTCCCGACCGAAAACTCCGCCATCAACTAGGAAAAACGGCGTCGGCGGCTGGTACTGCTGGTGGTGCTGGTAGTGCTGGTGCTGGTGCAGCAGGTGCTGGTGCTGGTGATGCTGCTGCTGCAGCTGCTGCTGGTGATGCTGGTGATGGAGCTGCTGCTGCTGCTGCTGCTGCTGCTGCTGCTGCTCGCCTCCTAGCAGGCCGTTCATTGCAAGCAAGGAATAAAAGGAAGAGGGAGACGATTAAAGATCCGACGCTTAGCGCTAATTCTTGATCCCCTTGTCGATCCCAGGGACAATTTTCCCCCCTTGTGGAGCGCTGGCTCACTCGGGTTGGAGAGATTTACCGACTTGCGCAGCTGCAGCCCACAGCTAGCTCGAGGATTTCAAGGAGATTCGAGGATTTTCGCAAGAATAAGAAATTTCAGGGCCGAAGGATTTGGCGGGTATTGCCGGGAGGGGATAATTCGCTAGAAAAGGATCAAGGAAGATCGCCTGCAGCCTGTCCGGTAGCCGGGCCTGACAAACGTTATTGCTGCGCGCCTCTGAGTTTTTAATCCCGGGCGAGATTTCCCCGGCTTAAGATGGACAATCGGCCATCCAGCAGCCCCAGAACTCCCCCTCCCCTTCTGGCCACTTCCCCATCCCTTCCCCGCTGTCGCCCAATTGCCGAGTGCCGCCCCTCACTCTTCCCCCCCGCGTAGCTTCCGCCTCCCCCTACCGGATGGTTGGGGAGAATTGTGAAAAATCCCAACAATTGAGCGAATCCCATTGGCTGGCTTTGACTCCAGTGGCGTTTTCCACAGCGGTGCCGGCATTCTCAACAGCCTAAGCATTTTGATTTGTGCGCCATTATTTTGTTTTTTCAAAATCAAATCATTGCACATTTGAAACAGCAATTTTTAATTCCAAAGCGTCTATTTTATTTTAAATAGTAATTTTAGCAGCCAGTTTGATTTGAAAGTGTCCGTCTGGAAGGTGTCATTTTTTGTATTGAAAAAATCAGTTTTCTTTCTAAAGGGCCAGTTCGATATTAAACATGCCATTTTGATATTGAAAGTGCCAGTTTGATCTTGAAAGTGCCATTTTGTTCATGAAAGTGCTATTTTGTTCATGAAAGTGCCATTTTTATCATGAAAGTGCCATTTTGATCATGAAAGTGCCATTTTGATCATGAAAGTGCCATTTTGATATTGAAAGTGCCATTTCGATCATGAAAGTGCCATTTTTATCATGAAAGTGCCATTTCGATCATGAAAGTGCCATTTTTATCATGAAAGTGCCATTTTGATCATGAAAGTGCCATTTTGATCATGAAAGTGCCATTTTGATCTTGAAAGTGCCATTTTAGTCATGAAAGTGCCATTTTGATCATGAAAGTGCCATTTCAATCATGAAAGTGCCATTTTGATCATGAAAGTGCCATTTTGATCATGAAAGTGCCCGTTTGATCATAAAAGTGCCCGTTTGATCATGAAAGTGCCCGTTTGATCATGAAAGTGCCCGTTTGATCATAAAAGTGCCCGTTTGATCATAAAAGTGCCCGTTTGATCATGAAAGTGCCCGTTTGATCATAAAAGTGCCCGTTTGATCATAAAAGTGCCCGTTTGATCATGAAAGTGCCATTTTGATCATGAAAGTGCCATTTTGATCATAAAAGTGCCCGTTTGATCATGAAAGTGCCCGTTTGATCATGAAAGTGCCATTTTAATATTGAAAGTGCCATTTTGATCATGAAAGTGCCCGTTTGATCATGAAAGTGCCATTTTGATCATGAAAGTGCCATTTTGATCATGAAAGTGCTAGTTTGATCATGAAAGTGCCATTTTGATATTGAAAGTGCCATTTTAGTCATGAAAGTGCTAGTTTGATTTTGAAAGTGCCAGTTTGATATTAAAATTGCCATTTTGATCATGAAATTGCGAGCTTGATCATGAAAGTGTCATTTTAGTCATGAAAGTGCCATTTTGATATTGAAAGTGCCATTTTGATCATAAAAGTGCCCGTTTGATCATGAAAGTGCCAGTTTGATCATGAAAGTGCCATTTTGATCATGAAAGTGCCATTTTGATATTGAAAGTGCCATTTTGATCATAAAAATGCCCGTTTGATCATGAAAGTGCCAGTTTAATCATGAAAGTGCTAGTTTGATCATAAAAGTGCCCGGTTTGGTGCTATTTTGATATTAAATGTGCCAGTTTATTTATGAAAGCGACATTTTGATCATGAGAGGGCCATTAAATTTTGAAAGTGCCATTTTGATCATAAAAGTGCCATTTTAGTCATGAAAGTGCCATTTTAGTCATGAAAGTGCCATTTTGATCATGAAAGTGCCATTTTGATCATGAAAGTGCCATTTTGATCATGAAAGTGCCATTTTGATTATGAAAGTGCCATTTTGATCATGAAAGTGCCATTTTGATTATGAAAGTGCCATTTTGATCATGAAAGTGCCATTTTGAACGCAATATTCGCAGCTACCAAACGCTGGAACATTCTCACAGATCGGGACGCAATTGCACATTGTTGCTCGCCTCGGTGCCATTGTGGGACACCCAGCGGGGTGCGACGCAGACAGCCGCATCGCGGAGAGGGGGGCATACGGGAAAATTATCCCCGGGACTGACCCGCGCTGCCCCGCCCCCCGCGGAGGCTCTCCGCTTTCCATCCTCCCGCTGATCCCCCCCTTGTCCTCTCAAATCGCAGGCACTTAAAAATGCATCGCTGGCGTGCAAGAATAACCTTGGCTGTCTGCTGCAACTGTTTTGTCGCCGGCACCCCGCCAGGGAGGCCACAGCGCGCGCCCTGCCTGGGTCTCCATTTTCTTAAGCATTTGGCTAAAATGCCCGGCACCAGCCGTGGGTGTGCTTGTCAATCCTCTTAGATAGGATGGCTAATATATAGGCTGAACTCGGGGACTGGCGTTGTAAGTGTGCGGGCAATCTCCTGCTGAGACAGTTATGCTGCAAAAAGTATTTTCGGTGCATTGCTCCAATCGTTGATAATAATTGACTTGGAATTTGTCTAAAATTGCCAGCGAAATGATAAGCCACTTGACTAGCCATTTAGCTGGACTGCCGTGTCAGCAATGGGAGCTATCCTACCGGCGCCTGTCCTGACTCTCCTACTGGCGCCTGTCCTGACTTTCCTACTGGCGCCTGTCCTGACTCTCCTCCTGGCGCTTGTCCTGTCTTTCCTACTGGCGCCTGTCCTGTCTTTCCTCCTGGCGCCTCTCCTGACTCTCCTACTGGCGCCTCTCTTGACTCTCCTACCGGCGCCTGTCCTGACTCTCCTACTGGCGCCTGTCCTGACTCTCCTACTGGCGCCTGTCCTGACTCTCCTACTGGCGCCTCTCCTGACTCTCCTACTGGTTGCCTCTCCTGACTCTCCTACTGGCGCCTCTCCTGACTCTCCTACTGGCGCCTGTCCTGACTCTCCTACTGGCGCCTCTCCTGACTCTCCTACTGGCGCCTCTCCTGACTCTCCTACTGGCGCCTCTCCTGACTTTCCTCCTGGCGCCTCTCCTGACTCTCCTACTGGCGCCTGTCCTGACTCTCCTCCTGGCACCTGTCCTGACTCTCCTACTGGCGCCTCTCCTGACTCTCCTACTGGCGCTTGTCCTGACTCTCCTCCTGGCGCTTGTCCTGACTCTCCTCCTGGCGCTTGTCCTGACTCTCCTACTGGCGCCTCTCCTGACTCTCCTACTGGCGCCTGTCCTGACTCTCCTACTGGCGCCTGTCCTGTCTTTCCTACTGGCGCCTGTCCTGACTCTCCTACTGGCGCCTGTCCTGACTCTCCTACTGGCGCCTGTCCTGACTTTCCTACTGGCGCCTCTCCTGACTCTCCTACTGGCGCCTGTCCTGACTCTCCTACTGGCGCCTCTCCTGACTCTCCTACTGGCGCCTCTCCTGACTCTCCTACTGGCGCCTCTCCTGACTCTCCTACTGGCGCCTCTCCTGACTCTCCTACTGGCGCCTCTCCTGACTCTCCTCCTGGCACCTGTCCTGACTCTCTTACTGGCGCCTCTCCTGACTTTCCTCCTGGCGCCTCTCCTGACTCTCCTACTGGCGCCTGTCCTGACTCCTCCTCCTGGCACCTGTCCTGACTCTCCTACTGGCGCCCTCTCCTGACTCTCCTACTGGCGCTTGTCCTGACTCTCCTCCTGGCGCTTGTCCTGACTCTCCTCCTGGCGCTTGTCCTGACTCTCCTCCTGGCGCCTGTCCTGACTTTCCTACTGGCGCCTGTCCTGACTCTCCTCCTGGCGCTTGTCCTGTCTTTCCTCCTGGCGCCCTCTCCTGACTCTCCTACTGGCGCCCTGTCCTGACTCTCCTCCTGGCACCTGTCCTGACTCTCCTACTGGCGCCTGTCCTGACTCTCCTACTGGCGCTTGTCCTGACTCTCCTCCTGGCGCTTGTCCTGACTCTCCTCCTGGCGCTTGTCCTGACTCTCCTCCTGGCGCTTGTCCTGTCCTTTCCTCCTGGCGCCTCTCCTGACTCTCCTACTGGCGCCTCTCCCGACTTTCCTACTGGCGAAAATATTTAAAATTGCCATTCCAAGGTATCGCAACGCATTTGCAATGCGTTATGGGATCGAGCAATGGAGCAGCAGCAATGGGGAACGCCGTGGACAAGTCAAATTCGATAAGTCAATGGCACAAAAGCTGACGAATATTCAAACCAGCCAAAGCCCCGAGTAAATTTATGTTAAACTTTATCCGACCCAATCCACTTGAGCGCCGCCACGGGATTTTCTTCCCAAATATATAGATACACTTACCGCCACTGCATCAGCCTAACGCACTTGACAGAAATTTTTCCACAAATATTTGTCCCAAAGGCTGCAGACAGGGCAGTGCCGTCATGCACTTGCCCCATACAATCCAGTCCCCTCGACTCTACAAGTGGTCGCTTGAAAGTGACAAGATTGATAGGGCTGTGACAAGTTCGAAACCTGGTGAACGTTGTAAATTCCCTCCTCCCAACTACAGTGTGTTTTTTTGTCCCTCTCGCTGTATGCAGTTTCTGAATTTATTTGTTGCCTTTATTTAGTGGCCAACTTATACAAACTGTCACAGTTTTTGGGCTGAAATTTCTCAAACACTAACGTAGGTAATCTAGAGAAAGTGGACGATGACGCAGCTATACAGAATCTCACAGCAGTCAATATGCCACCTCCCCCCCCACACACACACACACCAAAAAAAGAAAATTTGTTTGCTGTCATTTTCACACTTCTCAATTGACCAAGTGAAAACCGCGCGCGCAGAACAAGAAACTGCACAGATACAGTATAGGCGGAGCGGAACACATTGGAGCGAAAGAGAGATCTCTTTCAGGCCAGCCGGGACGCTCCATTCGCTAATTTAAATGGAAATCGCCCTTCTCGGCGGAAAAAGCATGAGATATTCATAAGCTGTTAATCCTTGTCAGGCTTCGGTCTTGACCGTTTCGCTCAATCTCATGGGCAGCTGCGGTGTGCCGGGGTGGGATTAGGCCAGACTTTAATAAGCAAAGAGCTTCTTGCAATGATAGGCCCCCCGCCGCGTTGCAGAATATGCGCTTTCCTCACGCCCCCTATAGGGCCTAGGAAGTTGCTTCTCGCCA
>CATNEM010000289.1:0-115849 GCA_950096795.1 Macrostomum cliftonense | reverse complement strand
GCGATGCTTTTCACACCTTCACTGGCTGCGTA
The DNA here is from genome assembly GCA_950096795.1 of Macrostomum cliftonense. Classification (NCBI taxonomy): domain Eukaryota; kingdom Metazoa; phylum Platyhelminthes; family Macrostomidae; genus Macrostomum; species Macrostomum cliftonense. The sequence continues at coordinate 115,817 of CATNEM010000289.1, read as the reverse complement.
TAGTGCAATCAGCCCCTCCCAACGCTATGGTGCGATGCTTTTCACACCTTCACTGGCTGCGTATAGTGCAATCAGCCCTCCCAACGCTATGGTGCGATGCTTTTCACACCTTCACTGGCTGCGTATAGTGCAATCAGCCCCTCCCAACGCTATGGTGCGATGCTTTTCACACCTTCACTGGCTGCGTATAGTGCAATCAGCCCCTCCCAACGCTATGGTGCGATGCTTTTCACACCTTCACTGGCTGCGTATAGTGCAATCGCCCTCCAAACGCTATGGTGCGATGCTTTCAACCTTCACTGGCTGCGTATAGTGCAATCAGCCCCTCCCAACGCTATGGCTGCGATGCGTTTGTTTTCACACCTTCACTGGCTGCGTATAGTGCAATCAGCCCCTCCCAACGCTATGGAGCGATGCTTTTCACACCTTCACTGGCTGCGTATAGTGCAATCAGCCCTCCCAAACGCTATGGTGCGATGCTTTTCACACCTTCACTGGCTGCGTATAGTGCAATCAGCCCCTCCCAACGCTATGGTGCAATGCTTTTCACACCTTCACTGGCTGCGTATAGTGCAATCAGCCCCTCCCAAACGCTATGGTGCATGCTTTTCACACCTTCACGGTGGCTGCGTATAGTGCAATCAGCCCCTCCCAACGCTATGGGGCGATGCTTTTTCACACCTTCACTCGGCTGCGTATAGTGCAATCAGCGCCCTTCCCGATGCTATGGAGCGATGCTTTTCACACCTTCACTGTGGCTGTGTATAGTGCAAATCAGCCTCTTCCCCATGCCTATGGGTGCTGATAATCCTTTTCACGACCGTTCCACACATGGCTGTGTATAGTGCAATCAGCCCCTCCAACGCTATGGTGCGATGCTTTTCACACCTTCACTGGCTGCGTATAGTGCAATCAGCCCCTCCCCATGCTATGGTGCGATGCTTTTCACACCTTCACTGGCTGCGTATAGTGCAATCAGCCCCCTCCCCATGCTATGGTGCGATGCTTTTCACACCTTCACTGGCTGCGTATAGTGCAATCCAGCCCCTCCCCTTCTATGGAGCGATGCTTTTCACACCTTCACTGGCTGTGTATAGTGCAATCAGCCCCTACCCAACGCTATGGTGCGATGCTTTTCACACCTTCACATGGCTGTGTATAGTGGTGCAATCAGTGCCCCCTCCCAACGCTATGGTGCGATGTCTTTCACAGGATTCATGTCATGATGCATTACAGTCTGTTTATCCATTGAATTTTTCTTTATTAATCAACAGCGAACTGGTCCCATTCGACGATTTCATGGAGAACCAGTACTTTCCCGGCGATTTCGTCCTGAGTGCAGCCAGCAGCAGCAGGAATTTGAGACAAGCGCCAGCGATGCCGATTGCTCTGATCTGCCTGCATCAGTTGCCGGACCGTGACGCGCTGGTCCTGGAGAATGACGTCACAGGCAGAAGCTGGCCAGGGTGCAGTGGTTTCGCGGAGACCGCCTCGGCTGCCGCGCCTTCGCCGTCTCAGCTGAGCCACTGGGTCCGCCAGATATTGTCAGCACTATCGATCTGAAAGAGTATCTATCTATGAGTACAGGCCGAAATCCATTGTGATTGCTGAAGTCGCAGCAGCAGCCTCCTGCAACCCGAACGCGGCTAATGGCTATTGGAACTTGTGCGAAAATAAGACGCCACCCCGCGCCCATACGGCTTGACAGCGATGTTGTCCGGTTGTCTTGGAAAACTGTGAGCTTTGTTTTTTGTCGAATATTAAATTTATGAAAAATTAGCGACCTCGGACACTTTGATACAGCAAAAGATTCTTATACTTCAGTATTATACTGAGATCTCACACTTCACTCTCGAACAGAGCCTCCTATCTCATGCTGAGATCTCACACTTTCACTCTCGAACAGAGCTCCCATCTCATGCTGAGGATCTACACTTTGATTCTCGAGCAAGACCCCCATCTCATGCTGAGATCTCACACTTTGATTTCTCGAGCAGAAGCCCCATCTCATGCTGAGATCTCACAACTTTAACTCTCGAACATAGCCCCCATCTCATGCTGAGATCTCACACTTGATTCTCGAACAAAGCTCCCATCTCATGCTGAGATCTCACACTTTCACTCTCGAAACAGAGCTCCGTATCTCATGCTGAGATCTCACACTAACTCTCGAACAGAGCTCCAATCTGATGCTGAGATCTCACACTTTCACTCTCGAACAGAGCTCCCATCTCATGCTGAGATCTCACACTTTGATTCTCGAGCAGAGCTCCCATCTCATGCTAAGATCTCACACTTTCACTATCGAACAGAGCTCCCATCTCATGCTGAGATCTCACACTTTGATTCTCGAGCAGAGCCCCCATCTCATGCTGAGATCTCACACTTTAACTCTCGAACATAGCCCCCATCTCATGCTGAGATCTCACACTTTCACTCTCGAACATAGCCCCCATCTCATGCTGAGATCTCACACTTTCACTCTCGAACATAGCCCCCATCTCATGCTGAGATCTCAGACTTTGATTCTCGAACAAAGCTCCCATCTCATGCTGAGATCTCACACTTTCACTCTCGAACAGAGCTCCGTATCTCATGCTGAAATCTCACACTTTCACTCTCGAACAGAGCTCCAATCTGATGCTGAGATCTCACACTTTCACTCTCGAACAGAGCTCCAATCTGATGCTGAGATCTCACACTTTGATTCTCGAGCAGAGCTCCTATCTCATGCTGAGATCTCACACTTTGATTCTCGAGCAGAGCTCCTATCTCATGCTGAGATCTCACACTTTGATTCTTAAGCAGAGCTCCTATCTCATGTTGAGATCTCACACTTTGATTCTTAAGCAGAGCTCCTATCTCATGCTGAGATCTCACACTTTGATTCTTAAGCAGAGCTCCTATCTCATGTTGAGATCTCACACTTTGATTCTTAAGCAGAGCTCCTATCTCATGTTGAGATCTCACACTTTGATTCTTAAGCAGAGCCCCCATCTCATGTTGAGATCTCACACTTTGATTCTCGAGCAGAGCGCCTATCTCATGCTGAGATCTCACACTTTGATTCTCGAGCAGAGCGCCTATCTCATGCTGAGATCTCACACTTTGATTCTCGAGCAGAGCTCCCATCTCATGCTGAGATCTCACACATTATCTACTGATCTACGATTACTAAATTCAGGCATGGCAACAAGCGAAAGCAGACTATCACAGACTACAGAATGCAAACTTGTAGGCAGACACTTTTCACTTGGCTTTAAGCCTTCACCCTGTGGCTCTTTTTTTCTGTTTGCCAATCTGTCACAGTGGATGGCACCTACTGGTGACTCCTTCTCAGTCATTCGCACTTCCGGCCCAACGTGTATGCAGTGAACTTGTTTGAACGGGAGATTTTACTGCTAGTATCGAACAATCAGGATGTCACTATGCAGCAGCTTGTGTGTGTGTGTGTGTGTGTGTTTGCGCCCTGTCCTCATTTTTTGTCCTTTGTCCTATTTGCTTTCATTTTTGTTAACTTGGATCGAATTTCTCGGAATGCGCAAAACTTGTTTAAATAGTTTCTTGGTTTTTATTAGTAAACCGCAGATAATGTCTTTCATGTATGTATTTTAGACTCTATTCTCTGTTCTCATTTTCACCATGATGATTACAGATTAAGAATACTGATTCTCATGGTGAAATCTTTGATTCTCTTATCAGATTCAAAATCATTTTATTGATAAGATCTCTGTTCTCATATCAGATTCAGAATCATTCTCATGCTGAGATCTCTGTTCTCAAATCAGATTCAGAATCATTCTCATGCTGAGATCTCTGTTCTCATATCAGATTCAGAATCATTCTTATGCTGAGATCTCTGTTCTCAAATCTGATTCAGAATCATTCTCATGCTGAGATCTCTGTTCTCACATCAGATTCAGAATCATTCTCATGATGAGAACTCTGTTCTCATATCAGATTCAGAATCATTCTCATGATGAGATCTCTGTTCTCAAGTCAGATTCAGAATCTTTTCATGAGCAGATCTCTGTTCTCATATCAGATTCAGAGCCATAATGAGATTTCTGTTCTCATATCAGATTCAGAATCTTTCTCATGATAAGATCTCTGTTCTCATATCAGATTCAGAATCATTCTCATGATAAGATCTCTGTTCTCATATCAGATTCGTAATCATTCTCACGATGAGATTTCCGTTCTCAGAAGAGATTTCCGTGATTCTCATTATTAGATCTCTGCTCTCAAAATGTCCTATTTCACATCTGGCAGGGCAAGATCCGAGTCGCCTGGTTCGATGGCGAAGAGGCGGACCTGTGGCCCGGCGAGCTGTTCAGCCTTGAAGGCCTGCTCGGCGGCGGCGGCGACCAGCGCTCGACAACCAGCGACTCGTCCGACTTTTTTAACAATAATTTTGACGACAATTCGAACGACGACGACGACGAGTCGTGGGAGACGGAGAGCGAGGAAACCGTCGAGCCCGACGACTGCCAGCCCGCCGCCGAGCCCGACTGGCCCGTTCAGGGCGCCGTCGTTCAAGTTAACAGCGGCGGCGATGTGGTTGCTATGGCAACGCCGGATAAGGACATTGATATGGACGCGAGTGCTGCGGCTCCAGCTGTCGCCGATTCGGAATGCTGGCTGCCTCATCACGCCAACTGCGCTGATGAGTGGGCGTGCGCTAGACAGGTGACGAGTCTTTACAGTGTCTACTCACCCCCGCACCCGATTCTTCAGAGGGCGTCTCTGCCCCCTCTCCCCCTGATTCTTCAGAGGGCGTCTCTGCCCCCTCTCCCCCTGATTCTTCAGAGGGCGTCTCTGCCCCCTCCCCTGATTCTTCAGAGGGCGTCTCTGCCCCCTCTCCCTCAATTCTTCAGAGGGCGTCTCTTCCCGCCCCTCTCCCTCGATTCTTCAGAGGGCGTCTCTTCCCGCCCCTTCCCCGATTCTTCAGAGGGCGTCTCTGCCCCCCCCCGATTCTTCAGAGGGCGTCTCTGCCCCCTCCTCCGCCGATTCTTCAGAGGGCATCTCTGCCCCCCCCCCCGATTCTTCAGATGGCATCTCTGCCCCCCCACCCCGATTCTTCAGAGGGCGTCTCTGCCCCCCTCCCCCGATTCTTCAGAGGGCATCTCTGCCCCCCTTCCCCGATTCTTCAGGGGGTGTCTCTGCCCCCCCCCCCCGATTCTTCAGAGGGCGTCTCTGCCCCCCCTCCCTCAATTCTTCAGAGGGCGTCTCTTCCCGCCCCTCTCCCTCGATTCTTCAGAGGGCGTCTCTTCCCGCCCCTTCCCCGATTCTTCAGAGGGCGTCTCTGCCCCCCCCCCCCGATTCTTCAGAGGGCGTCTCTGCCCCCTCCTCCGCCGATTCTTCAGAGGGCATCTCTGCCCCCCCCCCCGATTCTTCAGATGGCATCTCTGCCCCCCCACCCCGATTCTTCAGAGGGCGTCTCTGCCCCCCTCCCCCGATTCTTCAGAGGGCATCTCTGCCCCCCTTCCCCGATTCTTCAGGGGGTGTCTCTGCCCCCCCCCCGATTCTTCAGAGGGCGTCTCTGCCCCCCCTCCCCCGATTCTTCAGAGGGCGTCTCTGCCCCCCCGATTCTTCAGAGGGCGTCTCTGCCCCCCCCTTCCCCGATTCTTCAGAGGGCGTCTCTGCCCGCCCCCCCCCCCGATTCTTCAGAGGGCGTCTCTGCCCCCCCCCGATTCTTCAGAGGGCATCTCTGCCCCCCCTGCCGATTCTTCAGAGGGCATCTCTGCCCCCCCCCCCGATTCTTCAGAGGGCGTCTCTGCCCCCCCCCCCCGATTCTTCAGAGGGCGTCTCTGCCCCCCCTGCCGATTCTTCAGAGGGCATCTCTGCCCCCCCCCCCGATTCTTCATAGGGCGTCTCTGCCCCCCCCCCCCGATTCTTCATAGGGCGTCTCTGCCCCCCCTTCCCCGATTCTTCAAAGGGCATCTCTGCCCCCCCGATTCTTCAGAGGGTATCTCTGCCCCCCCTGCCGATTCTTCAGAGGGCGTCTCTCCCCCCCCCCCCGATTCTTCAGAGAGCGTCTCCAACCCGTCCCGCACCTCGCACCCGCTTGCAGGTGGGCGCCCAGCTCCGAGACCCGCTGCGCCTGATTGCCGACTGTCTGCGCGAGGCGGTGACCGCCAACGCGTGTCGCACAGTGACGTCAACAGTAGTGCACAGCGTGCACCAGGCTCTGGACACCGTCCTGCTGACTGCCCACGGCCTCCGCACCCAGCTGCACGACCTGCGCACTCGGCCGTCCTGCCTGCGCCGCTGCGCCACCAACAGTCAGCGCTCCGCTCTGCAACAATTTTCTAATCAGCTGAGACGCCTGACATCCGACGCGGCCTGTCTGGAAGCTTTCACCGACCCGGAGGGCATGGCGGAGAAGCTGGCGCCGCTGCGCCACGCCCTCATGATGCGCCGGCCTACCGACGCCAACGCTGAGGATCAGCGCGTTGTGCCGACTTTTGTGCCGCGTATCGCCTGCCCGCTGCACGAGTCGCTTGGCCAGCTGTGGCTGTCGGCTAATTGCCTAGCAACCGCCGGTCCCGAGGCGCCGGCTGCGGAACCGGACGAAACCGGGGGCCGACTGGCTGTGCCCGAGGTGCGGTGTTTTGTCGAATGTTTTGGGGAGTCTGGGTCTTTGTTTTAATTTCTTCGAGTTTAGATTTAGGATTCTGCAGTTTTAGATTTGGGATTCTAAAGTTTTTTTAACTTGGGATTCTTCAGCTTTTTAGATTTGGGATTCTGCAGTTTTTGGATTTGGGATTCTTCCGTTTTTAGATTTGGGATTCTTCTGTTTTTTAGATATGGGATTCTTCCGGTTTTTAGATTTGGGATTCTTCCGGTTTTTAGATATGGGATTCTTCCGGTTTTTAGATATGGGATTCTTCCGGTTTTTAGATATGGGATTCTTCCGGTTTTTAGATATGGGATTCTTCCGGTTTTTAGATATTCATTCGCGCCCAGGCCCTGAGGCGCGCCCTGTGACGCTGATTTTCCATCTGACAGCGTACTTTGTTTGTTTGTTTTTGTTTGGGGATAAAGCTTACATACAAAAATTACTACAACACTTCCTAGTGTTAGGAGCTGTTCATCCTTTAGTGACAGGCCCAACTCAGCTAGTACGCACCCGAGCTGTCTTGTTGCATTAGCAAATTAGCAGGTCAAAATCTTGATGTATCTCTCCTAGATAAGTAGGCTGTGTGCAACTATGCATAGCTTGTTTCCCCCTAGCTGGAGCTATTTTTCGTCTTATCTAACTTGATCCATAACGACACGCCAAGTAACGAATTTTTTAGCACTCGTAGCACTAGGGATAGAATGGCTGGCCTATCCATTTTTGGCCGCCCGAAAAGGTTGCCTAATTAAGTTATTCAGATTGAGCTTGCTCAGGCCCGACTTTGCCATAGATTTTTTTATCCCCTACGCAATGCTTATTTATTAATCCTTGTTTCAATCCTTGAATTTTGGTCAAGAGGTCAGCTTGGTAGGCTAGTGGGCTAAGCCATCTGCCTTATGATCGGAAGGTCGTTGGTTCGAGTCCTGGCTCTAGGAGACAATATTTGCCCCTTGAGCAAAGCACTTCTTAATCCCGCATTGCTTCCGTTCACCAAGGCTGAAATTGGGTACCAGTTTGAGCTGGGTAAATTTAGGGTGGGTCTTGCGGCCCTCCAGCCCGTCAATGACTGAACAGCTGTTGTACACAGCCTGTAGGCTGTACATCTTGTCGAAAGGTCATGTGTCTAAATATATTTTTTTTTCTAATTAATCTTCTCGCTGCTTTCAAACAAGTTAGCGTCCGGTTAGTTAGTAGTACAACACTAATTACTAGTTGTTAGTTTCCTATTACATGATTTCTGTCCAAGTTAAGACTGCTGCTTGTGAGAAGTTTTCTTCAGAATTTTAGTGACATCTGTTATCCATCGCAGGGATAGGCGAGCTGTCTCTGGCCACTTGGCTCCATATAATAATTCGCGTGATTCGGCAGCTTGCTTAATCTCTCCCCCATTTTTCTCCCTTACGAGCCGTTCGGCTTCAACTCTGGTCCCTAACATCTTTGCTATCGTCAATCCCTTGAGGCCTGTTTTTTTCCCACGCTTAGCTTGCTGCCAGGCAATGAGTTAAGGAAGATGAAACTAATCCCTCTCCTAATGTTCATTTCTTCTTATCCTAATTCAACTTTGTAGCTAAGAGACTGACAGATTTTTTAATGCGCCAAAAATGCTTCGGAAACTGGCTTAGTGAGTATTATTAGAAGTTTCTGCACGAAGCTGCTCCCTAGAGAGGAATCTGGTGCGATATGTAGCGAAAATAGCTTTGAGAGATGACGAATTCCACTGCGAACTTCTGACTAAAATCCACTTAATCCGGTCTCATCTTGGTTTCGGAATAAAATGTAAGATTTAAACGATGTTTAAATGCTGGGCAGTAAACAACTATTGAATATATATTTATTTATTTATTATGGTTTGGCTTCGAAACACATGTACTTCAGTGGGACTGGTTCCGCTAAGCCAGCCATTTTTGCTAATTATGTCGCCCCCTCTTCGGAATCGCTAAAGCATATTGAACTGCTGAAGAGTCCATTTGTTTGAATGGTGCATGTTAGCCTTGCCTTGTTATTAGCATTGCTATCGCGACTGATTGAGTTTGTTTTTACCCCTCTTTCTCTATTTCTCTTCCTCTATTTCTCTTCTCTGGTGTCAATCAGGAAGATTGAAATCCCATTACTCTCACACTAGTTCTATTTTGCAACTTTGCACTCCCCTTGTTTGCTTCTAAGGCCTCCCCCCCCCGTCACTTATATCGGATAACAGACTCTCAGATCTGGCACTCTGCAAATGCTCCAAATTGGACAAAAGCCAAAATAGAAGTTTCCTATGTGAATCAGCCAAATAAGACTTCACAGCGTGCAAGGGATATGAAGAAATGTCTAACCAAGCGATGTCTCGCATTGCTACATAGTTTTATCATCAATACTTGAGTCGATTCTGCTAAACGACAAATCAACTATAGCGGTTAATATTGATAAAAAAATGCAAAGTGTAAGCAGACTGTGTTCATTCATTTCCTTTAAAAAGAAACTATTTTTATACTACTGATAGCGGACAAAGATGATAAGCGGCCTGTGGTTTGCTAACACTGGCCGTCTGAGTTTCAACACATAACTAGTAAGACTAGTCACATCGTAGGTGCGTGCTATTCGGCGCACTCTGTATAGTAATTACACTGAGAGGCCCTGGACAACTTTAATCTTCTTATTACTAGACTGGCTATTTATTATTTTTCTTCTGCTTTTAAGTGGCGTGCTTCCTCTGTCGTTAGTTTTACTTTGCGTCGCTTTATTAGTTAGCTTGAATCGTTCGAAGTCAAGCCTTGCACTGCTCCTCCTGATCGATTGTTGCTTCTGAAGAAGAGCAGATTCCGTCAGGTCTAAGTTCGAGCTTCCTATTTGCTCTTTGCACTGCCGCGCCCAAAAACTTATTAACTGGCCTCTTGAATCAATGAAATCGACTACTTTGTGGCTTTGTTTTATTGCTCACAAATGATTCGATAGATTTCTGCTCTCTCTCTCTCTCTCGATGCCAAATTCCATGCGCCGCATCAAAAAGGTCTTTGTAGTGCGCGTTTGCTCAATTTATATTTGCGTGCTGGCACTGAATTTACCGAGCGAAAATAAGCGTGGAGAGAAAATAATAATTTTTTTCGGACACACAGAAGCGAATAGTTGGGGTGGTGCACACGCGAGGTAATTATGGTGCAAGACATCGCACGGGCTCAAATTCTTTCAGTTCGTAAAAGGTTGTTTTACATAGTCTTCGATGTTCGCATGATTTTTTTAATTTTCAACCGTGATGATCCTCGCACGCCTTGCGAATCGTTGGGTCTTTCCACTAGCCTTACTTAGTCCTCGAACTCGTCAAGCTCCCTCTTGCCGCGCAGCGGGGTGAATCTCTTGCCGCGCAGTGGAGTGAATCTCTTGCCGCGGAGCGGAGTGAATCTCTTGCCACGCAGTGGAGTGAATCTCTTGCCACGCAGTGGAGTGAATCTCTTGCCGCGGAGCGGAGTGAATCTCTTGCCACGCAGTGGAGTGAATCTCTTGCCGCGGAGCGGAGTGAATCTCTTGCCGCGGAGTGGAGTGAATCTCTTGCCGCGGAGCGGAGTGAATCTCTTGCCGCGGAGCGGGGTGAATCTCTTGCCACGCAGTGGAGTGAATCTCTTGCCACGGAGCGGAGTGAATCTCTTGCCGCGCAGTGGAGTGAATCTCTTTCCGCGCAGTGGAGTGAATCTCTTGCCACGGAGCGGAGTGAATCTCTTGCCACGCAGTGGAGTGAATCTCTTGTCGTTGGAGATGTAACTCTTGCCATCAACTTGTTCTTCATCAACATCGTTCCCTTGATAGTAGTTGGCATTTGGGCTATCCACATCGCCCAGTGCCTGCATCAGATAGCGGATCTCTAGCTCTGATGGAGCATTGTCGGTTGCCAGCAGTTCCTGCAGAGCTTGGTATTGTTCTTGTTTCTGCTCACTCGGCGTAGCGTAGGCAGCTGATATAATGGCCAAAGCGACCAGGATTCCAATGTACTGAGTGCAACCGCGTTTTGGCTCCATTTGCGGTCTTTTGAACTCTTGCTTACGACTAAGATAGCCAATACCCAATAAGTTATCGACTTGGCTCTACCTGAGCAGCTTGCGGCAGGCAGGTTAGGAGAAGAAGGTCGCCGCTCCAGTGAGCTTTCTGTTGCATCGACTTCTTGCTTCTTTTTATCTCTACTCCTTTCTGGAGGGAAGCAGAGGTGGAAGGGAATGGAAGTTTTTTTGCCCCATCACCCCGTCAGGATGTGTTTTCCATCCCTTATTTCCTTCTCTTTGTCCAATTGGCTTGCGCACTTGGCATCCTATCAGAGAGTTGGTCTAAATTTTATCTTCCAGCTGGAAAATCTCTTTTATGAATCTGAGTGGTTCGAGCGGCTTTCTTGTGGTAACTTTTTTTAATAGCCATTCTATTTAACGAGCTTCAACAAGGACTTAAGACTCGAACTAAACAAAAGAAACTATTGTTTTCTGGAATTGAAAAGAAATAAAAACAAAGCAAAAAATTGACGAAAAAAATCAGCCTAAAAATCTAACAGAGCAGCGTCTTCCGAAATATGATATAGTGTGGCAGACACTCACTGTATAACTATTGATTTCATTTACTGCGCTTCTCGCCCTATGGCGTCATCTTATTAGTACTAGTAGCGTAGGCATTGACTTTTCCGACACCTGAACCTGTCAAACAGTCTTAATGATCAGTGCCGAAGCCAGTGTCAGATGCCTTGCTTGCCTGTGAGCCTTCTTCTGCTGCTCTTTTTGCTCCAGACAGCAATCGAAACTTTTAATAAACTAATTCCTAAATTCTTCTTACGCTATTCTTTTGTGAGCTCAAGTTGCAGTCCCATCTTGTGCGGCTAAGGCAAAGACCAGAAGCAAATTCTAAAGTCTTCCCGTCCTGAGCGCTTGTCTTAATCAATCGATAGGCCACCTTTGTGTCTAACGGCCCTTGTCTTTAGACTTAAGAAAATGTTGTGCTTATCAAATATTACGCACAGAACGGATAGATAGTAACGATCCCACTGCCTCCCTCAACCGCAATACCGCAGTTCAACGCAATGCAAGAGATGATGCAACTGCTCTATGGCCAAATCCGACTGCGCATGGGCGCGCAATTAAGCGAGGCGACGAGAAAAAATCTAGATTTCTTTCGCACTACAATTTGTCGGGTGATGCAAGTGGACATCGCCGAGGTGGTCCTGCCTGATGCTGGCGGAGCCGATTCTGCAGACCGGGTTAGTTACTTTACTGTATGTATAAGGGGTTGCTATAATCTGCTTTTAACCGATAGCAAAAAAGAAATTGTTGGCATTTCTGCAGCCGCAGGAGGCGCATCAGGTCCCGCCATCGGCCTCGGCGTTGGCGCCTGAGCAGCAGCTGGCGGCTAAAACAGCTTCGGAGCCGACAGCTGGCTCTGGGACTTTCCTTCTAGTGGAATGCGCCCCGCCTAGCCATCTTTTCTACACGGAGTCGGCCTTCTCTGGCTCCGCTCCGCCGCCTAAAGCGTTCGCTTCCGCCTGGCGACGCGAGCTGGCGCTCCTGGGCGACCATCTGCCAACAGGCGTCACCGTCAAAGCCTACGAGGATCGCATGGATCTCATGGCTGTTTTGATTGACGGCCCGGCTGGCACGCCCTACTCTGGCGCTTTGTTCCTCTTTGATCTTCATCTGCCGGGGGCTTATCCGGCCCAGCCGCCCCGCCTGCTGTACAGATCCATGTGCTCCGGCCGGCTAAATCCCAATCTGTACGAGTGCGGCAAAGTCTGCGTCTCCCTGCTCGGCACCTGGGACGGCCAGGGCACCGAGAGATGGGCGCCGGGCGAGTCCAACCTGCTGCAGGTGAACTTTTTGTCATCCTAGATCCCATTTAAATTGGATCAGTGATCCCAGATCCCCATTGATTGGATCAGTGATCCCAGATCCCCATTGATTAGATGAGTAATCCCAGATTCCCATTGATTAGATCAATGATCCCAGATCCCCATTGATTATATTAGTGATCCTAACTCCCATTTAAATTGGATCAGTGATCCCAGATCCCCATTGATTGGATCAGTGATCCCAGATCCCCATTGATTAGATGAGTAATCCCAGATTCCCATTGATTAGATCAATGATCCCAGATCCCCATTGATTATATTAGTGATCCTAAATCCCATTTAAATTGGATCAGTGATCCCAGATCCCCATTGATTGGATCAATGATCCCAGATCCCCATTGATTATATTAGTGATCCCAGATCCCCATTGATTAGATCAGTGATCCCAGATCCCCAATGATTAGATCAGTGATCCCAGATCCTCATTGGTAATATTAGTGATCCCAGATCCCCATTGGTAATATTAGTGATCCCAGATACCCATTAATAATGTGAGAGATCCTAAATCTTATTGATTAGATCACTAATAGATCAGTAGTTCTATTAAAGGCGTCAAAAATAATCCCATCCCAGTTAATCAACCGCCCCGAACCGCCCCAGGTGCTGGTGTCGGTGCAAGGCCTGATCCTAGTCGAGGAGCCGCTATTCAACGAGCCCGGCTACGAGAAGGGCAGCCAGGCGGCCGCTGTGAAAAGCCGGGAATACAACGAACTGGCTGTGGTGCGCACCGCCCAGTCCATGGCCAATTTGGTCTCCTCGCCGCCTGAGACTTTCTCCGCCGAGGTTGGCCGCTACGCCGATACTCGCCTGCGCGCCTACGTTGATCAGCTGGCCGACTGGCTAGACGACCGGGGCCGGCCCGGCTTCCCCCTGCTGCCCCTGTCCGCCGGAGCCAAACTGTCGCTGGCTGCGGCTGTCAAACGGTTGACAGGCATTGCGGATAAGCTGGAGAGGCGGCGCTGAGCCTGCTGTGGGATGGGATAATGCCGAGTGGATTGCTAGTCTAGCCAATGTTGATGAAGGACTATAGAGTGGATTGCTAGTCTAGCCAATGTTGATGAAGGACTATAGAGTGGATTGCTAGTCTAGCCAATGTTGATGAAGGATTATAGAGTGGATTGCTAGTCTAGCCGTTGTTGGTGAAGGATTATAGAGTGGATTGCTAGTGTAGCCAATATTGATGAAGGATTATAGAATGGATTGCTAGTCTAGCCAGTATTGATGAAGGATTATAGAATGGATTGCTAGTCTAGCCAATGTTGATGAAGGATTATAGAATGGATTGCTAGTCTAGCCTATATTGATGAAGCATTTTAGAATGGATTGCTAGTCTAGCTAAAATTAATATAGGTCATATAAGGCGTCTCTGAAACGGTCTTTGCTTGAGGCATAATCGCCACCTACCGACTCCCTGACCCAGCCAAGGTTTTCTACTAGGCTTTCCTTCAGCTTTTCGTGTCCTTAAAAAATCCTGCATTGCGGCGTTAGCAATCAGCTATCGTCAAAGAAAACTCGATTATTTTTGCTACTTTTCATTTCATTATATTCAGCGCGCACTACTTGTATTAGTAGACTGAAGAGAGAATGCGAAGTATAATTTGTTATAAATGCAAATGTTGTATTATTTTCTGGTTGTTCTAATGCGCTTTAATTTGACATGTCCTCCCGTCTATATGGTGTCCTATCGGTGCTCTGCTCTGTTTTCCTCATGCTAGCTGCATTGTTTGGTTTTTTTTCTGTGTTTTGATTGGCTAGGGTTGTTTGTTCTAATGTGAAACTGTTATAACTAACTGCTAGTGTTTCCTCTGATCTGGGCTTAGCTCTGTCTGTGCATGCCAGCTCTGCAGTCTGTCTTGGCGTGGTTTTATTGTAAAATTATTGTCTAAGTATGTGTTAAAGATCTAAAGGTGAGATTTTTAGCGTATTATAAATTCTAGGGGGATGTTTAATGGCTAGAAAAGCTAGGGGTGATATTTTTTGTCCGTTGAAAAGTCTAGGGTGAGATTTTTGAACTGCTATAAAATCTAGGGGTGAGATTTTTTGTCCGTTGAAAAGTCTAGGGTGAGATTTTGGAATTGAAATAAAATCTAGGGGTGAGATTTTTTGCCTGTTGAAAAGTCTAGGGTGAGATTTTTGATTGCTAGAAAAGCTAGGGGTGAGATTTTTGTCTGTAAAAAAGTCCAGGGTGAGGTTTTTTACTGCTAGAAAATCTTGGGGTGAGATTTTTTGCCCGTCAAAATGTCTAGGTTGAGATTTTTAAACGGCTACAAAATCTAGGGATGAGATTTCATGTCTGTTAGATAGTATGGGTTGAGTTTTTTGTGTTCAAAAGTTAGATCGTTGAGTTTTCTAATTTTTACAATACCAAAGTATGGAGATTTTCCATCTTTTGAAGATCTAGCGGTGAGATTTTTAATTCGCCTTCGTGTTGTATTCGTAGATCTATTTGAAATTCTAGCAGAATGTGCGATATTTTTCATTCATTGAAAAAACAAGTTCTGCGATTTTTGAAGCGTTGATAAAAATCAAGGTGTGAGGAGATTTCCAGTTCGTTAATTCATCAAGTTTGTGACACTTGGCGCACTCATGGCAACAAGAAGTTTTGTTATTTTTTCGATTTCTAACTTGCTTTTTCACAATCCCTTGCTTCTATCCGTATCTGATAGTTAAATACACGAATATGTCACTCATACTACTCGATTCGGTAGGGTAACACGAAAAATTATTTGTTTAATCATCAGCCTGCGGTTATTTAAAGTATTTTTTACGCTCGTAATTGTAATATTAATAAAGATGAATAAATACTTTAACCGAATGCGCATATAATGCTGCTTGTACACTATATTTGCGTCTGGGTCTTGTTGATCAATGTTGCCGTTGTGTGTGTGTGTGTGGGTGTCTGTGGGTGTGGGCGTGTGAGGGTGTCTGTGTGGGTGTGGGCGGGTGTGAGGGTGGGTGTGTGGGTGGGTGTGTGTGTGTGTGTAGGTTCATAATAAGCCATGGCTAAAAATCTGACAGACGGTTGAAGAACACGCGCCTACAACAGGCCTCCTGCTGAGGTTATAATAGTTAGAGCAAAAAGCAAATAGTATTGGGGGGCATTGTTCGTGCCTTATTATACAACAATAATAATAATAATAATATCAGGTCTGTCAATTTACAAAAGCGGTTTGTGACGCGCGCAATTTCACTACTGGCTCCGGTTGAGAACTGCTTATAATATTTAACATTGTTTATGACTCCTAACTTCGGGGGTCATTTGAGGTCAACCTTATTACGTCATAGTCTAGGGGGTCAATTAATGTCAGGCAATGTCATTCAAAATAACAATGAAGGTCAAATTTTCGTGCTGGTCGAATCACATCGCGCCAGGCGGAGCTCCGGCGTACTGGCCGAGCGCCGCTGTGGCCGTCGGCGGCTGCCTGAGGCTGGCGGCGGCCGGATAGGCAAACGCGGCGGCGGCGGCGTGCTGCTTGGCCGCCGCCCGCAGCCGCAGGCTGTTGGCCAACGGCGAGGCGGCGTCGCCTACCGGCGTCGAGGTCGACGACGGTCCGGCGGCTCCGCTAGCGCCGCTGCCGGGTGCGGCCGGCTGCGAGTAGAGCGGCGAATACGGCGACGGGCCGGTGTAGGGGCAGGCGGGCGCGGCGGGCCCCCCGACTCCGGCCGGATGTCCGGTCGGCGTCCAGGGGAAACTCTTGGCCGCCGCCCAGCCGGTGGCGCCGTAGCCGGCGGCCGCCGCGGCGCCGTACGACGAATAAAACGAGTCATCGAACGGCTGCATGAAGCTGCCGAACTGGCCGGTGAACGTGCCCTTCAGCGCCTCCAGGTGGCGCTCGCGCTTGCGCCACTTGGCGCGCCGGTTTTTGAACCAAACCTTGATTGGCAGGAGAGGGCATGTCTGTCTGTCTGTCTGTCTGTCTGTCTGTCTGTCTGTCTGTCTGTCTGTCTGTATGTCTGTCTGTCTGTCTGTCTGTCTGTCTGTCTGTCTGTCTGTCTGTGTGTCTGTGTATCTGTCTGTGTCTGTCTGTCTGTCTGTCTGTCTGTCTGTCTGTGTCTATCTGTCTGTCTGTCTGTCTGTCTGTCTGTCTGTCTGTCTGTCTGTCTGTCTGTGTGTCTGTCTGTGTCTGTCTGTCTGTGTCTATCTGTCTGTCTGTGTGTCTGTCTGTCTGTCTGTCTGTCTGTCTGTCTGTCTGTCTGTATGTCTGTCTGTATGTCTGTCTGTCTGTCTGTCTGTCTGTCTGTCTGTCTGTGTGTCTGTCTGTCTGTATGTCTGTCTGTCTGTCTGTCTGTCTGTCTGTCTGTCTGTCTGTCTATCTGTCAGTCTGTCTGTATGTGTGTGTGTGTCTGTCTGTCCCTCTCCCTGTGTTCGCATCGATCCGTCTCCATACGTCTCCCAACTTGCCCGCCTACAAATCTTGCTTGCTTGTCTCGTCACACGACTTTTGATCGCGGGGCGGTGGGGCAGGCGAGGGTGATAAGTCAAAATTCAGACCAGGCTAAACTGCCCGCCCCTGCAGTCCTTGTTCTCTTCCCCTGTGGTCAAGGAATCTGGTAGCAATAAATCTTCCCCTATGCCTCCTCTCTCTTTTCTACTGGCGGCTCTCGCGAGTCCAGAGCTCGAACCTCCAAGGGCGGCAACGCTATAGCAATAGCAATCTGCTCAAAACGCAATCTACCCGCGCTCCCATTTCGTTCTGCTCCCCAATTGGTCCTCTGGGATCTTAAGAAGTCGGCGTGAAAAATCTCCGCTCCCCTCAGAAGCTGCTGCTGGCCGCCCCGCCACCCCAATCGTCCAGTCTCCCGCTGGGGTGTGCAAGCGGTTCCGCCTCAGTGCTCTCCTGCACACACAGATCCATCTTTGCGGCCCGCCCCCCTTCTGCTCCAGCCGTCCCCTACCCATGTGGTTGCCGTCCTGATGGTGGGGGGATGCTCGACTTGCTTTATGCTTGCTTCCCATTTTTTCATAATTAACGGCTAAGCTGGTCGAGGATATTCTTCCCCATAGTTAGAACTTGAAACTTGGAGGATTAACTGTTATTTAGGCGGGACTAAAGGATTACACATGAATCTTAGTTAAACCGCAGCCCCTATAAGTGGGGTTATAATTAGAAGTTTAAATCTGTGATCTTGAATGTTTCTGATGTATTTAATTCCTGATATCTAGATATTTTAGCAAAAGTGGTTTATTTACTACGATTTTTGTTTCTGTACACCGTTTTCTTAATACTTTCTCAGAATCCCAAGTCAAAATCCCATGTTTAAAACCCCCAAAACTCAGGATCCCGTGTTTAAAATCCCCAAAACTCAGGATCCCATGTTTAAAATCCCCAAAAGTCAGGATTCCATGCTTAGAATCCCCAAAACTCAGGATCCCATGCTTAGAATCTCCAAAAACTCAGGATCCCATGTTTAAAATCCCCAAAAACTTAGGATTCCATGCTTAGAATCCCCAAAACTCAGGATCCCATGCTTAGAATCCCCAAAACTCAGGATCCCATGCTTAGAATCCCCAAAACCCAGGATCCCATGCTTAGAATCTCCAATAACTCAGGATCCCATGCTTAGAATCTCCAAAAACTCTGGATCCCATGTTTAAAATCCCCAAAAACTTAGGATTCCATGCTTAGAATCCCCAAAACTCAGGATCCCATGCTTAGAATCTCCAATAACTCAGGATCCCATGCTTAAAATCCCGAAAACTCAGGATCCCATGCTTAGAATCTCCAATAACTCAGGATCCCATGCTTAAAATCCCGAAAACTCAGGATCCCATGCTTAGAATCTCTAAAAACTCAGGATCCGATGCTTACGAGCGTACAATCTCCAAAAACTCAGGATCCCATGTTTAAAATCCCCAAAAACTCAGGATCCCATGTTTAAAATCCATGTTAGTGGTTTATTTACTACGATTTTTGTTTCTGTACACCGTTTTCTTAATAATTTCTCAGAATCCCAAGTCAAAATCCCATGTTTACAACCCCCAAAACTCAGGATCCCATGTTTAAAATCCCAAAACTCATGATTCCATGCTTAGAATCCCCAAAACTCAGGATCCCATGCTTAGAATCTCCAATAACTCAGGATCCCATGTTTAAAATCCCCAAAAACTTAGGATTCCATGCTTAAAATCCCGAAAACTCAGGATCCCATGTTTTAAATCCCCAAAAACTCAGAATCCCATGCATAGAATCCCCAAAAACTCAGGATCCCATGTTTAAAATCACCAAAAACTCAGGATCCCATGTTTAAAATCCCCAAAAACTCAGAATCCCATGCATAGAATCCCCAAAAACTCAGGATTCCATGCTTTCAATCACCAACTTAGGTTCTTATGAAAAAGAGTTCCCAAAACTCAGGATCCCTAAGCTTTGATTCCAAGTCTAAAATCATAATGTCAGGATCCCATGATAGGAATCCCCAAAACTCAGGATCCCATGTTTAAAATCCAAGATCCCATTTTTCTTCAAAAATCCCCAAGAAAGTTTTTAAATCCCAAACTCACCCGAACGCGAGCTTCTGTCAGGTTAGTCCAGGCCGCGATCTCCTCCCTGGTGGCCATGTCCGGGTAGCGGTTCCTGGCGAAGGTGGCCTCCAGCTCCTGCAGCTGGGCGGAGGTGAAATGAGTCCGCTGCCGCCTCTGCCGCTTGCCGCCGCCGCTGCCTCCCTGGCCCGAGGATTTGCCGTCCTCGTTGGCGCCCTCGTCCTCGTCAGATCCGGCCGGTTTCGCGTCCGCGGCGCTGGTGGCAGCAGCGGCGCCGCTTCCGCCGCCGATGATCCGGTCGTGATGCTGGAGCTGGTGATGATGCTGCTGGTGATGCGGCTGGATCCGGTCGTCTTTGACGGGCGTCAGGTCTGCCGAAGAGGGGGAGTTTCGGGGGGTGGAATGCAATGTGTGAAATCAAGATTCTATTCTCATCGTCAAAATTTCCCATTGTAAAAATATCTCCTTGCTAGTAGCAGGCATTTATTAGCTTTGCAATTTGATGAGCCCCCAGATTTTATCAACTGAATCCTCCAATTTCTTCCGGCTACTTATGGGGAACTGGCGGCAAGTTGAATAGCTCGATGTAGGCGATTCCCTGCGCACAGCGGGTGGCCCCTCGATGTAGTTGGGCTTGAAATTTCTGGCACATTTAAAGAAAACTACCAACCAAACTATAACTGTAATTGTTAGTTTTATTTTGGAAAGCTTTCGAACCAGACGCTGATTGGAAAGGAGGGAGAAAATTTTTGTTTGTTCGAATAAAATTGAGGAGGTCACTTAATTTGGTTTCAAAAGAACGAAAATTTTGTGTCAGATGTACTGCAATGTTGTATCAGATGTACTGCAATACTGTGTCAGATGAGCTGAAATACTGTGTCAGATAAGCTGCAATACTGTGTCAGATGAGCTGCAATACTGTGTCAGATGAGCTAGCTGCAATACTATGTCAGATGAGCTGCAATACTGTGTCAGATGAGCTGAAATACTGTGTCAGATGAGCTGCAATACTGTGTCAGATGAGCTAGCTGCAATACTGTGTCAGATGAGCTGCAATACTGTGTCAGATGAGCTGAAATACTGTGTCAGATGAGCTGCAATACTGTGTCAGATGAGCTAGCTGCAATACTGTGTCAGATGAGCTGCAATACTGTGTCAGATGAGCTGAAATACTGTGTCAGATGAGCTGCAATACTGTGTCAGATGAGCTGAAATACTGTGTCAGATGAGCTGCAATACTGTGTCAGATAAGTTGCAATACTGTGTCAGATAAGTTGCAATGCTGTGTCAGATGAGCTGCAATACTATGTCAGATGAGCTGGAATACTGTGTCAGATGAGCTGCAATACTGTGTCAGATGAGCTGCAATACTGTGTCAGATGAGCTACGATACTGGTGTCAGATGAGCAGCAATACTGTGTCAGATGAGCTGCAATACTGTGTCAGATGAGCTGAAATACTGTGTCAGATGAGCTGCAATACTGTGTCAGATGAGCAAGGATACTGTGTCAGATGAGCTGCAATACTGTGTCAGATGAGCTGCAATACTGTGTCAGATGAGCTACAATACTGTGTCAGATGAGCAAGAATACTATGTCAGATGAGCTGGAATACTGTGTCAGATGAGCTGCAATACTGTGTCAGATGAGCTGCAATACTGTGTCAGATGAGCTGCAATACTGTGTCAGATGAGCTACGATACTGGTGTCAGATGAGCAGCAATACTGTGTCAGATGAGTTGGAATGTTGTGTCAGATGAGCTGCAATACTGTGTCAGATGAGCTGAAATACTGTGTCAGATGAGCAAGAATACTGTGTCAGATGAGCTGCAATACTGTGTCAGATGAGCTACAATACTGTGTCAGATGAGCTGCAATACTGTGTCAGATGAGCTGCAATACTGTGTCAGATGAGTTGCAATACTGTGTCAGATGGGCTGCAATACTGTGTCAGATGAGCTGCAATACTGTGTCAGATGAGCTGCAATACTGTGTCAGATGAGTTGCAATACTGTGTCAGATGGGCTGCAATACTGTGTCAGATGAGCTGCAATACTGTGTCAGATGAGCTGCAATACTGTGTCATGAGGTTCACCAAATTCTGCCACAGGGGCAGACTCAAAGCTGAGCAGGCCCAGTTGATGAAGGAACTCAGGATGTTGCATGGTGCATGAAGCAAGATTTATGCATGGCCCAGTAAAGTCCCCTCCCTCATTCGCAGAAAAAAAAATCGAGCCGAGTCAAAATTCACCACGCGCGCCCATTAGCCTTCAGCCTTCGACAGTTTCCCATTTTCGACAGAAAAAGTCACGGAGGAGCAGGCAGTTCGCCTGTTAAAGCAAGTCCGAAATCTCGGTCACAACCTACTACGACACAGAGAGTTGAGAAGGAGCCCCCAAAGAAGACGCTTCTTCCCCCCCCCTCTCCGCAGCATCCCAGTTTCCGACCCGAATCAACGAATCCCCCGCCTCCCGCCCCCAACTGTTCGCACAATTCGCATTAAATAGCTTGCCGAAACCCGTGACTTTATTAATGCTTAAACAGCGTCGGGCAACAGATTTCTGGGCAAAAACCAAACTGCCCCCAGCCTCCCCTATTTGACAGATATAGAGTTCGAAGTATAACAAAATATATATATAGATCTATTTTATTCGGGTGTTCTCGCATCCCGCCTTCTCAAACCTATGCGGAATAAATTTGCATGCCAAATTCGGTTTTGTTCTCCGGCGTCTCACGGCTGCGTCTCGATATTGTTAGTCGCAAAAAAACTGGGCTATTCAATCAACAGGTTGCCAAATTATTTTTTTGCCAATTTGGGAAGCTTTGTCTGGCGCGGCTGAACTCTCATTACCTAGTGCTAAACTGGGTCTGGCGCCCCCTGTCTCTGTCTGGCGCTTCCCGTCTCTGTCTGGCGCCCCCTGTCTCTGTCTGGCGCCCCCTGTTTTTGTCTGGCGCTCCCTGTCTCTGTCTGGCCGCCCCCTGTCTCTGTCTGGCGCCCCCTGTCTGTCTGGCGCCTCCTGTCTCTGTCTGGCGCCCCTGTCTCTGTCTGGCGCCCCTGTCTCTGTCTGGCGCCCCTGTCTATGTCTGTCGCTCCCTGTCTATGTCTGTCGCTCCCTGTCTCTGTCTGGCGCCCCCTGTTTTTTTTCTGGCGCTCCCTGTCTCTGTCTGGCGCTCCCTGTCTGTCTGGCGCTCCCTGTCTCTGTCTGGCGCTCCCTGTCTGTCTGGCGCCCCCTGTCTCTGTCTGGCGCCCCTGTCTCTGTCTGGCGCCCCCTGTCGCTTTTTGGCGCCCCCTGTCTCTGTCTGGCGCCTCTATCTGAGTCAGTCTGGCGCCGCCAGGTTATCAATCTGGCGCCCCTCTTTTCACTCACCAGTCAGCTTGAAATCGTTCGTCTTCTCCGATTTGATGCCGAGCGCGGCGGCCGCGACTGATTGCGGCGGAGGCGGCGGTGGCGGTGGTGGCGGTTGCGGCGGCGGCGGCCCCCCTGCCGGCAGCATCATCTGCAGCTTCCGACTGCCGCCGTATCCGCCGGAGACGCTGCCAAAGTCCAGCGCCGCCGCTGCCGCCGCCGTCGAAGACGCCGCCATGCCGTCCCGACCGAAAACTCCGCCATCAACTAGGAAAAACGGCGTCGGCGGCTGGTACTGCTGGTGGTGCTGGTAGTGCTGGTGCTGGTGCAGCAGGTGCTGGTGCTGGTGATGCTGCTGCTGCAGCTGCTGCTGGTGATGCTGGTGATGGAGCTGCTGCTGCTGCTGCTGCTGCTGCTGCTGCTGCTCGCCTCCTAGCAGGCCGTTCATTGCAAGCAAGGAATAAAAGGAAGAGGGAGACGATTAAAGATCCGACGCTTAGCGCTAATTCTTGATCCCCTTGTCGATCCCAGGGACAATTTTCCCCCCTTGTGGAGCGCTGGCTCACTCGGGTTGGAGAGATTTACCGACTTGCGCAGCTGCAGCCCACAGCTAGCTCGAGGATTTCAAGGAGATTCGAGGATTTTCGCAAGAATAAGAAATTTCAGGGCCGAAGGATTTGGCGGGTATTGCCGGGAGGGGATAATTCGCTAGAAAAGGATCAAGGAAGATCGCCTGCAGCCTGTCCGGTAGCCGGGCCTGACAAACGTTATTGCTGCGCGCCTCTGAGTTTTTAATCCCGGGCGAGATTTCCCCGGCTTAAGATGGACAATCGGCCATCCAGCAGCCCCAGAACTCCCCCTCCCCTTCTGGCCACTTCCCCATCCCTTCCCCGCTGTCGCCCAATTGCCGAGTGCCGCCCCTCACTCTTCCCCCCCGCGTAGCTTCCACCTCCCCCTACCGGATGGTTGGGGAGAATTGTGAAAAATCCCAACAATTGAGCGAATCCCATTGGCTGGCTTTGACTCCAGTGGCGTTTTCCACAGCGGTGCCGGCATTCTCAACAGCCTAAGCATTTTGATTTGTGCGCCATTATTTTGTTTTTTCAAAATCAAATCATTGCACATTTGAAACAGCAATTTTTAATTCCAAAGCGTCTATTTTATTTTAAATAGTAATTTTAGCAGCCAGTTTGATTTGAAAGTGTCCGTCTGGAAGGTGTCATTTTTTGTATTGAAAAAATCAGTTTTCTTTCTAAAGGGCCAGTTCGATATTAAACATGCCATTTTGATATTGAAAGTGCCAGTTTGATCTTGAAAGTGCCATTTTGTTCATGAAAGTGCTATTTTGTTCATGAAAGTGCCATTTTTATCATGAAAGTGCCATTTTGATCATGAAAGTGCCATTTTGATCATGAAAGTGCCATTTTGATATTGAAAGTGCCATTTCGATCATGAAAGTGCCATTTTTATCATGAAAGTGCCATTTCGATCATGAAAGTGCCATTTTTATCATGAAAGTGCCATTTTTATCATGAAAGTGCCATTTTGATCATGAAAGTGCCATTTTGATCTTGAAAGTGCCATTTTAGTCATGAAAGTGCCATTTTGATCATGAAAGTGCCATTTCAATCATGAAAGTGCCATTTTGATCATGAAAGTGCCATTTTGATCATGAAAGTGCCCGTTTGATCATAAAAGTGCCCGTTTGATCATGAAAGTGCCCGTTTGATCATGAAAGTGCCCGTTTGATCATAAAAGTGCCCGTTTGATCATAAAAGTGCCCGTTTGATCATGAAAGTGCCCGTTTGATCATAAAAGTGCCCGTTTGATCATAAAAGTGCCCGTTTGATCATGAAAGTGCCATTTTGATCATGAAAGTGCCATTTTGATCATAAAAGTGCCCGTTTGATCATGAAAGTGCCCGTTTGATCATGAAAGTGCCATTGTAATATTGAAAGTGCCATTTTGATCATGAAAGTGCCATTTTGATATTGAAAGTGCCATTTTGATCATAAAAATGCCCGTTTGATCATGAAAGTGCCAGTTTAATCATGAAAGTGCTAGTTTGATCATAAAAGTGCCCGGTTTGGTGCTATTTTGATATTAAATGTGCCAGTTTATTTATGAAAGCGACATTTTGATCATCAGAGGGCCATTAAATTTTGAAAGTGCCATTTTGATCATAAAAGTGCCATTTTAGTCATGAAAGTGCCATTTTAGTCATGAAAGTGCCATTTTGATCATGAAAGTGCCATTTTGATCATGAAAGTGCCATTTTGATCATGAAAGTGCCATTTTGATCATGAAAGTGCCATTTTGATTATGAAAGTGCCATTTTGATCATGAAAGTGCCATTTTGATTATGAAAGTGCCATTTTGATCATGAAAGTGCCATTTTGAACGCAATATTCGCAGCTACCAAACGCTGGAACATTCTCACAGATCGGGACGCAATTGCACATTGTTGCTCGCCTCGGTGCCATTGTGGGACACCCAGCGGGGTGCGACGCAGACAGCCGCATCGCGGAGAGGGGGGCATACGGGAAAATTATCCCCGGGACTGACCCGCGCTGCCCCGCCCCCCGCGGAGGCTCTCCGCTTTCCATCCTCCCGCTGATCCCCCCTTGTCCTCTCAAATCGCAGGCACTTAAAAATGCATCGCTGGCGTGCAAGAATAACCTTGGCTGTCTGCTGCAACTGTTTTGTCGCCGGCACCCCGCCAGGGAGGCCACAGCGCGCGCCCTGCCTGGGTCTCCATTTTCTTAAGCATTTGGCTAAAATGCCCGGCACCAGCCGTGGGTGTGCTTGTCAATCCTCTTAGATAGGATGGCTAATATATAGGCTGAACTCGGGGACTGGCGTTGTAAGTGTGCGGGCAATCTCCTGCTGAGACAGTTATGCTGCAAAAAGTATTTTCGGTGCATTGCTCCAATCGTTGATAATAATTGACTTGGAATTTGTCTAAAATTGCCAGCGAAATGATAAGCCACTTGACTAGCCATTTAGCTGGACTGCCGTGTCAGCAATGGGAGCTATCCTACCGGCGCCTGTCCTGACTCTCCTACTGGCGCCTGTCCTGACTTTCCTACTGGCGCCTGTCCTGACTCTCCTCCTGGCGCTTGTCCTGTCTTTCCTATTGGCGCCTGTCCTGTCTTTCCTCCTGGCGCCTCTCCTGACTCTCCTACTGGCGCCTCTCTTGACTCTCCTACCGGCGCCTGTCCTGACTCTCCTACTGGCGCCTGTCCTGACTCTCCTACTGGCGCCTGTCCTGACTCTCCTACTGGCGCCTCTCCTGACTCTCCTACTGGTGCCTCTCCTGACTCTCCTACTGGCGCCTCTCCTGACTCTCCTACTGGCGCCTGTCCTGACTCTCCTACTGGCGCCTCTCCTGACTCTCCTACTGGCGCCTCTCCTGACTCTCCTACTGGCGCCTCTCCTGACTTTCCTCCTGGCGCCTCTCCTGACTCTCCTACTGGCGCCTGTCCTGACTCTCCTCCTGGCACCTGTCCTGACTCTCCTACTGGCGCCTCTCCTGACTCTCCTACTGGCGCTTGTCCTGACTCTCCTCCTGGCGCTTGTCCTGACTCTCCTCCTGGCGCTTGTCCTGACTCTCCTACTGGCGCCTCTCCTGACTCTCCTACTGGCGCCTGTCCTGACTCTCCTACTGGCGCCTGTCCTGTCTTTCCTACTGGCGCCTGTCCTGACTCTCCTACTGGCGCCTGTCCTGACTCTCCTACTGGCGCCTGTCCTGACTTTCCTACTGGCGCCTCTCCTGACTCTCCTACTGGCGCCTGTCCTGACTCTCCTACTGGCGCCTCTCCTGACTCTCCTACTGGCGCCTCTCCTGACTCTCCTACTGGCGCCTCTCCTGACTCTCCTACTGGCGCCTCTCCTGACTCTCCTACTGGCGCCTCTCCTGACTCTCCTCCTGGCACCTGTCCTGACTCTCTTACTGGCGCCTCTCCTGACTTTCCTCCTGGCGCCTCTCCTGACTCTCCTACTGGCGCCTGTCCTGACTCTCCTCCTGGCACCTGTCCTGACTCTCCTACTGGCGCCTCTCCTGACTCTCCTACTGGCGCTTGTCCTGACTCTCCTCCTGGCGCTTGTCCTGACTCTCCTCCTGGCGCTTGTCCTGACTCTCCTCCTGGCGCCTGTCCTGACTTTCCTACTGGCGCCTGTCCTGACTCTCCTCCTGGCGCTTGTCCTGTCTTTCCTCCTGGCGCCTCTCCTGACTCTCCTACTGGCGCCTGTCCTGACTCTCCTCCTGGCACCTGTCCTGACTCTCCTACTGGCGCCTGTCCTGACTCTCCTACTGGCGCTTGTCCTGACTCTCCTCCTGGCGCTTGTCCTGACTCTCCTCCTGGCGCTTGTCCTGACTCTCCTCCTGGCGCTTGTCCTGTCTTTCCTCCTGGCGCCTCTCCTGACTCTCCTACTGGCGCCTCTCCCGACTTTCCTACTGGCGAAAATATTTAAAATTGCATTCCAAGGTATCGCAACGCATTGCAATGCGTATGGGATCGAGCAATGGAGCAGCGCATGGGGAACGCGTGGACAAGTCAAATTCGATAAGTCAATGGCACAAAAGCTGACGAATATTCAAACCAGCAAAGCCCCGAGTAAATTTATGTTAAACTTTATCCGACCCAATCCACTTGAGCGCCGCCACGGGATTTCTTCCCAACTATATAGATACACTACCGCCACTGCATCAGCCTAACGCACTTGACAGAAATTTTCCACAAATATTTGTCCCAAAGGCTGCAGACAGGGCAGTGCAGTCTGCACTTGCCCATACAATCCAGTCCCCTCGACTCTACAAGTGGTCGCTTGAAAGTGACAAGATTGATAGGGTGTGACAAGTTCGAAACCTGGTGAACGTGTAAATTCCCTCTCCCAACTACAGTGTGTTTTTTGTCCCTCTCGCTGTATGCAGTTTCTGAATTATTTGTTGCCTTTTATTTAGTGGCCAACTATACAAACTGTCACAGTTTTTGGGCTGAAATTCTCAAACACTAACGTAGGTAATCTAGAGAAAGTGGACGATGACGCAGCTATACAGAATCTCACAGCAGTCAATATGCCACTCCCCCCCCCACACACACACACCAAAAAAAAGAAAATTTGTTTGCTGTCATTTCACACTTCTCAATTGACCAAGTGAAAACCGGCGCGCAGACAAGAAACTGCACAGATACAGTATAGGCGGAGCGGAACACATTGGAGCGAAAGAGAGATCTCTTTCAGGCCAGCCGGGACGCTCCATTCGCTAATTTAAATGGAAATCGCCTTCTCGGCGGAAAAGCAGAGATATTCATAAGCTGTTAATCCTTGTCAGGCTTCGGTCTTGACCGTTCGCTCAATCTCATGGGCAGCTGCGGTGTGCCGGGGTGGGATTAGGCCAGACTTTAATAAGCAAAGAGCTTCTTGCAATGATAGGCCCCCGCCGCGTTGCAGAATATGCGCTTTCCTCACGCCCCCTATAGGGCCTAGGAAGTTGCTTCTCGCCACTGATTTCGAATTAGCTGTTGTGGGCAAGATTTCTTCTTCAACTCATCTTCGCGCCCCCCGATGTGGTCTGTCTTGTCTGATCTTCGCTGATTTCCCCGCGCTCTGCACGGCGCAATGCTACGCTCTAAACCTCTGATGGCGCCGAAAATCAGGGAAGACAAGACAAGATAGATTCCATTCAGGCCTTCCTATACGATATGCGGCTTTATTAAAGTTTTTGTTTATTTCTCTGCCTAGCTAGCCTAACTTGAGTTTATGTTTTAATCTTGTTTTCCAATAATTGAATCCATGCAAATCCAGGAGTCTTGGCGCCTTGAAGCCGGGAGTCTTGGCGCCCTCCAAAACCGGGAGTCTTGGCGCCCCCAAGCCGGGAGTCTTGGCGCCCCCAAGCCGGGAGTCTTGGCGCCCCCAAGCCGGGAGTCTTGGCGCCCCCAAGCCGGGAGTCTTGGCGCCTTCAAGCCGGGAGTCTTGGCGCCCTCAAGCCGGGAGTCTTGGCGCCCCCAAGCCGGGAGTCTTGGCGCCCCCAAGCCGGGAGTCTTGGCGCCTTCAAGCCGGGAGTCTTGGCGCCCTCAAGCTGGGAGTCTTGGCGCCCCCAAGCCGGGAGTCTTGGCGCCTTCAAGCCGGGAGTCTTGGCGCCCCCAAGCCGGGAGTCTTGGCGCCCCCAAGCCGGGAGTCTTGGCGCCCCCAAGCCGGGAGTCTTGGCGCCTTCAAGCCGGGAGTCTTGGCGCCCTCAAGCTGGGAGTCTTGGCGCCCTCCAAAACCGGGAGTCTTGGCGCCCCCAAGCCGGGAGTCTTGGCGCCCCCAAGCCGGGAGTCTTGGCGCCCCCAAGCCGGGAGTCTTGGCGCCTTCAAGCCGGGAGTCTTGGCGCCCTCAAGCCGGGAGTCTTGGCGCCCCCAAGCCGGGAGTCTTGGCGCCCCCAAGCCGGGAGTCTTGGCGCCTTCAAGCCGGGAGTCTTGGCGCCCTCAAGCTGGGAGTCTTGGCGCCCTCCAAAACCGGGAGTCTTGGTGCCCTCCAAAACCGGGAGTCTTGGCGCCCTCCAAAACCGGGAGTCTTGGCGCCCTCCAAAACCGGGAGTCTTGGCGCCCTCCAAAACCGGGAGTCTTGGCGCCTTCAAGCCGGGAGTCTTGGCGCCCTCCAAAGCCGGGAGTCTTGGCGCCCCCAAGCCGGGAGTCTTGGTGCCTTCAAGCCGGGAGTCTTGGCGCCCTCCAAAGCTGGGAGTCTTGGCGCCCCCAAGCCGGGAGTCTTGGTGCCTTCAAGCCGGGAGTCTTGGCGCCCTCAAGCCGGGAGTCTTGGCGCCCTCAAGCTGGGAGTCTTGGCGCCCTCCAAAACCGGGAGTCTTGGCGCCCCCAAGCTGGGCGTGAGAATCCCAGGAGAATCAGGACATTATCAGGGACATTATTCACAGACAATGATAAACTTTTTATTTCGACCTAAAAATTACTTAAACTGATAATTCAAAGCCGAAAGCCGAAAGCAGGCACCATGGCAACACAGTAGGTCCTAAAGGCTACAACAGAAACAGCTATTCTTATTAAAGGCGAACCCGTGAAGTAAAAAAAAATCGAAAATTGAAAAACTCAGACATCTCCTTTATCGGTTGACCGCCTTCCCACATCTGTATCCCAATTTTTTCTGAGCTGGCCACGCGTCATCTCAAAGATTGGAATCAGCCATTTCTGAGCTCGCCCCCCAACCCTATATCCAACGCCCTGAGCCCCCTAGCAACAACAACAGCAGCAGCAAAAGCAACAGAGCGAGTGATTGAGCACCCGGTCTTCCAGGATGTGGGGGATTCCCGGGATTTAACTGGTTTTGCCTGACCAACTTCTTTGAGAAGAAATAGATTTGGCGGATTGATCGGTTGAATAAGATTTTTTTGAAAATATATTTGTTAAAATTTGGACCTAATTAAATAATGAGAACTACTGTATCGTATAGTTTATTTTAATGCAACTTTATCATTTTTGTGGGGAGCCAATAATCTCCTATAAAATTTCTTTAAACCTAACATAATTCTCATAACTTTCACTTTATATCTATTTGTTAAGCCTCCATGCAATATGAAGTTTTCTTGCGTTTCAGCTTTGAAAATGTCAGCAGCTGAAGCAAACATTCGAATTGGGGATTTGCACAAACCTCTACTCCAAAAACTCCAAAAACAGGCTGGTTTACACTTGTATCTTCTTCCGGGGATCTGACTGTTGTCTCAGAGCACACACATACGCACACACACATACACACATCATTCTCAATGCTCAATCAGATTTTTTCGCAAATTTTAAACTTGCTAACATCCGGTATGGACAGTTGCTACTTGTTTGAGAGCTACATAAATTTCCTCTAGGGGAAAAAGGGGTAGGTATATACCAAACAGTCATACAGGGAACAGAAGCGGCTGCTCACTAAACGGTCACACAGGGAACAGAAGCGGCTGCTCACTAAACGGTCATACAGGGAACAGAAGCGGCTGCTCACCAAACGGTCATACAGGGAACAGAAGCGGCTGCTCACTAAACGGTCATACAGGGAACAGAAGCGGCTCCTCACTAAACGGTCATACAGGGAACAGAAGCGGCTGCTCACTAAACGGTCATACAGGGAATAGAAGCGGCTGCTCACTAAACGGTCATACAGGGAACAGAAGCGGCTCCTCACTAAACGGTCATACAGGGAACAGAAGCGGCTGCTCACTAAACGGTCATACAGGGAACAGAAGCGGCTGCTCACCAAACAGTCATACAGGGAACAGAAGCGGCTGCTCACTAAACGGTCATACAGGGAATAGAAGCGGCTGCTCACTAAACGGTCATACAGGGAACAGAAGCGGCTCCTCACTAAACGGTCATACAGGGAACAGAAGCGGCTCCTCACTAAACAGTCACACAGGGAACAGAAGCGGCTGCTCCCCAAACGGTCATACAGGGAACAGAAGCGGCTGCTCACCAAACAGTCATACAGGGAACAGAAACGGCTGCTCACTAAACGGTCATACAGGGAACAGAAGCGGCTGCTCACTAAACGGTCATACAGGGAACAGAAGCGGCTCCTCACTAAACAGTCACACAGGGAACAGAAGCGGCTGCTCACTAAACGGTCATACAGGGAACAGAAGCGGCTGCTCACCAAACAGTCATACAGGGAACAGAAGCGGCTGCTCACTAAACGGTCATACAGGGAATAGAAGCGGCTGCTCACTAAACGGTCATACAGGGAATAGAAGCGGCTGCTCACTAAACGGTCATACAGGGAACAGAAGCGGCTGCTCACTAAACGGTCATACAGGGAACAGAAGCGGCTGCTCACCAAGCAGTCATACAAGGAACATAATCCGAAGATACTCACCGAACCTAAAAGCCTGCAGCGGCTCCATCACGGAGTTGGAGGACTTGCCAGCACGCAGCGTCATGTCCATCAGCAGGCAAGGCTAGGCGCGCTTAGAGACGCCGTCTCGACGGGTGTCTTCGAGATTCTTAACTTGCAAGAGGCAACGAATTCAATGGGGTAAAGAGGACTGGCAAACTTATAAGACAGGATAACAATGCCCAAACTAAGGAAGGGAAGGGGGCGCGTTAAGTCTGCCAAGCCCTAGAAAATGCAATCAGTAAATTGGGGCAAATGCGCGCCTTTGATCCGAGAGATTTCCCTCCCCCAGTCGCTTGGAGCTGGAGGGCAAGTGCCAGTAAATGACTGGCTTAGCCGAGCTGATTCGGATTTGGGGATTCTACGATTCTTAGAAAGGCAGTTTTCCTCCCCGTCGAATCAAAGTGTTATTTCTGTAATTGACTTCGGTCACTAAACTCCAGCTGAGGCCATTCTCCCAACTCTGGGGATCTCAAACTCTCGTGAGGAGGGTTGGGATTTGGCTGAGCGCTTAATCTCGGCGGAGCCCGCATGAGCAGGGATAATTGGCTTTGCGGCTAAGGGAAAACAGATGGATGGGAAACGGGCGTGCCAGAAAAATCCCAATCCGACTGGTTTCGAGTTGCGCAAAATGAGGCGAAGCTTGCCCAAAAAGTCTCGGGGATAAAAAATTGAGGAAGAACTAAATAACTCGTGTTTAAGGAATCATTTTTTCAGAGAGAAAGAGCTGGTTGAATAAAATGAATATTGTGTTCTACAGTCTTTCCAAGAAATAATTACATTTCGAAGAATGGGTCGATTTTACTGTTTCTAAGAAAGGGTTCCAATTACAGGAATAGAAGAGCTGATTCTGAATTTTTAAGGGCCCACATCTATCATCTATTATTTAAAAGTCTATTTACGATTTCGAAGAAAGTAGGTTAATTTAAATCAAGTAAAAAAACAAAATAACTTTTGTTTACAATTTGATAATAATTTTTTAAGTACACAAAATTCTTTGGAATTTCCTTTACTTCATTTTGAATTGCCAAAAATTTTGCATCTTTTCAAAGCAGCAAGAAGAGAATTTACTTTAACTTGACCTTCATTTCTAGGAAACAGAAGAGCTGTGAAAGGTCGCAGCCTCTTGTGCAACTGACCTTGCATTCCATATTGAAGCAGCAGGTTTGCACAAAGACTTACAGTCTATAGATCTTGATCATCTTAAGCTCGGTGATGCGATGGAATTTTTACCCCTATCCGGGTAAAGGTAGGCTTAACCTAGTCGCTATGGAATCTTGACAAAGCTCTGGTCGGGATTCGTACCAGATGTACAGCCCGCACGGCCCAGGGCTGTGTACAGCTGTTGATTTTCGATGTGTTGGAGGGGCTGCAACACCCACCCAGAATTTTTTACAGCTAACACTGCTACCCGATCTCAGATGTTTGGACTGAAACAATTCATGATTAAGTGCCATTCTAAAGGGTATCCTCGAGTTGGGACTCGAACCCACGACCTTCAATCGATACATATCGGTAACTTCATCATCCAATTTCGTTCAATTTCGTTGTTTCTTTTATAATTCAAGTCAGCTAAGGAGGGGCTGAGTATCTGTAGAGAAAATCAAGAGAGATTTCCCAGAGTCGATATGCATGGGGAAAATTCTGGCGTCCGTAGACGGGATTCAGCAGGGAGGCGGCGGAGGCAGTCAAAGTCATTCCATCCCAATTAAGCTGTCAGCGCGCAAAGTTATCCCAACAACACTCACGGGCGACAGATGGCGTCCCGTCAGCGCTTAAGGCTGCGAGGCAGGGTGAGTCTGGGGGGGGATCGGTCTTTTCAAGGGAAGATTCCTTGTTGTTATGATTTCCCCGCCAGCCGAATCTCTCTCCTTTTGATCCCTTATCTAATTATCTTCAAAAGCGAGCCTTGGAGCGTTGGCAAAGAAAGCTCAACGCGTGGACTTGGGCACACGTGGGCGCGGGCAATTTGTGACGAGAGGCGATTTGGTCGTGTGACCATCACGTGGAGCCGCATCACGTGCTGCAACTGCCCCGTGTGATTTTGTATTCCAAAGCAATCGGTTTTTGTTGGTAACTGATGGATTAAATCATTGCTATCAGCATTCCGTCACAGTTAGTTCGACACTTCTATTGATCAGAAAGAAGATCAAAGAGAAGCCATTGTTTCAGTGTGAAAGATCAGACTATTTTGCGGCGGACAAGGCACGTGTGAAGCGTTTAGGATTGATTGCTGAGCTGCTTTTCGATGACGATTAAAATAATAGCAGAAATTGGACATTTTGTATGGTGGATTGCTAGTCTAGCCAATGTATTGATGAAGGATTATAGAATGGATTGCTAGTCTAGCCAATATATTGATAAAGGACTATAGAATGGATTGCTAGTCTAGCCAATATATTGATAAATGATTATAGAATGGATTGCTAGTCTAGCCAATATTGATGAAGGATTACAGAATGGATTGCTAGTCTAGCCAATATTGATGAAGGATTTTAGAATGGATTGCTAAGTCTAGCCAATATTTATGAAGGATTTTAAAATGGATTGCTAGTCTAGCCAATATATTGATGAAGGATTATAGAATGGATTGCTAGTCTAGCCAATATTCATAAAGGTATATGGAATGGATTGCTAGTCTAGCCAATATTGACGAAGTACTATAGAATGGATTGCTAGTCTAGCCAATATATTGATAAAGGATTATAGAATGGATTGCTAGTCTAGCCAATGTTGATACCTAATCAAAGCAAATTTTGTAATAGATTTTAATAAATTAAGGATATATAATCCAGTCGAATTTTTTAAGGAGAAAAATTGCATTGGCAAGTTCATTGATAGAAGGGATTTAGTCGCCATGACAACTGTTGTCGCTACACTCATAAATTTAAGCGTATGGCGCACATTTTTTTTATTTGACATGGGAACACCTGCACCAGTATCAGTTGGTCAGCTTGTTCCCGTTTAGCTACTGTCTTCGAGCTTTCACTAGCGGCATATCCCAGGCCCCCAGTCGCGCAGCCAAGACGAAATCGCAGCTGTTGCTCTGACAATGTTAGCTTTGGTCAGCGGGCCAAATGGCGGTTTAAAGAGGAGGGGGCGGTACAGAAAGACTGACAGATTCCCTTCATACTAAGTGATCCTGTCAGCTTTGGGATTTTTTCCCTATTCATTCGACTAACTAATAATGCGGGTTGGAGCTTACGGGTCAGCCAACGGGATATCCCCCCTGCTGCGGAAGTGGAGGACAAAGAAGCTTTTAACACTCGATAAGTTATGCCAGTCTACTTGTAGTAAAAAAATTGATGATAAAGTTATTAATGTCAAAGGAGTTTAAACTACTGCTAGTATCATACTCATCGACTTCTCTCACCTCGTATTGGTCAGAATTGCGAAATTCCTGGCCTAAGTGAGAAATTTATGAGTAAATCTTGCGCCTGCTGACTTTGTTATCTTTAGACAATGTACATTATGTGAGGACGGGATTGGCCACTCAGCGAGTGTACATTGCTAAAAAACCTCGCAATAGTTTATTTTTATATAATCAAAGGAGTGGAAATACTTGCACAGTGTACACGGGTTACATTTTATACATTTTTTTTCACCTATTAGGGTGAGGGTTATTTTGTCAAGCAAAAAAGTACCAAAGCTTCTTTAATTTATGCTTCACTTTCACACCTCAATCGGGTGAAATCAAAAAGACGACTGTACATTTAAGCTTGTGAGCGTTTACTTGTAAAGAAACTCGCGAAATGGGACAAAAACAAACTCATGGCGATGTAAATAAGCATTAAACATAAAACACCGTAGTTAAGTCAATTTTAGTTTGAATATACGCGCAGCTTTACTTTCAGTAGAGAAGAAAGATTTAGGAACGATAAATTGTTTAATTAGATAAAATTAAATCAATAGTTTTTTAAATGGTTTTCAATCAAATGCTTCAGCAAATTTACGACCTTATGCATTTTTTTCAATCAAAAAATTATTTTTGTTTAATTTTTTAAGCTGCTATAGGAAAAACTACTGGAAGACAGAAAAAAAGTTGTTGAAACAATTTTGTTGATCACATGACGCTTAACTGCGACGTCTTCAACGAGCCGTAGCTGACGGCCTCGCTCACTGTGCCGATGCTGCTCACAGACTGGGAGCGATGCGTTAGTCGCTTCGTTAGGATAATTGTACTGGAGTAGGGTGGAATGGGACGAATTAATGGTATAATTTTCTTGTAGTAAATATTAATTAAAATTTTGCGGTAAAAAATGTTAAAAAAGTAAATACGGTTATACGAGTAAATGAAAAAAAATTAATAAAATTATTAATGGTTGGAAGCGTTTAAGAATGCGATTTACGATTTCTTAGAAAATGTCACTCGATTTCTATCATTTGTTAATAATTAAAAAGTTGTCTAAATTAAAATTTTTTATTTCTATGAATTTATAAATTTTACAAATTATTATACAGCAACTTAATTTTGTTGGGATAACTTTTGTAAAAAATATAAACGTTGATTTGGAATTTTTTGACATTTAAGGTAATCGGCAAGCACACAAATTGCTAAGAATCTAAGTGATGTTTCTAAATAGTTTCTAAGAAAAGCTGTTTTCTTTTCTATGAAGCAGCGTGCCTTTTATAATGCTAAATATAACCCTAACCCTAACTCTAACCCTAACAATTATTTTTAGAAAAAAATAATGGGTTTAAATGAGCATTTTAACGATTTTTTTAATAGAATTTCTCGCATTTCTAAGAAAATGGTCAAGAAAGAGTCTATGTTCTGCCCCCCAATATTTAATGGTCTAAATTTTTCCGTCCTTATCTAGAAAATCAATTTTTATATTTCTTGGAATAGGCAGACTAACAGTATACTTTCGTGTCTGTTGCAATCAATAGAATTCCTGGAATCTAACAGCGAATTCCTAGAAACCGTAATCGTCTTGCATCTGTTAAAAAAATCGTCAATCAATTGCACTCACAGCGCCACAGCCAGCAGCAGAGCGGCTGCCCCTCCGAGTCCCATAGCCAGCAGGTGCCTCCCGTGCGTCTCCGTCAGCCGGGTCTCCATCGCCTGCTGGCGCCGGTCCCGTCCCGGGCCCGTCCAGCTGCCGCAGCGGGGAAAATTCTCCGGCGCTATGGCGGCCCAGCTGGCGGGATCGCCGACTAGCAGCAGGAGGCCCATCCCGATCTCAACGTGGAATTCCAGGTGGCAGTGCAGCAACCAGGGACCTGCGGGGTTGGGTGACGGTTGGCCTTAGTACGGCCTCGAGTGACAGACTAGTCATTTTGTCCACTGCTTTCTTTTCCGTTCCTTTCGCTTTGCCCTCTCTCCTTACTCTCTTTACCCTCCATCCTCCCTCTCTTTACCCTCGCTCCTTGCTCTCTTTACCCTCTCTCCTTCCTCTCTCCTCCCTCTCTTTACCTTCTATCTTACTCTCTATACACTTCCTCCTCCCTCTCTTTGCCCTCTCTCCTCCCTCTCTTTACCCTCTCCTCCCTCTCTTTACCCTCTCTCCTCCCTCTCTTTGCCCTCCCTCCTCTCTCTCTTTACCCTCTCTCCTTCCTCTCTCCTCCCTCTCTTTACCCTCTCCTCCCTCTCTTTACCCTCTCTCCTCCCTCTCTTTACTCTCTCTTTATCCTCTCTCCTCCCTCTCTTTACCCTCTCCTCCCTCTCTTTACCCTCTCTTTACCCTCTCTCCTCCCTCTCTTTACACTCTCTCCTTCCTCTCTTTACCCTCTCTCCTCCCTCTCTTTACCCTCTCCTCCCTCTCTTTACCCTCTCTTTACCCTCTCTCCTCCCTCTCTTTACACTCTCTCCTTCCTCTCTTTACCCTCTCTCCTCCTACTCTTTACCCTCCCTCCTTCCTTTCTTTACTCTCTCCTCCCTCTCTTTGCCCTCCCTCCTTCCTTTCTTTACCCTCTCCTCCTACTCTTTACCCTCCCTCCTTCCTTTCTTTACCCTCTCCTCCCTCTCTTTGCCCTCCCTCCTTCCTTTCTTTACCCTCTCCTCCTACTCTTTACCCTCCCTCCTTCCTTTCTTTACCCTCTCCTCCCTCTCTTTGCCCTCTCTCCTTCCTTTCTTTACCCTCTTCTCCCTCTCTGTGCCCTCCCTCCTTCCTTTCTTTACCCTCTTCTCCCTCTTTTTGCCATCTCTTTTCACTCATTTAAGCTTCTCTCATCCCTATCTTTTCACAGATATTTCAGACATGTTTTTCTTTCAAACACCCACCAGGATTGTTGGCACGAAATCGCACGATAGTATAGCCCCCGTCCGGCACAATCACCGTGTCCTTCATCACAGGTCTGTCCAGATTCCGTTTCAGCTTGCCAGCCAAATCTCGCTTCTTCACCTCCGCAACGGATACGTTGTCGCCCAACTATATTTGTTAAACAAAATACGTTTTATTGCTTTTGTATAAAATTCTTATTACTTCTACTATCAGTAGTACGGAGTGGAAGCTCTACCGTAAAACTTTGTGTAATTTATCTACAAAACTAATAAGAGTTTTAAAAGTTGGTTCACAGTCCCGCTAACTCACTCACTCACTCCCTCACTCACTCACTCCCTCACTCACTCACTCACTCACTCACTCACTCACTCACTCACTCACTCACTCACTCACTCCCTCACTCACTCACTCACTCACTCACTCACTCACTCACTCACTCACTCACTCACTCACTCACTCACTCACTCACTCACTCACTCACTCACTCACTCACTCACTCACTCACTCACTCACTCACTTACTCACTCACTCACTCACTCACTCACTCACTCACTCACTTACTCACTCACTCACTCACTCACTCACTCACTCACTCACTCACTCACTCACTCACTCACTCACTCACTCACTCACTCACTCACTTACTCACTCACTCACTCACTCACTCACTCACTCACTTACTCACTCACTCACTCACTCACTCACTTACTCACTCACTCACTCACTCACTCACTCACTCACTCACTCACTCACTCACTCACTCACTCACTCACTTACTCACTCACTCACTCACTCACTCACTTACTCACTCACTCACTCACTCACTCACTCACTCACTCACTCACTCACTCACTCACTCACTCACTCACTCACTCCCTCACTCACTCACTCACTCACTCACTCACTCACTCACTCACTCACTCACTCACTCACTCACTCACTCACTCACTCACTCACTCACTCACTCACTCACTCACTCACTCACTCACTCACTCACTCACTCACTCACTCACTCACTCACTCACTCACTCACTCACTCACTCACTCACTCACTCACTCACC
This sequence comes from Macrostomum cliftonense, assembly GCA_950096795.1. NCBI lineage: Eukaryota > Metazoa > Platyhelminthes > Macrostomidae > Macrostomum > Macrostomum cliftonense. The sequence goes on along the minus strand of CATNEM010000289.1, from coordinate 77,360 downwards.
TTCTCCATTCCCAAGACACGAAAATATTGTCCATGCAGATGAATGGGATGGCTGGCATCGAAGGTGTAGCCCTTGTCAATAAGCACGAGTTCCACTGTCTGGTTGAAGCCCAGTCTCAAAGCGTGAAGACATGATTGGAATGTGGTTTCCAGTTTCGGATCGAACTCCGTGTTGTTACAGATGTGGGACTGCGGGGTTCGGCGAATTTTCGGGCTTTAATTTGGCTTGCTTGATTACCGCATTACTCAAGGAAAGCAAAAGGATCACGATTGATTCTAATTCATCCTAAAATGATTATCTTTAATCCCCGTTGATTACCATCGATTGGACAGATAGTATCCCAATTTATCCCGATCAATCCCGATTGGTCCCAATTGATCCTGATCGATTTCGATTGACTTCGATTGATCCCCATTGATCCCGAATAATACCGACTGATGCCGACTGATGCCGATAGATCCCAATAGATCCCGATAGATCCCGATTGATCCCGATTGAACCCGATTGATCCCGACTAATTCCGATTTATCCCGACAAATCCCGATTGATCCCGATTGAACCCGATTGATCCCGACTAATTCCGATTGATCCCGGTAAATCCCGATTGATCCCGATTGAACCCGATTGATCCCGACTAATTCCGATTGATCCCGACAAATCCCGATTGATCCCGATTGAACCCGATTGATCCCGACTAATTCCGATTGATCCCGATAAATCCCGATTGATCCCGATTGAACCCGATTGATCCCGACTAATTCCGATTGATCCCGACAAATCCCGATTGATCCCGATTGAACCCGATTGATCCCGACTAATTCCGATTGATCCCGATAAATCCCGATTGATCCCGATTGAACCCGATTGATCCCGACTAATTCCGATTGATCCCGATAAATCCCGATTGATCCCGATTGAACCCGATTGATCCCGACTAATTCCGATTGATCCCGATAAATCCCGATTGATCCCGATTGAACCCGATTGATCCCGATTGATCCCGATTGATCCCGATTGATCCCGATTGATCCCGATTGATCCCAATTGATTCCAATTGATCCCGATCGATCCCGATCGATCCCGATTGATCCCGATTGATCCCGATTGATCCCGATTGATCCCGTTTAATCCTGATTGATCCCGATTGATCCCGATTGATCCCGATTGATCCTGGTTGATCCTGATTGATCCTGATTGATCGCAATCGACCCAGATTGAGCAAGATTAATCAAGATTGATCCCGATTGATCCCAATTGATCCCAATTGATCCCGAATAATACTGATTGACAATGATTCATCCCGATGGATACTGATTGATCCCGATTGATCCCAATTGATTCCAATTGATTCCAATTGCTTCCAATTGATTCCAATTGATCCCAATTGATCCCGATTGATCAAGATTGATCCCGATTGATCCCAATAGATTCCAATTGATCCCGATTGATCCCGATTGATCTCAGTTGATCCCAATTGATCCTAGTTGATCCCGATTGATCTCAGTTGATCCCAATTGATCCTAGTTGATCCCGATTGATCTCAGTTGATCCCAATTGATCCTAGTTGATCCCGATTGATCCCGATTGATCCCGATTGATCCCGATTGATCTCAGTTGATCCTAGTTGATCCCGATTGATCCCGATTGTTAAGGATCGATCCCGATACAATAAATTTGTGTGTAAATGTACACACAAAACTGATATCAAACCTCAATTTAGAATCCCGCAAACCAAAGCACCTCAGGTATATCCTCGAACTGATGCAGCAGCGGCGCAGGCGGCAAATGCAGCGCCAGATTGTTGAACTGCGGCGTGTACAGGTGCCCGTCGGACTTGCGCACGGCGCTGATGGGGTAATAGGCCGGGTGGTGGTAGCGGGTGTTGTTGACGATCTCGAAGTCGAATGCCAGATAGAATTTGATGTCAACCGGGTCATCGGGATCGGGCACGCTGAGGTTCGCGGGGATGCGCAATGACGTCACCTCGATGTCGTTGGCGTCTGGTGGCCGGTTGAAAGGGTTCAGCTGACGGCCGCCGGGAGGGCCGAGCATCTCCTCGTAGGCCGGGTTGCCCTCGCCCTGCAGCGGCTGCTCGTCGATGCCGTCGTAGCTGACGATGGCCGACTGCCTGTCAGGCGGGGGGGGGGGGGTTGCGTAGCGTTGAAGTTCAGTTTCCCTGCTCTGTATCGGCTGGTTAGATATCCCGTATCCCATTTCTCAAATCCCATATCCATATCCCAAATCTCATATCCCATATCCCTTATCCCACAGCTCGAATCCCATATCTTATGTCGCATATCGCATATGCCATATCCCAAATCCTAGATCTCAAATCCTGTATCCCACATCTCAAATCCCATATCTCGCATTTCAAATCCCAAATCCCAAATTGCATATCGCATATCCTATATCTCAAATCCCAAATCCTATGTTGCATATTCCATATCCTAGATCCCATCTCGTATCTCAAATCCCGTATCTCAAATCCCATATCTCAAATCCCAAATCCCATATCTCAAATCCCAAATCCCATATCTCAAATCCCATATCCCATATCTCAAATCCCATATCCCATATCTCAAATCCCAAACCCTATATCGCATATTCCATATCCCATATCCCAAATCCCATATTATACACTAGAAATCCCAAATCCCACCGCCCGCTTCCCGAATCGTCACAACTCGCCTGGCCGAGGTGAACCGAGCGTCGCAGTCGGCCAAGCCGGCCACCTTCAGCAGGTAGTTGCCAGGCGGCTGGTTGGCGCTGAGCACAAAGTCGAACCGCTCGCCGGCGTAGAGGATCAAGGAGTCGACTTCCACCGGCTCCACCGGGGCGCCGTCGGTGGCAATCACCAGCAGGCTGTGGTTAGCAACCGACAGCTCGAACGGGCAGTTAAGTATGGCGTTGCTAATAACGCGAACTCGGTGGCGAAGGCCTTGGACAACTCGAATCACGTAGCGAGGAGTTTGAGGACTGTCGGTTGAGTTCAGATCGAATGCGCCACGGCCTGATGATGAGTGGTGAATGGTGATTTTGAGATTTGTGAATAGTGGTTCTGAGATTTGGTGAATGGCAATTCCGTGATTTGGTAAATCGCGATTTTGAGATTTGTTGACTGTCGATTCTAAAATTGGTGAATGGTGATTCTTAGATTTGGTGAATGACGGATTCTGAGATTGGTGAATAGTGATTCTGAGATTTGGTGAATGGCAATTTTGTGATTTGGTGAGTGAGAATTCTGAGATTTGGTGAATTTCGATGTTGAGATTGCTAAATTTCAATTTTGAGATTGGTGAATGGTGATTCTGAGATTTGGTGAATGGCGATTCTGAGATTGGTGGATGGCGATTCTGAGATTGGTGAATGGTGATTCTGACATTAGTGAATGGTGATTCTGAGATTTATTGACTGTCGATCATGAGATTGGTGAATAGTGATTATGAGATTTAGTGAAGGTCGATTCTGAGATTTGGTGAATGGCGATTTTGAGATTGGTGAATGGGGAATTTAAAGTTGGGTGAATGAGAAAGTCATAGATTGGTGAACGGGGAAGCAAAATATTGGTGAATGGGGTGAATAGTGAATACTAGTTCAATTATTGTTAAATTGGACAGATGAACATTCGTGAATGAAAAAGTCATAGATTGGTGAATGAGGGAGTCCAAGATAAGCACTTGGGAGAATGAAAACGCAAGAGTCGGAGCCGCACCATTGATCACCAGGCCCTTGGGCTTGTTATTCCCAACAGAGTAGTGGTGAGCGGTGAATTTGGCAGCGCTCGGCTCGTGAAACCAATCAGACAGCAGCAGTACGTGCTCCGGCAGGTCCGTGTCGTACAGCTCTTCGTGCGGGTCGGCGGCCTGCCTGACCACCAGGGGGCCGAAGATGCCTTCGCTGCGCTGCAGGCCGGAGTGCGAGTGATAATAGTGCGTGCCGGCTGGGGAGGCGGCGAATCTGAGGGGGATTAGAGATTAGACAGGTTGATAGATTATATTGGATTGCGAGCGAAACTAAATAGGCTTAAATTGGGCACGACTAGAGTAGAGTTAGAACTTAAATAGATATTAAATAAGATAAGATTAGACTAGACTAGATCTATTACGTGAGATGAGATGAAAATTGATTAGAATCTAATCTAATCTAATCAGATTGATTAGATTAGACTAGACTAGATCAGATGAGATAAGATAAGATTAGATTAGATGATACTAGACATGTGAGGTGAGATGAGATTAGATTAGACTAGACTAGATCATATAAGGTGAGATTAGATTGACAAGATTAGACTAGACTAGATCAGATGAGATAAGATAAGATTAGATTAGATGACACTAGACATGTGAGGTGATATTAGATTAGAATAGACTGTTGTTGTTAAAAAGTGAGGCTTTAAAGCTGCGCCTCAGCCCATCGAAGGGCTCATACGCAAGTCTATTTAATTTTTTTCGAATATAAAAATTTCGAATTGACAATTCATTTTTGAGAGGGTTAGAAAGTAATATTATGGGTGAGCGAAAAATGCAGGGTAAAAAGCCAATATTAAGGTAAAACAATAAAAGGATTTCCGCATTTCGCTCTGGGATTTCTGATTAGAATAGACTAGACTAGATCATATAAGGAGTTGTAGCCTAGTGGCTAGGGCGCCTGCCTAATGACCGGAAGGTCGTGGGTTCGAGTCCCAGCCCCTAGGAGACAATTTGTGCCCTTGATCAAGGCACTTAATCTCGCATTGCTTCAGTCCAGCCAGCTGTAATTGGGTACCAGCATATGCTGGGTAATAACTGATCCTGAAGCAGGCCCATCTTATCCTGTCACTGTGCGGCTTTGTGAGTGAAGATTCACTGTTCGCCAGGCGGGTTCAAAATAAAAAAATGGAGCTGGCAGTGGGGTGCCTACCATGCCCGAGAGTGTTTCAGGTGCAACGGGTGTGCAGTCTTCACCTGCATCAGCACCCGCGCTACAGGTTTACCTGTCAGCGTCTGTTATTATTTATAGATCATATAAGGTGATCACATAAGATCATATAACGTGAGATTAGATGAGTATAAATCAGATTTGATTAAACAGAAAATAAACAAAAAAATTTAAAAACCAGCCAACCTATAGGTGAAGGACGAGTGCGCATTGATTGGACACTGCGTCACCATGGCAACGCCGTCCATGTGCTGCGTGCCAACGTGGTGCATGCCGTGCCAATGTATGGAGGTGCCCTCGCCCATCTCCATGAAGTTGTACACGTCCACAGTCACCCAGTCGCCCTCGCAGACGTGAATCCCCGGCCCGCTGAGCTGCCGGTTGACGCTCAGCAGCGGCCGCCTGACACCGTCAGCGGTGATGCAGTGCGGCCGGTAGCAATCCGTCATGTTCAGCGGGCAGTCGAAGCAGGCCTTGGACATCGTCATGAACCACTCCAGGCGGATGCGATAGCGGCATTCGCGGGGGCCCGGATCAGCTGAGCAGTTGCGCACGCATTCGTGCCGGTATTCGTCTGAAGGTTGGTTGGCGAATTTCTGGTAAAATTCTATGCTTGGAGGATGGCAACTAGGATATTACATCATCAGCAATATAATTCGAATAGTAGCGTATAGCAACAAGCAACATGGCAACAAGCAATATCGAGTAGCTACAACAAAATCCGAATAGTTATAAATCCAACTTGCATAGCAACAATCCAATTCGCATAGCAACAACAAACAAATTTGCATAGCAACAATCCAAATCGAATATCTAGCAATCAAATTTTCATAGCAACAATCCAACTTGGAATACGAGCTATAAAAAATCAATTTTTCCATTCGTACGTAGATAACATTAAAAAGTGCACGAAAAAACCTAGAGAAACTACGATATTGCACTCTGTAGCGATAGAACCAAATAAGAATAAGATATTTTTAAAAAATCCATGTATACTACTAATATCGACCACAAACAGCTTAGAGAAGTCGCCGAAAATATAAGCAATTTTCTTTCAAATAAGAGCATCAAGTCCCGAGAAGCTTTTTTCAAATGCCTACTCTATAGAGTTACTCTATAGAGTTCAGGGTGCGACGCTCTCCTTTTGCGCTCCTGACCGCGTAAAACCTTTGAAAAAATCACTTATCAGTTTTTTTGCGAATTCTATATTAAGACAAAGTGCTTCTTATCCTTATCAAACTCCCACCTTGGCACAGTGGGCACTAATTGAGATCGACGCTCTGACCAAGTAGGCAACTCTTGGCCCCTTGAAGGCAATTTTTACCCGAATTCGATAAACTGTCTGACCTTGTATAACATGCCTTTCACCTGCCTGCTTGCCTGCCTGCCTGGCACACTAAAGTACGGAATCGGCTAAAAGTACAGGCTAAACATTGGTGCCAAGTGGACATTCACTTGCGAGCTAATTAATATATGCAAGTTTTTTTTCGTAGTTTAGTTAAGTTAAAAAACCGTTGCAAAAACTTCAGTGTGAGTGGCGCTAAGAAAAATCTTAATGGCACTAAGAGCAGTGATAATGGCGCTAAGAAAAATGTTAACGGCACTAAGAACAGTGATAATGGCACTAACAACAGCGTTAATGGCACTAAGAACTGTGTTAATGGCGCTAAGAACAGTGATAATGGCGCTAAGAAAAATGTTAATGGCACTAAGAACAGTGATAATGGCGCTAAGAACAGTGATAATGGCGCTAAGAAAAATTTTAATATCACTAAGAAAAGGGTTAATGGCGCTAGTAAAAATGTCAATGGCACTAAGAAAAATGTTAATATCACTAAGAACAGGGTTAATGGCGCTAGTAAAAATGTCAATGGCACTAAGAACGGTGTTAGTGGCGCTAAGGACAGTGCTAATGGCGCAAAGAACAATGATAATGGCAAAAGATATGTTTAAGTACCCCAAAAAACAAAGAGTCTAAGGTCCCTAAAAGTGTCAGAGACTGCAACAGCGTCAATCTTACCGAAGAAATGGAACAGATCTTCTTCAGCCTCCTCGCAGTCCCCAATCAAACACTCGGCAATAAATGTCAATGAGAGAAGCAGTGCTATGACGTAATAGCGCTGGAGCATTTTCTCAAAATCGTGTTTTAAATCAATCGATTATTTAGAAAATTCTTGAATTCCTTGGATTTCAAATCTTTGCTAGCGTACGAAAGATTTATAAATAGTCTTAGAGAATTTTAGCAATTCGTGGGCGCAAATAAAACTTGGCAGAAGCAGAAGATGCGGCGTCACTTTCTAAAAACTCTATAGTACAGGCAACCAGCAAATGCCAATAATCTTTGCTTATATATTCCAGCTGGTATTTATTTACATTCACCTATCTATCAGAAGCTCATAGGCTAGGCTTGGGTTCGCTGAGGTTCAAATTGTTTATTCATTTGCATAATATTTTGGGCGAATGGCTACAAGTTTTGTCAAAGGGTCGTGGGCTTTCCGGCATTTTCGTTTAAATTAAGCACTTGGTTAACACTTTAGAGATAAAGGAGACGGGGTAGAGAGAGAGAGTTTGGCAAAGCAAATCACAGCTTATTAGTCAGCATGTTTTGCTTATTAAAAATTAGCCAAGAAGAAAATTTTCCAATTCAACTCATAAAACAACAATGTATGCGAAATTAATTCAACAAATTGAATAATAATATTGTAATTCGGGTGTCTTGGAGAACTTTGAATTCAAATTTAAAAAAATGACCAGTAAAACGAAAAATATTTCTTTTGTTTACGGATATGCTCTAAGATAACAAAATGCCTAAAAATGTCAGCTGAAAAAACACAAACCCGTTACACAAATTTTACTGATTTAGAATCCAGAAAAATCAAACAAAACTCAACGCTTAAATTGCACACAAAGATAAGAATGAAATTAGAACAGAGATATCATAAATATTATTTTTCCTAATTGGATTTCCGAACAGAGATCTCATTATGAGAATGATTCTGAATCTGATATGAGAACAGAGATCTCATCATGAGAATGATTCTGAATCTGATATGAGAACAGAGATCTCATCATGAGAATGATTCTGAATCTGATATGAGAACAGAGATCCCATCATGAGAATGATTCTGAATCTGATATGAGAACAGAGATCTCATCATGAGAATGATTCTGAATCTGATATGAGAACAGAGATCCCATCATGAGAATGATTCTGAATCTGATATGAGACCAGAGATCTCATCATGAGAATGATTCTGAATCTGATATGAGAACAGAGATCTCATCATGAGAATGATTCTGAATCTGATATGAGACCAGAGATCTTATCATAACAATCGGATTTTCTAAAAAGGGAGATCTGAATTGCATAGAATATTTCCAGCATAGAACCAATCACCTGCGTTTTATTAATAACAAAAACAGACAAAAGTATTTGCAGCTAAACAGAAGATGCTAGGTCATAGTCTGACAGCATAACAATACGAAAAAAGAAAATAATTAGCATAAATTGCTAGTAAAAGAAGCAGATTTAATAGTGCCACATGCGTCAAATTTTAAACCTAATTGCACTACTTACAGCCGCAGTTATAGCATTTTACAATCTAAATGTTGTTGATTTCATTATAATTCTGTCTTTAGGTATTATTGACACTAAAAGACCTTAAATGAACTTTCGACTAACCTGAAGTCACTTGAGCTGACCCTAAATGACCCGAACTTATTTTTATACAAAGCATGCATTCCTTAATGAAATAAGTCGCAATTTCAGTAATTTTCTTGGCTAAAAACTTCTGCTTTAAATTGAATAAAAATAAAAATTTCAAACCGTTCATTCATAGTAGAAACTATAAAGAATGCAGTGTTAACAAAAATGTTAGCAATAAAATTTCCAATTTCTTTTGGTTTCCGATAAGATGCATGTCAATTTTCCGGTTAAACAAATTAATAGATCAATAGTTAATAGAATGATTTGATTTTAGCTAAGACAAAATCCGATAAACGGTACTAAAGACTCGTGCCCACAAAAATTGTCTTTCACAAGTCGCTAGCTCTGCTCTGCTGAGTCACTCCGATCTGGGCACTCCACTAACTGCTGCTCCCCCTCTTGTCACTCCGCCCTTGTCACTATCCCACTGCAGCTTCCCTTGTAACTTCCCTCTTATCCCTCTACTTGTCACTCCGCTCTTGCGACGCTTTTTGCTCCGCGCCAGCTCATCGCAATTTTTTTCTTTCCGAGTCGGCTCCGCGGCCAGTTAGCCTTGGCACCGTCTCGTTGATGTCGGCGCACGTCGCGCAGGCTCCGAAGCAGCTGCTGACGGCTGCGGCCATGGCGACAGTCGAGGGCGAGTGAGCATCAGCGTCGTCGTCCTGCGATTCGCTTTCCTCGTCGATGCAGCAGATGAAGTAACAGAGCCAGCAGATGAGGCCGCTCGGAATGCCAAATATCACCAAGCTGAGCAGCGGGTGACTAATGAACACAGTCTGCGGGAGGGGTTAAGCCAATGTACATAATTGAGAGTATAGCGGTTGCAGTGCAGGCAATGTACATGAATTTCCCTGTGCAGGCAATCTACATCAATCTCCCTGTGCAGTCAACGTACATCTTTCTTTCTGTGCAGGCAATGTGCATCAATCTCCCTGTGCAGTCCAGTGTACATAAATCTCCCTGTGTAGGCCATGTACATCATTCTTCCTGATCTAAAAATGTATTTCAATCTCCCTGTGCAGTCAATGTACATCTTTCTTTCTGTGCAGGCAATGTGCATCAATCTCCCTGTGCAGTCCAGTGTACATAAATCTCCCTGTGCAGGCAATTTACATCACTCTTTCTGTAAAGGAAATGTATATCAATCTCCCTGTGAAGTCAAATGTACATCTTCCAGTCCGCTCAATGTACATTCTGCAGTGCAGCCAATCATGATGTACATCAATCGCGCACCCACCGCCAATCCAGTCACGAGGCCGTAGACGTATCGCCGGACAGAGACAAAGAAGCCGCCGATGCTGTAACTGGGCAGCTGGTTATTTAGCGCCAGAATCACGTGACTTCGAAGGGAGTCCACAGTGAGGCCGACAGCCGGCCTGTGATAGTCGGGCAGCAGGAAGTACACACTGGTGTTGGGGTTCAGCACCACCACATTAGGAGTGGGCAGGCGGGTCATTGCCAGCTCAGCCAGAGCGTGCCCGGAGCTGGTCCAGACGAACTGGACGCGATCGAGCTCGGGCTCCTTCGCCTCGGCTAGCTGACGGCCCAGCTGAAGAAAGCGGCGCTGCTCTTCCTCCGCCTCATTTGACGATCCCGTTTCATCGATCATCAGGACGACAAGCAGCTTGAATGACGGGCTGAGGGACTGGAATATCTGGTTGCCGACCTGTTGACATAACGAAATCGAGACTTAAACTAAAGACAAAATGTCAACCGATCCGATTTACCCGCTAATTAAACAATTAAATGAAAGCATCAATCAGCCAATCGATTTAATGTACACATTTTTTTCAACCCATCAACTGGACATAGCGGCCAGCAAATCAAATCTACATATGAGCCAGTTTATCAAATGTACATGTCAGCCAGAAATACAATGTACACATCAGCTAGCCAATCAAATTTATACCTTAGCTAGCCAATCAAATGCACATACCAGCCAGCTAATCAAATGTACATCTAAGACGGTCAATCAAATGCACATATAAGCCAGCCAATCAAATTCGCACGTCAGCCGGCCAATCAAATGTACATATCAACCAGCCAATCCATAAATAGAGCCGACTCACCCTGGGAAAGGTGAGCAGCCGCTCGTCAGCCAGCCACACCAGCATTTGCTGCTCTTCAAACGGCCCGCGAAACTCAACGATGCGCCGCTCGCGAATAGCCAGCAGGCGGACGCGATCCCCCTGTTCGAGCTGGCGATTGTCGAGTCGAGCCAGCAGTTCGGGCTTTTTGCCCGTGTCGGCTGTGTAAAATCCATTTCGACCGCGAAATTGTATCGCTAGTTTTTGGTAGAGTTGCTTCAAGGATGTAAAGCAAGGGGTTACTTTTGAATCGATTTCTTTTAGGAAGTTTTTTAATTTTTAATAAAATCAGTCTTACAAATTCGGCCGAATCGGCACTGCCTAGCAACAGGAAGACCGAGGCGTTGCCAGACTGCGCTAGCAACTGATCGAAGTGCGCCGCGTTGACCACGTCTCGAACTGGCGCGCTGGGATACATGTTTTTTTGAAAGCAGATAATTATTTAATGGGAATTTTAAAAAATAGATTTTGATACCATCCTGTAAATAGTCCTCTCTCCCACATTATATTTCCATATTTCACCAATTTCTTCCCACTAGGGAATTGTAGCCTAGTGGCTAAGGACATCATCCTTAAAACCAAAAGGTCGTTGGTTCGAGCCCCAGCTCTAGGAGACAATTTGTGCCCCCTTGGGCGAGGCACTTAGTCCCGCATTGCTTCGGCCCACCCAGCTGGGATCGGGTAACAGTTTGAGCTGGGAAAATTTAGGGTGAGGGTTGCGGCCCTTCAAGTCTGAGCAGCTAGCTAGCTGCGGCTGTGCCGTGTGCTGGTACATCAGGTCGAAAGGTCGGGCGTCTTCCACACAACCTTAATCCTATCTTTCACATTTTCTAATTTCATTTTTTTCACTCCTTTCTATTTTCCCAGTTTCCCATATAATTAGACCTTGTTCTCCCTCATCTTCCACTATTTATTGCCCTGTTACTTACTACCAACTCCTCCTCAGTTTTATTTATTCCCAGCAACCACTAACTGAATCCCCCATTATCCCAGTCTCCAACTGTCGCGCCCAGCTCACCCAGCCAAAAGTTCGGCAAATCTGACGAAACTGTCGGCAGTTCGCTCCCCGGAGTGCGGCTTCCTGGTGTCGCCGTGAACGCTGAGTCAAGGATGTCGGGGGAAAACGGTTGTGAATTGAAAAAGTAAATGATAGATCTTATGCACCGATTTCAGCTGTAGCCTTCCCAATCTTAGCTGATCTACTTTCCCAATCATTTCCTCCATTCTCAGTACGCAGTTCTCTAATCTAATCTCACACCAGTCTCCTCCATTCTCAAATATAATCTCACAACAATCTCCTTCTTTTTTAAATCTAGTCTCACACCAATCTCCTCCATTCTCAAATCTAGTCTCACAACAATCTCCTCCATTCTCAAATCTAGTCTCACAACAATCTTCTCCATTCTCAAATCTAGTCTCACACCTATCTCCTCCATTCTCAAATCTAGTCTCACAACAATCTCCTCCATTCTCAAATCTAGTCTCACAACAATCTCCTCCATTCTCAAATCTAGTCTCACAACAATCTCCTCCATTCTCAAATCTAGTCTCACAACAATCTCCTCCATTCTCAAATCTAGTCTCACAACAATCTTCTCCATTCTCAAATCTAGTCTCACACCTATCTCCTCCATTCTCAAATCTAGTCTCACAACAATCTCCTCCATTCTCAAATCTAGTCTCACAACAATCTCCTCCATTCTCAAATCTAGTCTCACACCTATCTCCTCCATTCTCAAATCTAATCTCACAACAATCTCTTCCATTCCCAAATCTAGTCTAACAACAATCTACTCCATTCTCAAATCTAGTCTCACACGAATCACCTCCATTCACACTACCCGATTTCTCAAATCTAATCTCAAACTAATCTCTTCCCTTCTCAGTAATCCATTATCAAATCTAATCTCACGCCCAACTCCTCCATTCCCAGTATGCCTCCATCCTTTACGCGATTCCCCCTCACAAGATCACAGTCGGATACGAGGCAACGGAAAAGTCGCTAGCAGCAATCTGGCTCCTCGTTGCGTCCACCCGCACAGCCCGGATGCCACGCTTGATGAGGCGTTCGCCAGCGGCCACAAAGTCGGCTTGAACCTCCTGGCAGTGGCCGCACCAGGGAGCGTGGAACTGGAAATAGCGAGCAATAGTCAGAATGAAATAGATTGAGATTTTCGTAAGATTAGATCAGAGGTAGACAATAGAGTTCTGAGAGTGAATTAGATTTGTGGGAGATTGGATCACAGAGTAAATTGCAGGAATTAGAAAAGATTTGTGTGGCATTAGACTAGAAAATACAGATCTGACAGCGGCAGATGTGAAGCCAGATGTGAATGATGTAAAGCTAGATGTAAACGCCTCACCAGCACCAAATATGGCTGGCTGGGATCTCTCAGATAGACAAACTCATCGCCGGCATCAATCACAGGCTGTTGGACTTTGCCGAGGCTGTGTAGCTGCTGCGCGATCGTTGGAGTGTCGGCGTTGGCAACAACTGCCGACTGTTGTAGCAGCAGCGCCAGCAGCAATTGGAGTGCGTGTAGCCAGCCTGCATAACAACAGGGCCGGAGCCATAGACACTAAATCACACTGGGGAGGCGGGGCTGAGCCATAGACACTAAATCACACTGGGGAGGCGGGGCTAGGCCATAGACACTAAATCACACTGAGGAGGGAGGTGGGCTGAGCCATAGACACTAAATCACACTGGGGAGGCGGGGCTGAGCCATAGACACTAAATCACACTGAGGAGGCGGGACTTAGCCACTGACAGGAATACATTCGGCTTTTTACAAAAGGTCGGTGAGTTCAACATGGTCCAAGTGCCATATTTATATTTTTACTTATAGTGGTTCGTGATTCACAATATCTTTCCGTTTAAACTTTTCTGTAGATAAAACAAAGTGCAGTAGTACCTAACGCAATTTTATGCGCAGATATTATACGAGCGTTTGTACTTGTGCGAGCTACTAACATTTAATAGTTGATTAGCGACAACTATTGAAAGAAATGCAACGACACGCATTTTGAAGCTGACGGTGCTTTAATTAAACTGTCGATCTCGGGAAAAACTTCCGATAAAGTAAGCTAGTTCAGTAAGAATTCTTACAAGCCGCCGTAATGACAGATAACTGATGTCGTTTCCAGAGCATTTTTTCTTATCGGAATGTACTTATATATTGTTTAGACGGCAAATCTTGCTTTTTAACTGGTTAAATCTAATCTTTTCTATGCCGAGAAAAACTGCAAGTGATTATTAGTTTTGTTTGATTTTTAGTTTTAATTAGCGGAAAAATGTTAACAACATATTTATGTCTGATAATTAAACAAGCGGAAAGAAATTAAGTGCAGTAAGGGGCAACCATTTAGATTGTTGAGTGGGTTCATTGAGGACAGGAACGCGGAATGAGCTGGGCACATGGAGCGAAGGAATGCGGAGTGGGGGTTGCTGCATCGAGGGTAGGAATGCAGAGTGGGGTGGGTTAAGTGAAGACGCACTTGCGGAGTGGGGCTGCTGCATTGAGGGTAGGAATGTGGAGTGGGGTGGGTTGAGTGAAGACGCACGTGCGGAGTGGGGTTGCTGCATTCAGGGTAGGAATGTGGAGTGGAATAGGTTTAGTGAAGGTTAATTAAAGAAAGAAAACTTTTAACTTTCTTCTGGGCAAAGAATAGCAAGCAGTCAAAAATAGAAAAAAAATTAATGAGTACGAGGATCTTTCTTTAAAAAATGGACACAGCTGGTACATGCTGCAATCACAGGCGTCAATACGTGTACCCGTATAATATATAATTACACAATTAATTAATATGCATATACAACCAATAAATCAGCACTAGTGGCCAATGACAAACAAATAAATAAAACAATTGCAATGCACAAAAAATAAGATTTTGATTTCAATAGTGCAAATTTTCAGCGTTAAGGATAAATAAACCTAATTTAGACGAATTTAAGGGGCAGATCAGTCAAGAATTCATTTGACTAGTAGATAAATTGGTGAATGATAAGCGACCAGAGTGTATTGGACAGATTAATCTCGAAATCTATTTGCAATACACTGATAAAACAATTGGCTAAACCGCTCAATAGAGAAGGTCATTAAGAAGAATACGAGTATAGTGAAACTCATTGTTGGCTAAGCGAGAATGCCTTCGGTCTAATAAAAATTACTGATATTGAGAATTTTACGCTTGAGCAGAACTAACTACTCAAAGTATTAGGCTATATTGATTGTTTATTGTATGGAGAAAATGACATTTTTACAGTCGAAAATTAGCTATATTATAGTTCGTTCTTATCATTGTATTGGAATTTTGCAGTTCAGGAATTAGTACTGCTGTGTTGAGGGTCCGCAATATTAGTTTTAATGAAAAAAATTTTCTCTTTCAAAATAATGTTAATTTTTTTATTAGAGATACTTAGAATAGATATTTTGGGCTTAACATAAGGGCTTTTTGTTCCTGTGTTTCAACTTGTTTGCAATTGAATAGTTGCCGTTAGGGTGGGGATAATTTCGGAATAGGGAATTAGGGATTTTACTGAAGAAATTGAGGCTGTTCAATAGAGTCGCCATGGGGATTTTTAGTTTTGGAATGGGGATATTTTGGTTTCGGAATGGGGATTTTAAGTTTCGGAATGGGGATTTTGGTTTTGGAATGGGGATTTATAGTTTCGGAATGGGGATTTCTAGTTTCGGAATAGGGATTTATAGTTTCGGAATGGGGATTTATAGTTTCGGAATGGGGATTTATAGTTTCGGAATGGGAATTTTTAGTTTCGGAATGGGGATTTATAGCTTCCGAATGGGGATTTATAGCCTCGGAATGGGGATCTCTAGTTTCGTAATTGAGATTTTCATTTCAGAATTTGGATTTTTAATTTAGAGAATTAAAATTGGGATTTTTAATTTAGAGAATTAAAATTGGGATTTTTAATTTCCGAAAAATGGATTTTTATGTCTCAAAATGATAAATCTACAAAGTATTCTGTGTAATTAGGCCAGCAAAAAAGGCTGGCAGAATTGCACAAAATTTTTGGGATAAAATTTTCAAGACTCGTACTCTCTGAAGTACTCTCTCGCGCACTAGTCGTGACTGTCAGGCAAACTGTCAAGCCTTGGCACCCTGCTGCCGGTTAGTCAGCGAGGCTTCGATGCTTTTCAACACGCCTGGCAGCTGCTGCGGCCCGGCGGCGGGCGCGCCGGCTCCAGCAGCCGGATGCCGCAGGCTGAGCACGCGCTGAAGGCCGTGCCTGACGCGCTGGAAATTGTACTCAATGATGCCCTGCCGGTCCATGCCCTCCTCGCGCAGCACGCACACCAGGGCGAGACGCCGGTCGACGCCGCGTAGCAGCAGCACGGTGCTGTTGTCTAGGCGGATTGAGGCGGCCGTGTCCTCGCTGAAGCCGGCCGATTCGTCTACGAGTTCCGGCCTGAAGGGCGGAGTGAGCGGTGCCAGTTGGATGAGATGAGATGGGATATCCTTGATTCCGAATAGGGATTTCTTTTTGAAGATGGGGATAACTTATTTTTTATGGGATTTGTGATTCCTGATAGGGCTTCCTGGATGGGGATTCCTTGATTTAGGATTGGGATTTTTCCCATTACGGATGGGGATTCCTTGATTTAGGATTGGGATTTTTCCCATTACGGATGGGGATTCCTTGATGTAGGATTGGGATTTTTCCCATTACGAGTGGAGATTCCTTGATTTAGGATTGGGATTTTTCCCATTACGGGTGGGGATTCCTTGATTTAGGATTGGTATTTCACTATTACAGATGGGAATTCCTTGATTTAGGATTGGTATTTTTCCCATTACGGATGGGGATTCCTTGATTTAGGATTGGGATTTCACCATTACAGATGGGAATTCCTTGATTTAGGATTGGGATTTCACCATTACAGATGGGAATTCCTTGATTTAGGATTGGGATTTCACCATTACAGATGGGAATTCCTTGATTTAGGATTGGGATTTCACCATTACAGATGGGAATTCCTTGATTTAGGATTGGGATTTCACCATTACAGATGGGAATTCCTTGATTTAGGATTGGGATTTCACCATTACAGATGGGAATTCCTTGATTTAGGATTGGGATTTCACCATTACAGATGGGAATTCCTTGATTTAGGATTGGGATTTCACCATTACAGATGGGAATTCCTTGATTTAGGATTGGGATTTCACCATTACAGATGGGAATTCCTTGATTTAGGATTGGGATTTCACCATTACAGATGGGAATTCCTTGATTTAGGATTTGGATTCTTTGCTGCAGAAAAAGTTTAAGAGATATATTGACTTCAAATTAAACTCCTTAATTTTGGATGGGATTTCTTGTTGCATAATCGGGACAAAATGAGACAAATGCACAAAATCCGACTAATAAATTCTAAGACAACCCAGACTTAACCAACGTACGCTCACCCGTCAGAATAAATAGTGCCAACATCGACCACTAAATCGATCATGTCGCAGCACAATTCATAAACCTGCATGTCCACAGGCGACGGATCCGTTGCTATGTAAATCTTGGTTGCTACGTCGAATAGGAAAGCCTTTTCGAGTCCAGAATTCTAATGAAAAGAAAAATATTGTTCATATATTATAAAAAATTTATTTCTTATCAAAAGAATTGGATAAGAAATAAAATAGAAGCAACCAACATTGCAGAAAATATTGAGCAGGCTTTCGAAGGCGCCCATATGCGGTATGAGCTTCTGCACCACCTTGCTGAACGCTTCGAATATCGAATGATCGTAAATTGTTGTCAAGTGGTAGTGGATGTTGATTACTTCGTTGCCTGCAGGTTGGGAGGGGGTTTTTAGGGGTAATCAAAAGGCGATTCTCATGGGTGATTTAAGGGCGATTCTCAGGGGTGATTTAAAGGCGATTCTCATGGGTGATGTAGGGGCGATTTTCAGGGGTGATTCAAGAGCGATTCTCACGGTTGATTTAAAGGCGATTCTTACGGGTGATTTTAGGGCGATTCTCACGGGTGATTTAAAAGCGATTCTCAAGTGTGATTTAAGGGCGATTCTCATGGGTGATTTAAGAGCGATTCTCACGGGTGATTTAAGGGCGATTCTCGGGGTTATTTAAGTGTGTGATTCTTAATTTAAATATTGATTCAAGGGGCGATTCTTAGGGTTGATTTATGGCGATTTCTGGAAATCACTTATGGTCGATTCTCAGGAGTAGCTTGAGGATGATTCTCAGGGTTAAGTCTGAGGCTAATTCTCAGTAATAGTCTGATGAAATTTCAGGGCAGTTAAATACATAAAAATCTTATTTGGCAAAGCGAGATTCACAGCCAACTAACCGTTGCCAATGTCGATAAGCACATCGTTAGCCCGCTGCGTGATGTCGCACTGAGTTTCAATCTTCTGCTCGTCAGACAATCCGTCAACTTTGTGAATGAATACTTCGAATTTGATTCGCGGATTAACCGAATAGGCGCCGCTAACCAGCACTTTCAGCCGGTCGATGGCGTCGATGTACTCGTCTTGGGCGTCGATCACGTACACAATGGCGCCGGTGCTGGAGAATGTGTCGTTTGGGTCGAACACATCGTTCATGTAGTCGATGTGGCCGGGGACGTCCCACACGGAGAACTGGATGAAGGAGCAGTCTGACACCTCTGCGCGCCAGGGTTGGGGATTTAGTTTGAGCAAGTGGATTTTTAGCCACTGGGGGGCTATATGGCTAGCCATTTCTTCTCTGTTCTGTGCCACTGGTTCTAACCTATCTTCTTTTCCTTGTCGCTTAACCACTTCTTACTGTCGCTAATCTTCGCCTTTTAGCTTATTTTCTTTTCCTTGCCCGTTATCGACTGCGCCTTGTCGCTTATCTATTTCTCATTGTCGCTTATCTAGTTCTCCTTTTCGCTTATCTACTTCTCCTTATCGCTTATCTAATTCTCCTTGCCGCTTATCTACTTCTCCTTATCGCTTATCTAGTTCTCCTTTTCGCTTATCTACTTCTCCTTATCGCTTATCTAATTCTCCTTGCCGCTTATCTACTTCTCCTAGTCGCTTATCTACTTCTCCTTGTCGCTCATCTACTTCTTATTGTCGCTTATCTAATTCTCCTTGTCGCTTATCTACTTCTCATTGTCGCTTATCTAATTCTATTTGTTGCTCAACTAATTCTCCTTGTTGCTTATTTAATTCTACTTGCCGCTTACCTATTTTTCTTTGCCGCTCATCTACTTCTACTTGTTGCTAATCTAATTCTCCTTGTCGCTTATCTACTTCTCCTTGTCGCTTAACTACTTTTTCTTGCCGCTTATCTACTTTTCCTTGTCCCTTATCTAATTCTACTTGCCACTTATCTACTGTTCTTTTCTTTTCATCTACTTCTACTTGTTACTTATCTAATTCTTCTTGCCACGTAACTCCTTTCGCTTATTCCCCTCTACTGGTTGCTTATTTACTCATACTTTTTGCTTTATATACTTGATGTCTCGTATTTCTCTCTCCTAATCTTCTTACAAACGGGGTTGTCTCTTTTACCCGCATATCTCTCTCATTACTACTATAGTAATACATTTGTGTTCCAGATCAAGAAAAACTAGATTTAGAAGTTTCTATATTTAGAACTCCATGTCTAGATGTTTTTTCTCCAACAGCAGAATAATCAAAATCAAAATTTTGTATAACCATGTAACATAGGGCAAGCAACCCACCATCTTTGTGTATCTTGCAGGTGCTCTCCAGAAACAGAGTCTCATTGGGGCTCATCTTGTGGAACACAACCTTCTGTATTGATGATTTACCGCTGCGTCGCATGCCCATGACAAGGATGCGCGGTTTCTCTTCAGCGACAGTGGAGCTGGCTGAAGCTCCGGCAACGCCGCCAGCCGACGTCGACATGGCGCCGACACCTACACCGTTGACTGAGGCGCCGCCAGCCTGCGGCAAGGTTAGATTTTAATAATTAATTATTTTGTTTCTGGTTGGGGTTGGTGTTTAATATACGCGTTGATGAGGGCCAACCTCCCCGCCACAAAGGCACGCAGAGTGTACACTGCCTGACAGGGTGTATGTACATCTGAATGTACGTCTTAATGTACATCTGAATGTACATCTGAATGTACGTCCGATTGTACATCTGAATGTACATCTGAATGTACGTCCGATTGTACATCTGTATGTACATCTGTAAATTCAGCGCTGATGTACATCTAAAGTGACTTATCTTTCTATAGCTATTGCGATTTAAAATATCGTTTTATGGTCTTCAGTAGTCTCGGCTTACCTGATCATAGCCGTACTGCACTGGAAAACTTCCAACAACGTAGCTACCAACCATTGCCTCCTCTTCTACAGCAGAGGCCGCAGCTGCCGCTCCCGTCTTCTGCTGCTGCTGAAGCTGCTGAGTCTGCGATGCTGTCGACATCTCACACTAGTCCGACCAGGCTTGCAAGTGGCTGAAGATTGACATAACATTATGCAGTGAGGGAAAATTAATTTCTACTTAATCAAGATTTCAAGCCTACTGCTGTAACTCAATAGGCGTTTCTATACTTCTATTGTTTCTATGCTGCAAAAAGGGGAACAATGGAGGCGTGGAAAAATGGCGGCTGAAGACCAGATCAAAGACCAAGGGGAGAACAGGTTCCTGTGGCTGAAGACCAGAGGGAAGAGCGGGTTCCGGGGGCTGAAGACCAGAGGGAAGAGCGGGTTCCGGCGGCTGAAGACCAGAGGGAAGAGCGGGTTCCGGCGGCTGAAGACCAGAGGGGAGAGCGTGTTCCGGCGGCTGAAGATCAGTGGGGAGAGCGGGTTCCGGGGGCTGAAGATCAGAGGGGAGAGCGGGTTCCGGGGGCTGAAGATCAGTGGGGAGAGCGGGTTCCGGGGGCTGAAGATCAGAGGGGAGAGCGGGTTCCGTCGGCTAAAGACAAGGGGGGAGAGCGGGTTCCGTCGGCTAAAGACAAGGGGGGAGAGCGGGTTCCGGCGGCTGAAGATCAGAGGGAATTGGTAATGAACCTTAAGTTGTAATGAATCTAAATGAAAGCACAGTAGAGAAATGCAGCTTAAACAAAAGACTCTGGCCACATTGCAAATATATATTAAAGCCACCCATAAAGGTAATATAAATATATTTTTTAAGCTTAACTATACAAAACAATCGTACTGTATGCGTGAGATAATGATAATAAAAACATTCAACATAAAAAATCCGATTCAGCTACTACCAGTAACAAACGCTTCAAATAGCGAGTAAAAACGCTTCAGCTTTTTGGAATTCCTAATTACAAAGCCAGAAATAGTAGATCTAGGTATCGCATAATCAGAGCGAAGTTAAATCTTTATTTGAAACGAATAGCTCCATGGAGCCAATACACTTATAGATTACGAATTTAAGAAATAGGTAAATTTTGGTCAGCCAAACAAGTCATCGCCCTCGCCCGTTTAAGACATGAGCAATTAGTCTTATATCATAAATACATCATTCTCAATCTTAAATCTCACCCTTCTCTATCCTGACCGAATCTCATTCCTCTCTACGCTGAATCTCACCCTTTTATATCCTGAATCTCATCATTGTCTATCTTGAATCTCACCCTTCATATCTTGAATCTCACCCTTCTCTATCCTGAATCTCACCAATCTCTATCCTGAAGGTCATCACTCTCAATCCTAAATCTCACCTTTCTTTCTGTAAATCTCACTATTTTTTCTCCTAAATCTTTTCTTTCTCTGAATCTAAAAAACCAACCCAGTACATCAAACTGAATAAAACGCATAAAAATACATAACTTAATCCATTCTAAACGTTACGACTTATAAATATTGTTAATCGCCCGGCCAATAATTAGGCGTCGAACTTCAGACGTGCCGGCACCGATTTCGTACAGTTTAGCGTCCCGCAGCAGCCTGCCAGCCGGGTACTCGTTGATGTAGCCGTTGCCGCCGAGGATTTGAATAGCATCGAGCGCCGACTGGGTGGCGTCCTCGGCGCACTTCAGTATGACGCCGGCGCAGTCCATTGGCTGCCGGGAGCCCTGAAGATAGAAGAGTGGAAGCCGATAACTAATAGTAAGGGCCTTCAGTTGATCCTGAATCCTAAACCTTTGTCCAACACGTATCCAATCGGCGACAAAATGAATGGCTAATCTATTGGTCCGCTCCAAAAGAGATTCAAACAGTTTGCTAATCTGTTGACCTGACCTAAGGGAAATTAAATGGTAAAAAAAAAGCTAAATCTGCAGGTGGGCTGTAGTCACTTTGACGCTTAAAGTGCCATCGTCCCACAACCAGCGACTGGGCATGACTGTCCATTGCGCTGACTCTTAAAGCACGTTCAGTCACACTAAATACGGTATGCATGCATAGACACACACACAAGCCGGCATCCAGTCAGGCGCTCACATAGGGTGTACAAACCGGCAGTTCCAGGCATGTACACTCTCTATGCCTTGGGGGTTGCCCTAATGGGCGTAAATTGCACAACTGGCCCATAGCCCAACCAATTCGTGCACAAGGGCCCAAATTAATGTGACCCTGCACACGAAACCGCGCTAGGGAAAATAGCCAACCTACAACGCGGGGTCGAACCTGGACCAGCGGCACACAAGGCAGACGCGCTAGACCGCCCAGCCACTCGCCCCCCTAAGGGAAATAAATGGATTGCTAATCTATTGATCTGATCCAAGGGATTAATCAAATGGATTGCTAATCTATTCACCTGATCCAAGGGATTAATCAAATGGATTGCTAATCTATTCACCTGATCCAAGGATTAATCAATTGGATTGCTAATCTATTGACCTGATCCAAGGGATTAATCAAATGGATTGCTAATCTATTCACCTGATCCAAGGATTTATCAAATGGATTGCTAATCTATTCACCTGATCCAAGGATTAATCAATTGGATTGCTAATCTATTCACCTGATCCAAGGATTAATCAAATGGATTGCTAATCTATTCACCTGATCCAAGGGATTAATCAAATGGATTGCTAATCTATTCACCTGATCCAAGGATTAATCAATTGGATTGCTAATCTATTGACCTGATCCAAGGATTAATCAATTTGGATTGCTAATCTATTGACCTGATCCAAGGATTTATCAAATGGATTGCTAATCTATTCACCTGATCCAAGGATTAATCAAATGGATTGCTAATCTATTCACCTGATCCAAGGATTATTCAAATGGATTGCTAATCTATTGACCTGATCCAAGGATTATTCAAATGGATTGTTAATCTATTGACCTGATCCAAGGATTAATCAATTTGGATTGCTAATCTATTGACCTGATCCAAGGATTAATCAATTTGATTGCTAATCTATTGACGGAATGAAGCAATTGCAACTCAATAAACTAGCAAATCAAAACAGGAACAAGATGCCTCACCTGGTCCAGAGCCCTGGCCACCGAGTAGACATAACAGCGACCGCTAGTAAGCCGGCAGTACATATCGGCCATTTTGCCCTGCAGCAGTTGAAAATGCCCGATCGGCTGACCGAATGCCTTGCGAATATGCGCGTACTGGAAGGCGGTGTCGCAGGCGGCCTGCATGATGCCAAGCGGGCCGGCCGACAGCAGCAGGCGTTCAATATCCAAGCCGGACATCAGCACGTACACTCCGCCCTCCAGCTTGCCCATAACCCGATCGGCTGGCACTTTAACATTGTCGAATACTAGTTCGCCAGTGTTGCTACCCCGCATGCCGAGTTTGTCGAGTTTGCGCGAACAACTAAATCCGGGCGAGTCGCGTTCAACTAGAAATGTTGTAATACCGTGCGCCCCAGCTTCCGGTTTAGTCTTGGCGTACACAACTATCACATCCGCGTCCGGACCGTTGGTGATCCAAAATTTGCTGCCGTTCAGAATGAAAGATCCGTCCGACTAAGGATAGTGGAGAAAAGCATCGGTTTGAAACTAATCAATTATTAATAATCTCCCTAGATTTTGGGTCGAAAATTTGGTTTAAAACCGACGTTGGTTCGAGTCGCAAAAAAGATAAATTACACTACAGATCGGCACACTAGCACTAAAAGTTTTGAAGCCCTAGGAGTCGTACAAACCTGCTTATCTGCTCGCATAGTCATCGACACAACGTCGGAACCGGCATTGGGCTCAGACATGGCCAGAGCTCCGATCCATTGGCCGCTAATTAATTTAGGCAGGTAGCGGCTCTTCTGCTCCTCGGTGCCGTGTCTCACTATTTGATTGACGCACAGATTTGAATGAGCGCCGTAGCTAAGGGCAACGGCGGCGCAGGCGCGGGACATCTCTTCCATAACGATGGCGTGGTCCAGATAGGAGCCGCCTAGGCCGCCGTATTCGGCTGGGGGGAATCGGAGGTTTGGGATTTGGCATTAGGAATTGGGATTGCAATGAGGACTCAGATTTGAATATGATGGATTGGGATTTCAGTTATGAGAGATAAGGATTTTAAGTAGGCGGAATTGGAACTTTAATATGTGGGATTGGGATTGGGATTTTAATATGAGGGATGGGGTTTGGATTTAAATATGAGGGATTGGGATTTCAATATGAGGGATTGGGATTGGGATTTCAATATGAGGGATTGGAATTGGGATTTCAATATGAGGGATTGGAATTGGGATTTCAATATGAGGGATTGAGATCTCAATATGAGGGATTGGGATCTCAATATGAGGGATTGGGATTGGGATTTCAATATGAGGGATTGGAATTGGGATTTCAATATGAGGGATTGGAATTGGGATTTCAATATGAGGGATTGAGATCTCAATATGAGGGATTGGGATCTCAATATGAGGGATTGTGATTGGGATTTCAATATGAGGGATTGGAATTGGGATTTCAATATGAGGGATTGGAATTGGGATTTCAATATGAGGGATTGAGATCTCAATATGAGGGATTGGGATCTCAATATGAGGGATTGGGATCTCAATATGAGGGATTGTGATTGGGATTTCAATGAGGGATTGGGATCTCAATATGAGGGATTGTGATTGGGATTTCAATGAGGGATTGGGATCTCAATATGAGGGATTGTGATTGGGATTTCAATGAGGGATTGGGATCTCAATATGAGGGATTGTGATTGGGATTTCAATGAGGGATTGGGATCTCAATATGAGGGATTGTGATTGGGATTTCAATGAGGGATTGGGATCTCAATATGAGGGATTGGGATCTCAATATGAGGGATTGGGATCTCAATATGAGGTATTGTGATTGGGATTTCAATGAGGGATTGGGATCTCAATATGAGGGATTGGGATCTCAATGCGAGGGATTTAAAAAAGATGAAATAATGAACAATTTTTTAATATAACTTACTGGGTGCTGTAACACCAAGAAGTCCGAGTTCGCCACACTGTTTCCAAAATTTCTGAAGTTATTAACGATTAATTCAAACGATGGTGAATTTTAATGATATTACAGTAAATTATTTTCATTGAAAATTAATTTAACATACCTTGATTTCTTTGAAGTCATTCTCTGCATCAATTTGTTGCGCCCTGGGAGCTAATTCCTTCTGACAGAATTGAAACACTGTTTGGCGTAGCTAAAATTGTTTTTAAAAAATTTTTTAAATTAGACAAGTAAAAATAAATTATGCCATCCATATATACCCAATACAATAAATCACCAAGCAGTATAAAACTTTGTATTGTAAATATAATAAAAATGCCTATTTGCAAAACTTATTCAATTTTTAAATCCCTTTTTTATTAATGCTTATGGTTATCATTAATTCTAGGTAATGCACAACATATTCTATGTGATATAGCTTAAATGATCATTGTCATATGATCTTGAAAAATGAAGAGAAGCTAACAGGGCGGGCATTTTCACCATAGACAAACAAAGCTAGTGTGCAACAATGAAATGCAAAGTAATAAATTTGTTGCTGCAATTAATAGTAGCAACTATTAAAATAATGGGAAAAAAACTACAGTGAGTTGTTTATAGACTTCTAATAAGCACTTATCCATCTATTTAAAGCCTTGTATTTTGCCCAGATTATGTCAAAAGCTGTCTTGCAAAGCCAGGAGGCAAGTGGCTTGGTGGTCTAGCATGTCTGCCTTGTATGGCACTAGTTTAGGTTTGATCCCACATTATAGGTTGGCTTTTTTCCCTATAGTTATATGCAAGGTCATTAATTTTGTATCTTATACATGAAATAGCTAAGCTATAAGCAAATAGTGCAATTTATGCCCATTCAGGCAACTACCCAACACATAATATATATTCCTAGGATTGCCACTTGTATACCATATGAGTACATAACTGGGTACCAGCCTATGTATTTCTATGCTTACATATAGCATTTAGTATGACTAAGGAGTCAGTGCAATGGCTAGTTGCTAATTGCAGAATAATGTTGCTTAAAGCATCAAAGTGCCTATAGCCTTCCTGCATATTTAGTTTTAGCTAGTCTTGCAATGCCAAACTAAGATAGCTATATTCTTGGCAATAAGAGCAATTTGCTAAATTAGCTTGGATTGGCATCTAGAGCTGCAAGTCTTGCCTTCTCATACTGAAGTAGTATTAGCAAATAGAATTGCAAATCATTTCTTGCTGACTTATGATTTAGGTGCAATGAACCTTTAACATAAAGTTATTAATGAAATAGTAGTTACCAAAGTTGATATAACCAAAG
Organism: Macrostomum cliftonense; assembly: GCA_950096795.1. Lineage (NCBI taxonomy): Eukaryota > Metazoa > Platyhelminthes > Macrostomidae > Macrostomum > Macrostomum cliftonense. Next base: position 51,023 of record CATNEM010000289.1, on the reverse strand, counting down.
TATTTGAAACTTGTTACCAAAATGGCTATTACCAATCCATAGTCAGGAAGGTGGCATCTGAGGGGGAAAACTCCCCTGCACACAAAGGGTCTTAGCATATATTGGCACACAAGTGTGGCCCACATAGAGTCTTGGCGCATATTGGCACAACCTGGCATACAAGGGGTCTTAATATACATAAAGGTTAATATATATAGGGTACTTTTCTATATAAGGCCATGGTTAGAGGCATATATGCGTAATAGGAAAATACTAAAAATATATAGCAAGTGGGAAGATATAGGCAAAAAGTGGCTTGCGGGACCTTTTTTGCTCCTTTACACTTTTTTCTAAGCCATAAAATTTCTGGCGATCTTTTACTTTCCCGCGTTAAATTATTTTTATGCAAATTTCAGCTTCCCATGGCTGGACGACCTCAGGCACCCCGTTGGATCATCAGGTTGGATCTTTTACTTTCCCGCGTTAAATTATTTTTATGCAAATTTCAGCTTCCCATGGCTGGACGACCTCAGGCACCCCGTTGGATCATCAATCCAGACCTGGTGACGCCCACAATTGACCTCTGCGAATTGGATGTGAACCATCGGGAATTGACGATCCTCACCGGCGAGACTGGGATCGAGTGGCTCGTGACCTATGGCCTGCTCCGCAATTCAATGGACTGTCCACATTGCCCCGGCCAGCAGTGTGGGTACCAACGTCGAGCGGGCCGTGACTATATTGACGGTGTCTGTTGGGCCTGCAAGACCTGCAGGAGGCAGCGGTCGATTCGGTTGGGCTCCTTCTTCGAAGGTAGTCACCTGACCCTTGTGCAGTTGATCGACATTGTGTACTTCTGGGCTGCAAATGTACGTCACGAAGATGCTGCTCATGAGACACGTACCACGCCCAAATCAATCACGGACTGGTTCAACTTTGTGCGTGACATCTGTGCCCAGTTCCTTATCGACCACCCAACTGAGCTTGGTGGACCAGGAATTGATGTCGAGATCGACGAGTCGAAGTTCATGCACCGAAAGTACCATCGCGGCGAATACCACGAGGGCCACTGGGTGCTTGGCATGATCGAGTGAGGCACCAATCGATCTGTCCTCATCCCAGTTACCAGCCGATCAGCTGCATCGCTTCTACCACTGATTGCTGAGCATGTACTGCCTGGAACACGGATTATCACGGACCAGTGGGCCGCGTACAATGCACTACCTGGCAATCATGTCACCGTCAACCACTCGCTGCATTTCCGTGACCCCAACGACCCATCAATCCACACCAACCAAGTCGAGGGCATGTGGGGCAACGTCAAGGCCAAATTCCGTGCCATGCATGGGACGAGCGACAAACTGTTTGACACCTACTTGCAGGAGTACATGTGGCGCCGGCAGTTTCCCAACAATCAGTTTGGCAACATAATGTACTGGATTGGTCACTACTACCCTGCAATCTGACTCTTCCTTTGACTTCTGGACTTTGACATTGGTATTTTGTTACTCGCAGTAGCCCCCCAAGTTGAAATATGCACGAAAATAATTTAACGCGGGAAAGTAAAAGATCGCCAAATTTCTTTCAACTAAGTTGCACTGGCTAATCAAATTTTCCTAGTTGCACACATATAGTTAGGGGACAAATAGCACATAGATAGCTCATAGATAAAGCACAAATGGTACACAGATAGTGCATAGAGAACATAGATTTTCTACCTAAAATTTATTCCAGCACACACTGTGCCACCTTCCTGACTATGGTTACCAATGTGGCTATTATTGAAGTGTATTGTATTTGGTTAAGTTACAATTGGACAAAAATTATTCAATCACAGGCTTAGCTATATGATGATAGCTATAAACCAATATATGATACATAAAACAATTGAAATTTAATAATAATATAACTCTGAGAAATAGCTAGGTAATAGCTTCGAGGAAGATGAGTTGACTAATAGATAGTTAAAGAATTTACCAGCACAGTTGCACCATTTCATGCTGTCATTTTTAAGAAAAATATGTTAGCAATTAGTCTAAGACTGTAATATAAGCACAACTTAATGAATATTACCTGCTTTTGTTCCTCTGTCAGTCCATAAAGTTCATCATTAATTGGAAAATACTCTGAAGAATAGAAGCGAGTACAAAATTTAAAAGGATTCGTATTACTACAGGCTTTGAACGAGTTTAAAGTAAAGACTACAGTTTTAGCAGTATATACAATTCTTTTATTAAATAAAGGCCTGACAAACTGCATCTTCAATAAGAAAAGAAAAAATATCAATCACGTTGAAAGTACAAAAAGAAATCACGCTTCAAAAAATTTAGCTCAATTGCAAGCTAAAGTCGCAGTTGCTACAAATTTTTGCTACAATAAGGCAGCTGATGATCAATATGTTGTTTACTCAGCCTACCTATAAAAAATTAAAAATTAAAACCTACGCATTAAAACACAAAATTGTGTCTAATTTTTGTCGTTTTTTCAAAGTAAAAAGTTTAAATACTAAAATATTTTATAATTTCATAGAAAAATAATATTTGAACTGCACAAATAACAAAAGCACGTTTGACACACTCGCACAGTCGCACTTTTTTAACAGAAGTTTTCTTTGAACGTCGTAGTAACAATTATCTGGATTACATCATTTGATCGTCGTATTTTTCACGTAATTTTTGTACTAGCTAGTTCTCCTTGTTTTGCCTGTGCTAAAAAATGTTTTAACAATAAATTTATTCGCACTATTATATTTTTATTGTGGCATAGGTATAGTTCCGTTCGTTAAATTATTTTGACTTCAGAAAACGAATGTGACTAATTTTAAGTAAGAATAACTACTGCTGAGGGGCCTAAAGTCAGATTGTGAAGCGATTTATACTTGTCGAAACTTGTTATACTTGTTATAACAAGTATATAACACTGGCTGGGCCAACAGTACAATGACACCGCCGCTTGTTACGAAGTAGATGGTAGGTGGCCAACCAGCGCATCATTGCCATCGTGTCAGCCGTAATTGTCATCAGGTCTCTGTGATTCAGGTCCAGTAGCCGCAAATCGGCACTGGGATGTACGTCTGCCGGTGGTATGATCGAAGTTGGCGCTGGTGGTCGTCCAGCCATTGTACTTTTAAATTGCTTCTAAATGCTTTTAAATTTTCAGAATTTTCGAGAATCAAGAATATAGAACTTTGCATATATCTTGCTTATCTTGCTTGAATCCTAACCCCAATTGACAGTCTGACATTTCGGTTTTGGCCACAGACTACAATTTTTGGCTCTCGGCTCACGGTCGAAGTAGATATGCAGTATAACAGAATCCGGTCCATTTCGGCGAAAAGTCATTTTGGCGACAAGTCATTTCGGCGACAACCACTTCGGCGACAAACATCGAAACCACAGTAATAATGGATCTGATAGTGTTTTAACATGTAATATACACTATGCGCCAAAAAAAACGGATACCCTCTTGCCCTGTCTCAATTTGCACACTTCAATTCAAAAGGCGGGCTGGCTTTTGATGGATGGGGTAAGTGGGTGGTGGAGTGACTGGCCGAGATGATTTTCACTTCTCCTTCGCTTACTCCCTGTTTCGCTTTGTTGTTTACTTTCTTAGTCATGTGACCATGTGGTTGAAAAATTTTTGAAAAGGCTGCATTCTAAAAGGGGTATCCATTTTTTTGGCGCATAGTGTAAATAGCTGCGCAAGTTTGGATCAGTTTGGTCCGCACTCTATGTGCGTCAACCTCACCTGTCTTACTTATAAGTAGCATCGTGCAATGTGAATGTGCAATGTGCAATATGCAATGAAAAATTGCACATTGGATCTCAAGTTGAGGGAAAAGATGAGTTAGAGAGGACAACAGTGCTATAATGTGCAATATAAGCTGATATGGTGTATAAAAGCTGATGGCAACACCCGCAATGCTACACTATCTCCAACGCGCGACGAACTGGTACCTGGACGGCACATTCAGTGTTGTACCAGCGCCATTTCAGCAGCTGTACTCAGTGTACACATTTGTTGTCGGCCCTGAAGGGCACTTATAGCAGGTGCCATTGCTAATGGTGCTAATGTCTGGTAGAGGCTACGAGGACTACCGCTTAGTCTTCACTTTTGCCTGTGATGTCCTCTGTGGCACAACTATCGATAAAATTTTATTACTTTTAATTGAACTTATTTGAGTTGGGTCGGTTGGTCAACCGTGTTCACGTCATTTAGCCTAGTCTATACACGAGGGTCAGTGGGTATTGTCGCCGAAATAGTCTGTCGCCGAAATGGACTGTTTCCGTATAACAAGTTTCAACAAGTATAAATCACTTTCAATCTGACTTTAGGCCCCTCAGCAGTAGTTATTCTTACTTAAAATTAGTCACAGATTCGTTTTCTGAAGTCAAAATAATTTAATGAATGGAACTATACTTATGCCTTTATTGTATATTTGCAAACCCTTTGCAACGCATTTGATCTGTTTGGAGCCTGGGCACAGTCACAGGCCTGAATCCATAGTTTTCTAATGAAAATAAAATATTTAATAATGTTAATAATAATAATAATAATCAATGCTAAAAAATTAAACAAAGAAAGTACCTCTTATAATAGATGTCTCTTGTAGGCGTCTTATAAGCTGTTTCATTTTATGTATTGTAGCTTATTTAGCCAAAAATATACTAAGGTTTTAACATCGTCATTGCTACTACTAGAATTGAATTTAACTAGATTTATCAATATATATTAACTAAATAAAGATGGACTAGTTGAAATCAATGGAAACTATGCCTATGTATTTACTTTTTTACCTTGTAGTATTATTGCAATAAATAACACTGACATTTTTGCAAGACACATAAGTTTCTACTTTTACAATTTTGTATTCCAAAGGCAAAATAATTGAAAAATTCACAATTAAATTGACACCCAATCTCTCAACTTGATCTCTAGCTAATGGCACAGTTGCAACTAGTTGTTTAATGCATCTAAGAGCTATGCATAGATTTTCATTCCTTTTAGACTAGAGGGATTGCAATAATCTATCCAAAATTTTGCTAAATCAAAAAGATACCAATATTAACTAGGTGGACTAAAGCAATGTGAGACTAGATATGAATAGCTTAAATTCTCTCCTAGATTTGAGGCTTGAATCCACAATTTATATATCCCCTTTAATGCTAATTTCTAATGAATTCTGAGATAAGTAGTTCAAAGTAGTTTAATGATATTTTATTATTTTTTTAATTCTAATTGTTACTTTTTACTTTGATGTTTATTTACCTAAATAATAATGCCAATTACAATTTCATTTCAGTTTTGACTTAGTTATTATATTGATTGCTTATGATTGTCTTCTTTTTGCATGTAAATTACACTTTTTGTCTACAGCTTTTATCCAAGAAAAATGTATCTTTATTTTGAGTTCACTGAAAATGTAAAGAATCTATTATTCAAAGGCTGGAACTCGTCAACACCATCAGGTAAGTGCTATATTTTTAGTAATTGTAATTAAAACCATCAGGTAATTTCTCAAGATTCAAATGCTTCTAAAACACGAAATTCCTTACTATTAATTTACTTAGCCCTGTTCGTCATGTGCCTGGCATCTGGCATAGCCACGCTGCTCTATGAGCTGATGCTATCCTATCATGAAATTCTGATGAGCGCCGCCAACAAGTTCAACACACGCTACGAGGCCAATCCGTCCACTGGTAATCGACGTATTGGCGGTCTTCGTATCAAGTAAGCTCGGTCTTTGTTTCACTGAAACTGATGATCAATTTGTTTTAACTTAATGTTGCGCTCACTGCAGGCTAGCCTACGCTGTCATGTCCAGCGCTATTTACACCGTGCGTGTCGGGGTGTCAATGCTGCTCATGCTGATTGTGATGACCTACAATGCCTGGATTTTCGTCTCTGTTGTGCTCGGCAGCGCGGCTGGCTATTTTTTGTCACCTTTGGCGCGTCGCGCTTCCCGCGCCTGCATTGCAGCCGCCTTCGGCTCCTTGAACGGAGGCAGCGAGGCCGCGTCTGTTGATGTATTCGCCACGGCTACCAGCTCGGCTAATGCGCTGAGCCATGAAGCCTGCGACTGACTTGACGGCTCGATTGACCACTTCGTGGCTTTGCTTTTTTTACGTGAAATTCGAAGCATTCATTCACTATTCGTCCATAATTCTCCACGCCTTATATTTATGCGCAATGTTGCTTAGGGTACTCTGCGGCTTAAATCTTATTTATTGTTTTTGTATTAATTTCGCTGTTATTATTAATATGATTGCCGCACTGTGATTCGATTTTTTTGTATTCTAAATGCTTAAATAATTTGATTTTTCGCGTGCGTCTATAGTACTACTGTTCAACTATTTGTAAGTAGCATCGTGGACTTATTTTTGGATCGATTTTTAAAAAATCTTGGATTTTTAATTATGAAATCAGTTATTATGGCAGTAGTGACGTGATGGTAAAATACATTCGTTTTGATTTTTTTTCGCGCTAATTTAATTTATAATTCGATTTTCTACTAAACACATCTGGCTTTTGTTTTTTTTTATTATTTTGCTTAGCTACAAAGAAGACCGATTGCAAATTTGGTTAGCTGGAAATCATTTGATCAATTGAGCTTCATAGATTGCTTGCCGACGTTGTCAGTAGGAAAAATCGATTGGATTCTTGTGCTACATTATTAATAGATTAGCTAGACGGATGCGTCTATGAGATTGATCACCCTCAGCCGCTAAATTGGTGGCGATCAAAGTGCATTCATAATTATATGGACTGCATGCTGTAAAATCATCTCTTCAGCAGGAGTCACTAAAAACGGCTGATTCTGTAGTAGTTGTTGCTATTCTACCTCTGATTCTTCAGTGGGCGTGGCTACAGGGCCCTCTGATTCTTCAGTGGGCGTGGCTACAGGGCCCTCTGATTCTTCAGTGGGCGTGGCTACAGGGCCCTCTGATTCTTCAGTGGGCGTGGCTACAGGGCCCTCTGATTCTTCAGTGGGCGTGGCTACAGGGCCCTCTGATTCTTCAGTGGGCGTGGCTACAGGGCCCTCTGATTCTTCAGTGGGCGTGGCTACAGGGCCCTCTGATTCTTCAGTGGGCGTGGCTACAGGGCCCTCTGATTCTTCAGTGGGCGTGGCTACAGGGCCCTCTGATTCTTCAGTGGGCGTGGCTACAGGGCCCTCTGATTCCTCAGTGGGTGCCACTATACCACCTCTGATTCCTCAGTGGGTGCCACTATACCGCCTCTGATTCCTCAGTGGGTGCCACTATACCACCTCTGATTCCTCAGTGGGTGCCACTATACCACCTCTGATTCCTCAGTGGGTGCCACTATACCGCCTCTGATTCCTCAGTGGGTGCCACTATACCGCCTCTGATTCCTCAGTGGGTGCCACTATACCGCCTCTGATTCCTCAGTGGGTGCCACTATACCGCCTCTGATTCCTCAGTGGGTGCCACTATACCGCCTCTGATTCCTCAGTGGGTGCCACTATACCGCCTCTGATTCCTCAGTTAGCTGTGCTAACTCTTTAGGCATTCAAGGCGGCGGGCAGCATTTTTCTATTTACAAGCAATGCCAGCAGAGAGCCATCCGTCAAAGGTGCCGATTCAGCTGCCGCGCATGCTGCATAGCCCGCATCTTACTTTAATTGACAGACTCGAGTGCGCGGCCGAGGGGGATTTGGGGGATGGGTGCCGGGCCCAGCTGACAGGCAGGAGTGGCCCTCGTGTCGCTCGCCATCAGGCAGACTCTCCCGTCCATGTCCAATTTGGCATGGAGCGCGCCATCTAGACATACAGAATAAGATTGAAGAGGCCAAGGCCTTGACAGCTCTGAGCTGCTATGCTTATAATATAGGCGACATCTTCAAGGATTAGTAGGCGTTTTGTGACTTGTGTGTCACATTCAGCTGCACGGCCTGTCATAAGTTATAACCTGACCTGAGCTCCGCCTGCTTCCGCTCTTATTGTTGTAGCTTCACCCCGCTCAGCTTCCCGCTAAATCATCGTGCCTTAACACCTGAACTGCAGCCATATTGCCATGTGTAGTTTGTGCTGTCCTCCGCAGGATGTGTTTGTTGTATTGCATTGGCACCTGACAGCTAAGCATGCTTATGAGGACGCTTAATTTGATTGACACCTGCACACGTGTATTAGTTTAGTACCCAGTGCGGCACAACAACAAGGCGATGAATTGCATTGTTAACTCTTAACTGTAATCTGCTTTTGCATTACTTGCCGCCCATATAGCATAAAGGAGGTGTCTTCCTTCCTTGTCCAGCTTGGTAGGTTATAAACCTTCGGGATTTCAGAATGGATCGGATCAAAAGCGTGCCAGCTTTAACAATTAACATCCACTTTGTCTGAAATTTTAGATATTCGGGAAAAAGCCTCCGTGTGTGTGTGTGTGTGTGTGTGTGTGTGTGTGTGAGTGTATTTTTCAAGCCCCTAAAATCGATTTCACCGCCAAACGTAAACACTAAAGGCCAGAATTAATTTTTATCAAGATGGCGAATTCAGATTGCATGTTGCTTGGCTTGTTAATATTTTCATTTTATCGTCGCAACCTGCTAGGCACAGAAATGAACAAAGAGATGCCGACCGCCGCCGCAACGTTTTCAAAAATGATTCCACCCGTTTTAGTTAGATTGGTGATGGTGATAGACGAGCCTCTCACCTTACCTACCTGTCTCACTGTGGGTCTGTACGACCTACCTGCATGTATCCTTGACAGTCATCATTTTCAAAATTAGTTAACTGTTAATTTCACTGACAGGTCGGGTTTAAAATTTTCAGCGAAAGTGAAGCTACATTATCTGTTAAATATACTATGATGGCAACTGATTTTAATGCCAGGTGAATAAGCATAAACGTCAGCAAGATTTGAAGGTTGATGAAAATACATGCGTTTGTTTTAAAGCTTTTAAAGGACTCCAGAGATGGCACTGTTATTATCGCCAGAAATGGCACTCTGATTGTCGCCAGAAATGGCACTGTGATTATCGCCAGAAATGGCACTCTGATTGTCGCCAGAAATGGCACTCTGATTGTCGCCAGAAATGGCACTGTGATTATCGCCAGAAATGGCACTCTGATTGTCGCCAGAAATGGCACTGTGATTACCGCCAGAAATGGCACTCTGATTGTCGCCAGAAATGGCACTCTGATTGTCGCCAGAAATGGCACTGGGATTGCCGCCAGAAACGGCACTGTGATTATCGCCAGAAATGGCACTTTGGCTATCGCCAGAAATGGCACTATGATTATCGCCAGAAATGGCACTGTGATTATCGCCAGAAATGGCACTTTGAAAACCGCCATTTACAACGGTTCGGAGGATGTCAGAAACTTAACCCAAAATTTACTTGAAAAGGAAACCGTAAGAGTCATCCTGACCCAAAAAATAAAGGGTTCAACAGTCAGAGCGGCATCATCAGAGAGGTTTACTACTTTTATTGCAGGCAAGCACAGAGCAAATGACAGTTGATTTATAACCCTAGACGATGAATTATTGTTGAATTGGTTTCGAACAGCTAAGCTGTAGGGGATCGCCCTCTTCCAATGCCCCATTCCAACATAAACAAAATTCGCATTTAGCTTCGAAACTCTTCGTGTAAAATAATAATATGTATCTAATCCCTACGGCCTGATTTACGACAGCAACAAAACTGAGGCCATTCGAACGATCAAGCTATGGGAGCTCGCGACAATAAATCAATTGCGTTTCTGCGTCTGCGCGCATTTCAGACAAAATTAATTACTTCTCCCACCCCCCTCTCTTGTTTTATTATTATTATGGCAAAATTGCCGCAATGCAATGGCCCGCAGCGCTGCAAATGTGCAACTGTCAACCCCCTCCGCCTCAGCCCCCTTGGTGGACTGTCTTTCAAAACCAAAAATCGAAGCGACACTACAAAACCAACCCCCCGCCCCCCGTCGGCTTTGATCATTGCCGCCAACGGGTAAATGACAAATTGTTTAAGTTTGCTGAACCCCTCCGAAACCCCTCCCCTCCCTGGCCTCTCACCCTTAGCGGCTCTTTGGTTAATCAATTGAGGGGAACATGGGGAGGTGGGGGGTTCAAAGTCCCGCCTGTCAAAATTCGGACTAGCTATCATGTGTTTTTTATCTCTCTCTCTCTGTTTCTCTCTTTGCTGCCGCTGGGTCGTCTGTCACTGTCAGCCCACCCTATCCTATAGCCTCCCTTACAATGAGTGCGTGTAATGACTGTGTGTGTTTGAGTGTGTGTGAGTGTGTGTAAGATGACAGGCCGCCGAAAACTGGAATTTTATAGCAGTAAAATAGCTAGCTATATAGCTTGCCCAGACTTTGTGAACCACCCCAATAACCGCCACCCTCCTCAACGGGCCTTCACAACAATTTTTGACAGGCAGTTTATCAAAACTGCCAACCCGTGCCGCCCTTAGCTTCCCCCCTCTCTCTCCTGCAGTTTTAACTGTCAAAAGCAAAACTGCGGGGGGACTGGAGTAAACAATTTATGCGCGCCGCCAAGGATCAGATCAAGGCTTATTTTGGGTGCAAAGGTTTGCTCTCGCATAGAAGGCACACAAATGACAAGTAAACCTCTGCAGGTTGCTGTCTGTTACTTGTTAATGCAACTTGCGTGGCACTGGGCATTAGCAGTAAACAAGCCTTTTTATGACTGTTTTTCGCTATTTTTGCTGAATAATGACAATGCGATCCTTGTTTTATTGCCTGCTATTTCCTGTTTTTAAAAATTGTCTGATCTAAAAGCAAATTCTAGGAGGACAAGTTTTTCACATTTGTTGATTTGCTAAGGTTACGCCAAATTGAGCAAATTGCTGCGCCGACTTGCGATTCAAAACTGACCTTTGAGTCATAATTATGAACCAAAAATAGCATAATAGCCTGACCAGATCCCCAGTCCCTGTCTGAGGCTGAGCTGATCCCCAGTCCCTGTCTGAGGCTGAGCTGATCCCCAGTCCCTGTCTGAGGCTGAGCTGATCCCCAGTCCCTGTCTGAGGCTGAGCTGATCCCCAGTCCCTGTCTGAGGCTGAGCTGATCCCCAGTCCCTGTCTGAGGCTGAGCTGATCCCCAGTCCCTGTCTGAGGCTGAGCTGATCCCCAGTCCCTGTCTGAGGCTGAGCTGATCCCCAGTCCCTGTCTGATCTGATCCTCAGTCCCTATCTGAGCTGATCCTCAGTCCCTATCTGAGCTGATCCCCAGTCCCTGTCTGAGCTGATCCCCAGTCCCTGTCTGAGCTGATCCCCAGTCCCTGTCAGAGCTGATCCCCAGTCCCTGTCGTAGTTGATCCCCAGTCCCTGTCTTAGTTGATCCCCAGTCCCTGTCTTAGTTGATCCCCAGTCCCTGTCTTAGTTGATCCCCAGTCCCTGTCTTAGTTGATCCCCAGCCCCTGTCTTAGTTGATCCCCTGTCCCTGTCTTAGTTGATCCCCTGTCCCTGTCTTAGTTGATCCCCAGTCCCTGTCTTAGTTGATCCCCAGTCCCTGTCTGAGCTGATCCCCAGTCCCTGTCTGACCTGATCCCCAGTCCCTGTCTGACCAGATCCCCAGTCCCTGTCTCTCCGACATCACAGCGTAACTGATCACTAAACCCTGCACTCGCTCATTCAAAAGCGGAAGCAACGAAAAGGACTTGAAGCCACCCTGAGACAATACTGACTTAACGTGACATGATGCATCGCCTCTTCTTATCAATCCAAGTTTTACCGGTGTAAATTGAAGCCACCTTGACTCTTTTGGTGCCCAAAAGGATGTGGATAATGTTTATGCACAGGGAAATTTTATTGCATTTCAACCAGCAAGCCCAGGCACACACAAACACACACACAAACTATACGACTCTGAAGGCACGAACAGCGCACACAACGACATCCTCGTTCCTGGTCGGGGTCGTAAGCTGATTTTATTGCTTAGTTGTTGTTCCCAGCTTAATTCCGGGCTCAAAATTTATTATTATTGTTGCTGTCCAGTTGGGGCAGCCGCTCCCAGCCAGATCCTGTGTCTCTATGCCCGGTTGTATATTAGTTCCCAGTGCGAACATGCACCGTTTATTGGCCTTTATTACCTTCCTGGAACAGAACCATAAATTGAATTTATTCCCACCTACAGAAAGTTGGCCCTGGCCCCCCCCGATGCTTTAAACTTGAAATAGATGTTTTTGGTGGAATTGGAGGTTTCTCTGTCGCTGAGAAAGCATGCGATGTCTGTAGAGAAAGTTCTATGCAGAATCTAGAGCTTTGAGTTCAGAATCTAGAGATATCAATTCAGAATCTAGAGGTATCAATTCGGAATCTAGAGATATCAGTCCAGAATGTGGACAGAATCTAGAGGTATCAGTTCAGAATCTAGAGATTTTTGTTCAGAATCTAGAGATTTTTGTTCAGAATCTAGAGGTATCAGTTCAGAATCTAGAGATTTTTGTTCAGAATCTAGAGATTTTTGTTCAGAATCTAGAGATTTTTGTTCAGAATCTAGAGATTTTTGTTCAGAATCTAGAGATTTTTGTTCAGAATCTAGAGATTTTTGTTCAGAATCTAGAGATTTTTGTTCAGAATCTAGAGATTTTTGTTCAGAATCTAGAGATTTTTGTTCAGAATCTAGAGATTTTTGTTCAGAATCTAGAGATTTTTGTTCAGAATCTAGAGATTTTTGTTCAGAATCTAGAGATTTTTGTTCAGAATCTAGAGATTTTTGTTCAGAATCTAGAGATTTTTGTTCAGAATCTAGAGATTTTTGTTCAGAATCTAGAGATTTTTGTTCAGAATCTAGAGACATCAGTTCAGAATTTAGAGACATCAGTTCAGAATCTAGAGCTATCAGTTCAGAATCTAGAGATATTAGTTCAGAATCTAGAGACATCAGTTCAGAATCTAGAGACATCAGTTCAGAATCTAGGGGTTTCAGTTCAGAATCTAGAGACATCGGTTCAGAATCTAGAGCTATCAGTTCAGAATCTAGAGATATTAGTTCAGAATCTAGAGACATCAGTTCAGAATCTAGAGACATCAGTTCAGAATCTAGAGACATCAGTTCAGAATCTAGAGACATCGGTTCAGAATCTAGAGACATCAATTCAGAATCTAGAGACATCAGTTCAGAATCTAGAGACATCAGTTCAGAATCTAGAGGCATCAGTTCAGAATCTAGAGACATCAGTTCAGAATCTAGAGACATCAGTTCAGAATCTAGAGGCATCAGTTCAGAATCTAGAGACATCAGTTCAGAATCTAGAGGTATCAGTTCAGAATCTAGAGGTATCAGTTCAGAATCTAGAGACATCAGTTCAGAATCTAGAGGTATCAGCTCCGCTATGCTAAATTCTAGCTAAAATGCTGATAATTGCAATGTACTTTTATCGCAGCACGAAATTTTACGAACAACGAGCATTTAAAACGATCCCAGACTCATTAGCGCTTGTAAGCAAGAACTGAATTACAAAAATTTAAGCATCAAACTGTCCCTAAATTCATTTTACAACATTCAATATATGTTGCTTTGCTTTTTGAGTTTCGTCCGTCTCTCTGTCTGTCCGTCTGTCTATCTGTCCGTCTGTATATTTCTGTCTGCCTGTCAGCGCGCGGGTCGGCTGACTGATTGATCGAGACTGGGGGAGGGGGGGAAGCGTTTGAGCGCGGCGGCGGGGAACATGATGGATTGCTGCACCAACAGCGCGGCAACGTCGTCGGGCCCTGGGGGGGGCTCTGACAGATGATCCGCGGCACCGCATGCAGTTCAACAATCCCTCGCCCCTCAACCTCAGCCGGCTCGCCTATTTCCTTCTTGGCCAATTCAGTTTTTCCATCGGTTTTTTTTTCATCATCGTCAAAGCCGACAGCCATGCGGAGGCCATCCATCATTCACTTGTGTTGTAGTTGTAGCAGCAGCAGCAGCAGAAGCAGCAGTGTCTGTTGCTTCTCTGTCGCTGTTCCTTGCTTAGCTGCGCTTCCGCCTACGGTCTCCTGCGGCTCCTGCGGTGTGCGATACCCCAATTTCCCTGATCTGTAATTACCAACAGTTTTATGCTTGATCTCATTTAATTTCGCTTTAATGAAAACATCCTCACCAACGTTTTACGAGTTGTCAGTCTTGATGTCAGTCTTCGGCATGACTATTGCTGCCCCACCGATGCAACGTTGCCAACTCATAAATCATAAACAGACGCTTGGCCGTCTGTTTCATTGACGCGCGCTTTCCGCTCCGCTCCGCCGCTGTTTTTTCTCAACACGGAGACAGCCAAAACCACCCCCCGCAACAATAGACGAGGGTGAGAGCTTCTTGGTGAGTTAAATAAAGCCCAACACCAAATGGTGACAAAAACAACAAACAATGCGGTGAAGCAACACAGCTGCATGGTGCGCCGGCTATGAAACAATGGGAAGATGAGAGAGGAATTCTAGACAAAGGGCTTCCAATGAGAATTTTTTTGCCTATAGTTTAGCTCAACCTTTTCTTCACCGCCTCTCTCGGCCTGTCGTTACTCTCTCCGATATCCTCCTAAGCCGCGTTCCTCCGCATTGTCTCACCGTTTTTTCCTCTTTCCTTTTTGTTGATTTTTTGCAACCAACCTCACCTTGTGCCCGGATCCCTGTGCCCCCTCTGTGTGTGTGAGCCTTTCAGTTTCCTTGCCGACACACTCGTTCAAAATGGATGAATTGCGGGCACCAAGCAGCCTGGCATGGAGCTGGGCAGAATCATCGACATCGTGTTGAGACACTTCGACAATTAAGTGAGTCACTTGCGGGTGGGCAAAAACTGAAATGAACTATTGCAGCTAAGATTCTTCAATTCTTCCCCTTTCCCTGCCCGCTCTCTCCCTCTATTTCGCTTCCCCATAGCTGCCGTCAGTCTGTCCGTCTCCCCAGCTCTAGCCGCCGGCTTCGCAACCGCGGGCCTTTGACTGACAAGGCAAGCCTGCATGCAAAATTACGGACAGCTCTGGGCGCAGTTGGTTAGACAGCTTTGCGAGAGAGCCTTGGCGGCGGCGCATTGCCTGGGGAGGGGCGCGGGAAGAGGAGAGAGAGAGAGAGGGAGAGAGGCAGCAAAGCACCCTCTCAGCTTTTGATCTCGCCGACAGCTGTCAATCAAGCGCATAGCAGGCAGGCGGGCGGGGTTTGTGTCACGCAGGGAGGCGGGACAATGAATGAGTGAGCGCCGAGGCCGCGGGCTGTCAGTCCCTGTCTGTCTGTCTGTCTACTTTGCAAAGCCTTCCCGAGCCTGTAGCCTAGGGGGGTGGCTGGCTGTTGGAAGGCTTTTCCAGAAATGCGTTTATCGCCTCTCGAGAGCTGAAATGATTGGCAGGTCGCCCCCCCCCCCCTACCCAGCCTTCTGGGCACACACACTGGCCTCTCCGCACTTCACACACTCCACACACACTATAGACGGTATTGACATATGGACCGGCCGTGGCGGAGTGGGGAGGGGCCGGCTGAGTGAGGGCGGCTGCTGCTAAAAATCGTTTGATGATGATGATGAAGCTGATGCCGATTCTGATGCTGCTGGCTGCCTGGCCTGAGCCATCATCATTCCCCATGCCAAGCCCTCGGGGGGGGGGGGGGGGTTGGCCCGGTTGCTTTTGGTTGCTTTTGCTGCAGCCCTCCCCCCTGTATTAAAGCTTCAGTGGAGATAAGGAGACAAGTCGGAAAGAGAGAAAGAGCGAGAGAAGGAAAGAGAAACTCTCTAATGGGCTTATAGACAGACAGTGCCGGCATAGTTAACTTAGTAAGAGGAGCCACAGACTCGAATCTTTGCAGTGGTCCAATGCCAGCTCTGTGGCCCGGTCCCTGTAGAGCCTCCGACTCGCCTCATTGGCTGTTTCTGACACTCCATCCACCCCTCTCCCCTGTGTCCCCTCTCCCCTGTCACTGAGACCTTATTATACTTGGAAGCGCACGGAGGGAAAAAAGGGGGAATAAGAAGGACAGGATCTAGATTGACAAGCTCCAGTCTCGCATACAGTAAAGTATTATTATTGACAGCTCTGCTTAGATTTCACCGCCTTGCCTTAGTAATGTCAGCGTCTTTGACAGCAAAGAGCAAGCCGAATCAGCACGGCCAGCAAAGCGCCGCTGTGGGCTCCGTGACGACAGCGGCTGGTGGCAAGGCTGGCCAGCAGCAGCGCAGCCAGTATCTGCACCCGGACTTCTTGGAGGCTCCGGCCTGCTTGGTAAGAACTTTCTAAGTTTACTGTTGATGGGAAAATAGATCCAGGCAGAGCTAATCACACAGGCAGACACATCTTTCTGACATTAAGGCAGGCTTTAATTGACACATCTCTCTGACATTAAGGCAGACTCTAACTGACACATCTCTCTGACATCAAGGCAGGCTTTAATTGACACATTTTTCTGACATTAAGGCAGACTCTAACTGACACATCTTTCAAAGCAGGCTTTAATTGACGCATCTCTCTGACATTGAGGCAGACTCTAACTGACACATCTCTCTGACATTGAGGCAGACTCTAACTGACACATCTCTCTCTCTGACATTAAGGCAGACTCTGACACTCCTCTCTGACATTAAGGCAGACTCTAACTGACACATCTTTCTGACATTAAGGGAGACACTAACTGACATCTCTCTCTGACAGTAAGGCAGACTCTAACTGACACCTCTCGCTGACAATAAGGTATAAGGCAGACTCTAACTGACACATCTCTCTGACATTAAGGCAGACACTAACTGACACATCTTTCTGACATTAAGGGAGACACTAACTGACATCTCTCTCTGACAGTAAGGCAGACTCTAACTGACACCTCTCGCTGACAATAAGGTATAAGGCAGACTCTAACTGACACATCTCTCTGACATTAAGGCAGACTCTAACTGACACATCTCTCTGACATTGAGGCAGACTCTAACTGACACCTCTTTCTGACATCAAGACAGGCAGTAACTGACACCTCTTTCTGACATCAAGACAGGCAGTAACTGACACCCCTCGAGTTCGGATTAGAACAACCCCAGACTTCTTAAACGCAATGCCATCAAACCTCAAAATTGTTTTCGCTGCCCCGTTACCAATCAAAAGTACCTCAAAACTGTTGCTTTAAATCCCACATTTCGGAGTCAAATGAACACCGCCTGGGCAAAGGGGGTGACGAGCGATGCACTGCAGGCCATACTGGCATTGCGTTTGGGAGGGGAAAGCCAACACTGACTGACAGGAACCGCCTCGAATTTTGTTTTAACACACACACACACACACACACACACACACACACGGTATGACGAAGAAGGGAAGCGAAAAATGTCATTTCTAGTGAGAATGACAGGTCCGCCTGTGCCTGCCAATCTGCCTGTCTGCCTGTCTATCTTTCCCCAACGAATCGCCCCGGCCCGAGTGGCGTGTGGGTAAACACCCCTAACGGGCCAGGATGAAGTGTGTCGAGGGGATTTTTTTTTAAAATCCCGCGCTTATGGCCCGAATCAAGGAAGCTCTGGTGATTGACACCTTTACCGCCGGCCATGGGAGGACGGCGCAGTCCCGCGGAGAAGATGGAATTTCGCTAATAGCTGATTAAGCGGGGCCCCGCGCAAGGCCAGGTGTCACCGGAGGGTCTGCCAGGGGCTGTCCATCTCTGCTTGGCTGTGTTTTTTCTTTCCTCAAAACAGACGGGCCTCGACTGTCAGTTCGTTTCTTCAGGATCTCCCGTTGCTTTGCTTTTCCCTGCCTGGACGATAAAAGTGGTTGCGTAATAGCGGTCAGGTCGAGGGATAAGCTGAGGGATAGAAAGAAGAGGATTTAGGAACAGTCACTCCTGCCCTCCTCGAATTCAATTTGTCCATCAATTTACTTTAGTTGTGTTTTTCTTACACCAATTATTAAAGCTATTTTTGCGCTGGTTGCTGGGCTGTGGATATTTTAGTTCCCCTAATTGCCCAAAAAACTCAAATTCTAAAAAAATTCTACCTTTTTTTAACTCCCAACCCCTGTAAAATTCCAGCTGCCCGAAACTCCAAACTGCCCGAAACTCCAATTCTAACTGCCCGAAACTCCAAACTGCCCGAAACTCCAATTCTAACTGCCCGAAACTCCAATTCTAACTGCCCGAAACTCCAAACTGCCCGAAACTCCAATTCTAACTGCCCGAAACTCCAAACTGCCCGAAACTCCAACTGCCCGAAACTCCAAGCTGCCCGAAACTCCAAACTGCCCGAAACTCCAAACTGCCCGAAACTCCAATTCTGACTGCCCGAAACTCCAATTCTGACTGCCCGAAACTCCAAACCGACCGAAACTCCAATTCCAACTGCCCGAAACTCCAAACTGCCCGAAACTCCAATTCTGACTGCCCGAAACTCCAAACCGACCGAAACTCCAATTCCAACTGCCCGAAACTCCAATTCCAACTGCCCGAAACTCCAATTCCAACTGCCCGAAACTCCAAACCGACCGAAACTCCAATTCCAACTGCCCGAAACTCCAAACCGACCGAAACTCCAAACCGACCGAAACTCCAAACCGACCGAAACTCCAATTCCAACTGCCCGAAACTCCAATTCCAACTGCCCGAAACTCCAATTCCAACTGCCCGAAACTCCAAACCGACCGAAACTCCAAACCGACCGAAACTCTAACTGCCCGATCGGGATCGGGTTTTTCTATGGAGAAAGGGAGGGGAGCCTAGCAGAGATTATTGATTAGGCGGGCTCCCACTGTCAAAAGGCACAAGAAGCATTAATCAAATGCGGCTGGCGGGCAGGCGGGGTTAGCTAGTTAGTTAGTACGTCGGGCAAGAGCGATCAGCCGCTGCTAGCTGCTCCATCTTAAAAAAAAAGAAAAATGAATGATCGAATGGCCGGGCTGGCAAGCGGGCTGTTCACTCGCTCAGATTCATCATTTGAGGGGCAAGTCACGGCTCCCATTAACAAAGATTTACCCATTCTTCGGTATCCTTAGTGCGCTGTGTTTGATTGCGTTGTTTAAGACAAATAAAATATAGAAGCTATTGGAATAAATGCGACACATAGAAGATGATAGATGGACTGATCATATGAAGAGAAATATGTACAGAAAAAATAGGACTCAACAGGCGGGCCCGGATCGGCTTAACTGCGGGTGATCAATTGCAGAATTTTGGGGGGAAAATGGGACCTAAGGTATAGGTTGCATCCCCACCCCTACTCGCAAACTCGATCAATCAATCGGTTTGAGTCCTCGTCCGCCGAAACAATAAGCTATGCAGGCGGCCCGGCTATTTATTTATTTATTTATACATGCAAGCGGTCGGGCAGCTCGGGGTTGCATGATTGAGAAAGCTCTCGTGTCGTCTGGGGAGTGGGGGTGAAGCGGGGTGGGGAGGGTGGCAAGCAGCCCTGATTTATCGGGCCTTGTCAGGGCGATTCAGGCGAGTGAGGGCGGCCCGTCGCAAACTTTTTACCCCAGCGCTGATGAATCGGTTGAGGCGGACAGGCAGGGCAGGGGGTCTCTCATCAGTCTTTGCAGGCCTCTCTCACTTTCCTTAACCACCCCAACCCCGTTGAATTCTACACCTCCCCAGACGGACCCGAAACAGAGCCCGCTGGCGCTGCTGGTGAAGACCTGCGACAGCATCGGGTCGAGCGCTTCAACGGAAGCCTCAGCAGCAGCAGCAGCAGCCGCCGCAGCCGCCTCCCCTGAGCAGCACCCGTTCGGCTAGTCGTCGATCTGGAGGCAGCCGACCGCCGTCTTCAGGCGTTGATGGAGCAGCCGCTGCTGGGGCGCCGCCGCCCCCTCTGCAGCAGCAGCAGCAGCAGCATCAGGCTTCGTTGAAACGGCCCGCCAGCCGCGGCAAAGACGATCGAATTTCAACAGGCGGACAGGCCCGCCACGTCAAGCAGCAGCGAACTTCGTCGCCGCCGCCGCCGCCGCCGCCGCTTCCGCCGCTGCCGTTCTATTCGGCGAATTCGGGCAAGTCGCCGAACTCCCCGCCGGCCGGATTTTCCTCCGCTTTGACCTCCTCGTCGTCAGCTGTGGCGGCGATTGCGGCGGCGATGGCGGCAGCTCAGCAGCAGCAGCAGCGGCAGCAGCAGCCGCTCAGCTTATCGCCGCTGTCTTATCCGCCTGGCTTTCCGCCAGCCGTCCTTCCATCAGCACCAGCACGCGGTCCTCAGCCGCAGCCTGGGGTCTCGGCGCCGTGCCAGAAGGCCATTCGGCTGCCGTCTGCGCCTGCCCGCACTGCGCGCACGCTCGCGCTCTAGTTGACTATCTGTACGCCTCGGCGGCGGCGGCCGCGGCGTCGGCAGCCAACAGCTCAGGGCATCGTCGCCAGCCGTCGCCGCCCACGCAGCCGCAGCAGCAGCAGCAGCAGCAGTCGCAGACTCCCCAGGCCGAGTTCTGCATCTTCTGCGGCCGGCACTGCCCGACGCCCGACGAGCTGGTGCGGCACATGCGCTCGCACGAGCCGGCATCAGCCGCTGCCACCTCGCCGCCATTGCCAACTTCGTCCCAGCTGCTTGAGCAGCAGCAGCAGCCGCCGCCGATTTCCCCGCCGAGCAGCGCCAGCTTAGCCTACGCAGCCGCAGCCGCCGCGGCCGCCTCAGCGGCATCGTCCGGGATGCAGCAGCAGCAGGAGGCGCAGCTCGAATCCCTTCGAAAATGGGCGGCGGCCGCGGCGGCGGCGGCAGCGGCGGCAGCATCGGCGGACCAGCACTACCAGCAGCAGCAGCCGCACTACCCCAGCCTGCTTGGCAGCCTGCAGTTCCCGCATTTTGGCGCCGCCCCGCTGGTCTGACTGACAGGCTGACTGTTTAGTTCTGTAAATTCTGCGCCCCAATATAAACGTTTCCCCGTCATTTTATTTGCCGATTGTAGATTTGATTTTTTTGGCGCGATTTTATTTTCTCGGTCACTGGACGGCAACACAACATACTCACAGCGGTACACACCCCCCTCCCCAAATCAGTCTCGAGTTTCACAGTGTGGCTAATTAATAGACAGTGGCAAAAGCAAATTAAAAGCCAATTTATTGATTACGTATTTGCTAGTGCCAATGCCACTGATTGTTTGTTCGTTTGATGCCGACCGCGTGCAATTTGACTGTTAATTGACAGATCAGATTATGAACACATAGTTTTTTATATGTTTTCATTTTTTCAAATACCAATAGCGTCTCTACTGCGTTGCTAAGCTGATTCTGTGTAAATACGGTAGAAATCTGCGATACATAAATATAATTGGCTTCATATATTTTGTTTGTCGCTATGGCTCATCCGCATACCTAGTATAGCTTTCTAAAAAAGTAAATAAATGGATTATGCGAGGTACGTTATTTCTAGACACCAATAATACTTGCTTCGACTAATCATAATTAAGTTTTGGATGCTTCCAAGAGTTCATGCAATCAGAGTCAGACACAGCAGATCGGAGAGTCAGCAGCTCATGCAGTCAGAGTCAGACAAAGCAGATCGGAGAGTCAGCAGCTCATGCAATCAGAGTGTCAGACACAGCAGATCAGAGAGTCAGCAGCTCATGCAGTCAGAGTCAGACAAAGCAGATCGGAGAGTCAGCAGCTCATGCAATCAGAGTGTCAGACACAGCAGATCGGAGAGTCAGCAGCTCATGCAATCAGAGTGTCAGACACAGAAAATCGGAGAGTCAGCAGCTCATGCAATCAGAGTGTCAGACACAGCAGATCAGAGAGTCAGCAGCTCATGCAATCAGAGTTTCAGACACAGCAGATCGGAGAGTCAGCAGCTCATGCAATGAGAGTGTCAGACACAGCAGATTGAGAGTCAGCAGCTCATGCAATCAGAGTGTCAGACACAGCAGATTGGAGAATCAAGGTTCAACATGGTTGCACCTCATACGGCCCTCACTTCCTCTGCTTTTCATCACCATACTGCTGCATTTCCCTTCAACGCCCCCTCCTTGATCAGCGGATCCAGTTTCAAGCTAAATCGGCAATTTCAAATTATCGTTATTTGATTGATGGCTGCCCGCTAGGCGGACGGATGGACGGGCGGCGGCGTCCTTTACAAATCGGACAGACAAATTGGGTGTCTTGGCCCGCTGATGATAAAGGAGTTTTCTTCAACGGTCATCGGGTTTCCTCTGGCCGAAACAATTCACGAAGTGGGCTGGCTCTGAACAGTGTCTGGCTGATTCCTTGGTTGCAGCCGCGCGGGCCGAGATGTGAGAAAAATCTCTGATAAATCGAAGCCGGTCCCAGTGATGACAGGCCGGCCCACGGGTTTTACAGGGTTCGAATCGGGGCGGCTGCGCTGCATCAGTCAGTCTATGTAGATTGATTGGCTAGGCAAGGAGATGCGGCCAAGGGATTACTCATGCGCCGTGAATAAGCGATTGCTTCTGGCTGAAAAGGTGGCCCCTCCTAATGTCTCTTTGAATACTTTGCGGCACCTTGTTGCCTTATTTAGTGGCGCCATGTTGCCTTATTTAGTGGCGCCTTGTTGCCCTATTTAGTGGCGCCTTGTTGCCTTATTCTATGGCGCCTTGTTGACTTATTTAGTGGCGCCTCGTTGCCTTATTTAGTGGCGCCTTGTTGACTTATTTAGTGGCGCCTTGTTGCCTTATTCTATGGCGCCTTGTTCACTTATTTAGTGGCGCCTTGTTGCCTTATTTAGTGGCGCCTTGTTGCCTTATTCTATGGCGCCTTGTTGACTTATTTAGTGGCGTCTTGTTGACTTAATTAGTGGCGCCTTGTTGCCTTATTTAGTGGCGCCTTGTTGTCTTATTTAGTGGCGCCTTGTTGCCTTATTTAGTGGCGCCCCGTTGCCTTATTTAGTGGCGCCTTGTTGACTTATTTAGTGGCGCCTTGTTGGCTTATTCTATGGCGCCTTGTTGACTTATTAAGTGGCGCCTTGTTGGCTTATTTAGTGGCGCCTTGTTGCCTTATTTAGTGGCGCCTTGTTGTCTTATTTATTATCGCCTTGTTGCCTTATTTAGTGGCGCCCCGTTGCCTTATTTAGTGGCGCCTTGTTGACTTATTTAGTGGCGCCTTGTTGCCTTATTCTATGGCGCCTTGTTCACTTATTTAGTGGCGCCTCGTTGCCTTATTTAGTGGTGCCTTGTTGCCTTATTTATTGGCGCCTTGTTGACTTATTTAGTGGCGCCTTGTTGCCTTATTCTATGGCGCCTTGTTGACTTATTTAGTGGCGCATTGTTGACTTATTTAGTGGCGCCTTGTTGACTTATTTAGTGGCGCCTTGTTGCCTTATTTAGTTGCGCCTTGGTGGCTTATTTAGTGGCGCCTTGTTGGCTTATTCTATGGCGCCTTGTTGCCTTATTAAGTGGCGCCATGTTGCCTTATTTATTGGCGCCATGTTGCCTTATTTAGTGGTGCCTTGTTGCCTTATTTAGTGGCGCCTTGTTGCCTTATTCTATGGCGCCTTGTTCACTTATTTAGTGGCGCCTTGTTGCCTTATTTAGTGGCGCCTTGTTGCCTTATTCTATGGCGCCTTGTTGCCTTATTTAGTGGCGCCTTGTTGTCTTATTTAGTGGCGCCTTGTTGCCTTATTTAGTGGCGCCCCGTTGCCTTATTTAGTGGCGCCTTGATGGCTTATTTAGTGGCGCCTTGTTGGCTTATTCTATGGCGCCTTGTTGACTTATTAAGTGGCGCCTTGTTGGCTTATTTAGTGGCGCCTTGTTGCCTTATTTAGTGGCGCCTTGTTGTCTTATTTAGTATCGCCTTGTTGCCTTATTTAGTGGCGCCCCGTTGCCTTATTTAGTGGCGCCTTGATGGCTTATTTAGTGGCGCCTTGTTGGCTTATTCTATGGCGCCTTGTTGCCTTATTTATTGGCGCCTTGTTGCCTTATTTAGTGGCGTTTTGTTGTCTTATTCTATGGCGCCTTGTTGACTTATTTAGTGGCGCCTTGTTGACTTATTTAGTGGCGCCTTGTTGCCTTATTTAGTGGCGCCTTGTTGACTTATTTAGTGGCGCCTCGTTGCCTTATTTAGTGGTGCCTTGTTGCCTTATTTATTGGCGCCTTGTTGACTTATTTAGTGGCGCCTTGTTGTCTTATTCTATGGCGCCTTGTTGACTTATTTAGTGGCGCCTTGTTGACTTATTTAGTGGCGCCTTGTTGCCTTATTTAGTGGCGCCTTGTTGACTTATTTAGTGGCGCCTTGTTGCCTTATTTAGTGGTGCCTTGTTGCCTTATTTATTGGCGCCTTGTTGACTTATTTAGTGGCGCCTTGTTGCCTTATTCTATGGCGCCTTGTTGACTTATTTAGTGGCGCCTTGTTGACTTATTTAGTGGCGCCTTGTTGACTTATTTAGTGGCGCCTTGTTGCCTTATTTAGTTGCGCCTTGGTGGCTTATTTAGTGGCGCCTTGTTGGCTTATTCTATGGCGCCTTGTTGCCTTATTAAGTGGCGCCATGTTGCCTTATTTATTGGCGCCATGTTGCCTTATTTAGTGGCGTTTTGTTGTCTTATTCTATGGCGCCTTGTTGACTTATTTAGTGGCGCCTTGTTGACTTATTTAGTGGCGCCTTGTTGCCTTATTTAGTGGCGCCTTGTTGACTTATTTAGTGGCGCCTCGTTGCCTTATTTAGTGGTGCCTTGTTGCCTTATTTATTGGCGCCTTGTTGACTTATTTAGTGGCGCCTTGTTGTCTTATTCTATGGCGCCTTGTTGACTTATTTAGTGGCGCCTTGTTGACTTATTTAGTGGCGCCTTGTTGCCTTATTTAGTGGCGCCTTGTTGACTTATTTAGTGGCGCCTCGTTGCCTTATTTAGTGGTGCCTTGTTGCCTTATTTATTGGCGCCTTGTTGACTTATTTAGTGGCGCCTTGTTGCCTTATTCTATGGCGCCTTGTTGACTTATTTAGTGGCGCCTTGTTGACTTATTTAGTGGCGCCTTGTTGACTTATTTAGTGGCGCCTTGTTGCCTTATTTAGTTGCGCCTTGGTGGCTTATTTAGTGGCGCCTTGTTGGCTTATTCTATGGCGCCTTGTTGCCTTATTAAGTGGCGCCATGTTGCCTTATTTATTGGCGCCATGTTGCCTTATTTATTGGCGCCTTGTTGACTTATTTATTGGCGCCTTGTTGACTTATTTAGTGGCGCCTCGTTGCCTTATTTAGTGGTGCCTTGTTGCCTTATTAAGTGGCGCCTTGTTGACTTATTTAGTGGCGCCTTGTTGCCTTATTCTATGGCGCCTTGTTCACTTATTTAGTGGCGCCCTGTTGCCTTATTTAGTGGCGCCTTGTTGCCTTATTCTATGGCGCCTTGTTGACTTATTTAGTGGCGTCTTGTTGACTTAATTAGTGGCGCCTTGTTGCCTTATTTAGTGGCGCCTTGTTGTCTTATTTAGTGGCGCCTTGTTGCCTTATTTAGTGGCGCCCCGTTGCCTTATCTAGTGGCGCCTTGATGGCTTATTTAGTGGCGCCTTGTTGGCTTATTCTATGGCGCCTTGTTGCCTTATTAAGTGGCGCCTTGTTGCCTTATTAAGTGGCGCCATGTTGCCTTATTTATTGGCTCCATGTTGCCTTATTTAGGGGCGCCTTGTTGCCTTATTTTGAGGCGCCTTGTTGCCTTATTTTGTGCCCCCTTTAGCCCCAACCAAGAAAATTACGAAGAATCCGCAAAAGTGCACTTCATAAATTTGCCGATGGCGCTGTTTATCGTTTAAAAGAAAACGACTAACGGCGGGGAAAATTAGGAGGAGCAATAAATCATCGGCGTGCGTCCCAGATCTCCCAGACACCCCCATAGATTTGGCCATTAATCTGCACCAACTCGTTATAAATTGAGCGGCTCCTTTGCAATCGATCAAAGCCCCTTAGTTTTAACGCAGCCGCGGACAATATAACTTCGAGGCAAATTCGAGAGTCCTCAGCGACAAATTCATCATCCGCCTTCATAGCACCACTACCCGGCACAAGATGTAGGAACAAAGCGTGTGAAGCTTCTTTTCTTGGCCTTGCATGGCATTGGCCCCCCCTATCTGAGTGCCCTGTTTTCTTGATACAATTCAACTTTCGTAAAATGTCATTTTCATATATTTTAACTGGCGCCTCATTTATTTCTACTGACGAATCATAATTTTTCAGTCAGCGTGCCTCATTTCTTTCAGTTGGCGCCTTATTTCTTTCAGTTAGCGCCTCATTTCTTTCAGTTGGTGCCTTATTTCTTTTAATTGGCGCCTTATTTTTTTCAGTTGGCACTTTGTTTCTTTCAGTTGGCGCCTCATTTCTCTCAGTTGGCGCCTCATTTCTTACAGTTGGCGCCTCATTTCTCTCAGTTGGCGCCTCATTTCTTAAAGTTGGCGCCTCATTTCTCTCAGTTGGCGCTTCATTTCTCTCAGTTGGCGCCTCATTTCTTTCAGTTGGCGCCTCATTTCTTTTAGTTAGCGCCTCATTTCTTTTAGTTGGCGCCTCATTCCTTTCAGTTGGTGTCTCATTTCTTTCAGTTGGCGCCTCATTTCTGCCAGTTGGCGCCTCATTACTCCCAGTTGGCGCCTCATTTCTTTCAGTTGGCGCCTCATTTCTCCCAGTTGGCGCTTCATTTCTTTTAGTTAGCGCCTCATTTCTTTCAGTTGGCGCCTCATTTCTTTCAGTTGGCGCCTCATTTCTGCCAGTAGGCGCCTCATTTCTCTCACTTGGCGCCTCGCTGCCCCTCTCGGAGCCCTCTATACTGCGAAGCTCAATCATTTTTATTCTATTTCTGAGTCCCACAGCTAAAAAACTCAGCATTCAGAAAGGCATTAAAAAGCGGGGAATTTAATCCACCAACTACTATTTTTTTCAACTTTACTCCCGCTGAGTGCCGGCGTGGCGTGACGGGGCCAGCCTGAGGATAAATCGCAGAATAGAAATCCACAAGCAGGTTTTTTTGTGCGACAGCAAAGAAAGAGCGAATCAGAAACGGGAGGCCTCTCAAAACCGCCAATCTTCCCATCGCGCGGTGCCTCCTGTAAGAATTGCGGCTGGAGCAGAAATTTTTTTCGGCCGGCAAAATTGTCACCCCCCCCTGCCCCCGCCTCAAGTCGGACTCAACCCCGTCCCGGGCACTCCGTCAGGCAGCTGTCAATCAAAGCGCAGGCAATGAATGACTGCTGATGACAGGCCGAGAGAAAGAGAAATGATTAGGAAGAGGGGATGCCTCGCTGCTCCCCAGCCTTGCACCGAAACCCCCACACAACCCGGTTTGCGAGTTAAGGCTACGTGAGGAAGCAGCGATTATAAAGCGAGCTTTTATACCCACTGGGTTTGCGAACATCACTCACCTCCTCACACGCAACCGCCCTGCCACACGGAGACCTGCTGGTGCCTGACTGACAGACAGACACACAGACAGACAGACAGACAGACAGACAGACAGACAGACAGACAGACAGACAGACAGACAGACAGACAGACAGACAGACAGACAGACAGACAGACAGACAGACAGACAGACAGACAGACAGACAGACAGACAGACAGACAGACAGACAGACAGACAGACAGACAGACAGACAGACAGACAGACAGACAGACAGACAGACAGACAGACAGACAGACAGACAGACAGACAGACAGACAGACAGACAGACAGACAGACAGACAGACAGACAGACAGACAGGCAGACAGACAGACAGACAGACAGGCAGACAGACAGACAGACACACAGACAGACAAACACACAGACAGACTCAAATAGAACCAGCCTTTCATATTTCAATAGGCTTATCAATGGGCAAGCTCAGTGGGATTTCTAATACTGTTTGCCTGGCCGCGCTGACGTGTTGACAGTGAGGATCCGCATTTGGCCCCGAACTCTGCCTGAGCTGCTTCCGTCAAGTCAGTTTGCCTATTAAGGAAAGAAAAAGCGACAGGTTTGGCGAGTAAATATGGGAAAATGGGAAATGATAACTGCAGAGTTGCAACGGAGCTACAAGTGATAAAAAATTGAGCCATAATTATTGATGCTGCTTTGTTGCGCTATCCATTTTCATCGTATTAGCAATGTATTTGCTTCACATATTCCTGAATCTCTACTACCAGTAGCTAGTAGGCAAATCAGCTTGAGGCGAGCGAAATATTTTACGGTTAGTATCAGTTGCTGACGAGGTAAGATATTTTTGAAAAGGGCGAAAACCGTTATCCTTCAGGTATATAGCAAGTATCACACCAATTTTGGGACTTAAACAACACCTAGAGGGAGTTAAAGTAGCGGAAAAAACAAATGGACGTCAAAAGTACGACATATAATATTGTCATGCGTGCCAATTTTTATAGTGGATTATGTGACAATAAAAGATAATTAAAATAGCAATTTGTTATCGACTGTTTTTGTGATGAAATTGTGTTTTTTTGGATGATAGAGCGATAATAAATTCTAGAATCTGAGTTAAAAATATAATATTAGCGTAGTTGGCGTAAAATACACTCTCGTACGAGTTAGTATGCGGTTGGAATAAGACGTATTGTTACTATAGAGCAGGATAAATGTTTCTGACTCTCAGCAGACTACTGACAGTAAAACTGTTCATAATCAGATGTCAGACAGATGTCATTCCCAAATGCCGAGCCCCTGTTGACGGAGACCTGTCCGTCAGGCGTCAGCAACGTTGTCAATCAGCCCTGCGTGTCCAGCCGCGGGTCCATGCTAGGCCGCAGCAGGAGGCTGCCCTCCACCCAGTCGTTTGGCTTCTCCAACATCCGGGTCCACATCAGGGACTCGTGGCCGCGCGCGTCCATGCACGGGTACTCGCCATCTGGGTGCGGCGAAGGCAGGGGTGGGGGCATGTGGAGAGCGGCTCTAACGAGCCCGACCCGAAACCAACCCGACCCGAAACCAGCCCGACCCGAAACCAACCCGACCCGAAACCAGCCCGACCCGAAACCAGCCCGACCCGAAACCAGCCCGACCCGAAACCAACCCGACCCGAAACCAGCCCGACCCGAAACCAGCCCGACCCGAAACCAGCCCGACCCGAAACCAACCCGACCCGAAACCAACCCGACCCGAAACCAGCCCGACCCGAAACCAACCCAACCCGAAACCAACCCGACCCGAAACCAGCCCGACCCGAAACCAGCCCGACCCGAAACCAACCCGACCCGAAACCAACCCGACCCGAAACCAGCCCGACCCGAAACCAGCCCGACCCGAAACCAACCCAACCCGAAACCAGCCCGACCCGAAACCAACCCGACCGCCAACAGGAAATCCCTACTCACTGCCGATGTTGAGTCGCACACCGCCAAGGAAGTCGTTTCTGCCGATTTTCACGTAGTCCCAGACGGTCAGCTCCAGCGATCGCTCTTTCAGGTCGCGCAGCGAGACATTTTCGAAGGCGAGAATTGAGTTGAAATTCGGGTTCATGTCGCCTTTGACGATGGCCGATTTCTGCTTGACGCGCGAGTCCCTGCCGGCACGGCCGCCCCTGCCGACGGTCTCCGGGTTGATCAGGTAGCTGCCGTGTGGATCCGATTGGAGGGTTTTAGTGGGCTCTGATCGGATGATTAAACTGCTGGTAGTCTTTGTAGTTTGGCTGGATAAACCATTGTGTAGATTGGTTGGGCAAGTCTTTGTTGATTGGCTTGGCAAGTCTTTGTAAGAAAATAGATGAATAAATTTAGAAACACGAACCTTCTACATGATGTACAGCCCACGGCAGAGCCGCAGCTAGTTGCACGGCGCATCCGAGGGCTGTGTACAGCTGCTCAGCCTGACGGCCTGGAGGGGCCGCAACACCCACTCTAAATTTACCCAGCTCAAACTAGTACCAGCTCAGCTGGATGTGGGATTAAGAAGTGCCTTGCTCAAGGGTGCAAATTGTCTCCTATAACTGGGGTTCGAACCCGCGACCTTCCAGTCATAATGCAGATGCCCTAGCCACTAGGCTACAACTCCTCTGGTAAGGCAAGTCTTTGTAGATTGGTAAGGCAAGTCTTTGTAGATTAGTAAGGCGAGTCTTTGTAGATTGGTAATACAAGTCTTTGTAGATTGGTAAGGCAAGTCTTTGTAGATTTGTAAGGCAAGTCTTTGTAGATTGATAAGGCAAGTCTTTGTAGATTGATAAGGCAAGTCTTTGTAGATTGGTAAGGCGAGTCTTTGTAGATTGGTAATACAAGTCTTTGTAGATTGGTAAGGCAAGTCTTTGTAGATTTGTAAGGCAAGTCTTTGTAGATTGATAAGGCAAGTCTTTGTAGATTGATAAGGCAAGTCTTTGTAGATTGGTAAGGCGAGTCTTTGTAGATTGGTAATACAAGTATTTGTAGATTGGTAAGGCAAGTCTTTGTAGATTGGTAAGGCGAGTCTTTGTAGATTGGTAAGGCAAGTCTTTGTAGATTGGTAAGGCAAGTCTTTGTAGATTGGTAAGGCAAGTCTTTGTAGATTGATAAGGCAAGTCTTTGTAGATTGGTAAGGCAAGTCTTTGTAGATTTGTAAGGCAAGTCTTTGTAGATTGGTAAGGCAAGTATTTGTAGATTGGTAAGGCAAGTCTTTGTAGATTTGTAAGGCAAGTCTTTGTAGATTGATAAGGCAAGTCTTTGTAGATTGGTAAGGCAAGTCTTTGTAGATTTGTAAGGCAAGTCTTTGTAGATTGGTAAGGCAAATCTTTGTAAACTATAAAGGTCTTTGTAGCTGCATGTACAAAGCACGAGTAAGGCCCGACCGATCCCGCAAGCATCCGCTCACCCTTTAACGTAGGGCGAGGCGCCGCTGCCGGAGCCCGCCAGATTGCGGCAGTTCTGCACCCAAACTTCCAGCCGGCCGCTGCTTGGCGCCGGGCCGTCGGCGCCGCTGGCGGACTCGTTTCTGGCCAGCTGGTTGGCCCGGATCAGCTCGCCGCTGACGTAGCGCAGGGCCAGCATGATGTCGCCGCGGTACATCAGCGTCGGCAGCGGCACGGGGATTTCAACGCGATGGCCGAGTTTCAGCACCTCAGGCCCGGCGTCGAATCTGTAATTCTCCATCGGCACCCGGGCCTCGCCGAGGAACACGTTGGAGCCGAATGTGAGGCTGTGCCAGACAGACACCTGCGTTCGGTGAGTTGCGATTTGGTGATGTGCGTTGCACAGACTGGGAGAGTGCGGCGGCCAATTTGAAAATGTGGCGGGCAATGATAGAGGGGGGTAGCGGGCAATGATAGAGAGGGGTAGCGGGCAATGATAGAGGGGGTTAGCGGGCAATGATAGAGGGGGTTAGCGGGCAATGATAGAGAGGGTTAGCGGGCAATGATAGAGGGGGTTAGCGGGCAATGATAGAGAGGGTTAGCGGGCAATGATAGAGAGGGGTAGCGGGCAATGATAGAGAGGGTTAGCGGGCAATGATAGAGAGGGGTAGCGGGCAATGATAGAGAGGGTTAGCGGGCAATGATAGAGAGGGTTAGCGGGCAATGATAGAGAGGGTTAGCGGGCAATGATAGAGAGGGTTAGCGGGCAATGATAGAGAGGGTTAGCGGGCAATGATAGAGAGGGTTAGCGGGAAATGATAGAGGGGATTAGCGTACGATGATAGAGAGGGTTAGCGGGCGTGACGGGCAATGATGGACAGAGAGACGGTGAGGTGGTGGCGGCCCACCTGCAGAGTCCTGGTCTCGAGCTCGCTCTTGACAATATCGTAGACCAGCTGCTCGCTGTAGATGGGATTGGCCGTGGCCCGCCTAGTCTGGGTGCGCCTCTTCGAACGCTTGGTTTTGTCCGGCAGCAGGTAGGTTTTCACGTAAGGATTCGGCGGATTGCCGTTCAGAGCGTTCAAATTGCGGCACTGGACAACATTGACTGTGAAGCGGCGCTCTTTGTAGTTGTACTGCAGGTTCACTTCGACTTCACCGCTTGGCACCAGGCCCGGCACGTATGAGGCGTCGGTCTCGCTGACGTTGCTGGCTAGCGACTCTCGGCTGGCCTGATAAAGAGAGTGCGATCAATTTGTCGGCATCATAAAACAGACAGCGACTCCATGTTACGTCCCTTGTCGATCTGTGTCTTATTCCTCTCGGTTCGTCACTTAGACAAAAGACAGCCACCTCAATCCGCACCTCGAATCCTAACTGAGACAGCCACATTACTCTTTGCGTCTTTAAATATGGTGAAAAAACATCTGACTATCCGTTTCGCTTATTATCACTGATAATAACATCCACCTCACCCCCTGCAACTTCACTCCCTGCCCCTTATATGCCACCTTCAGACAGCCACCTCACTCCCTGTCTCTACAATCTTAAATAAAAAGCCACCTCACCCGTGCTTCTCATTCCTCCCTCAGACAGCCACCTCACTCCCTGTCTCTACAATCTTAAATAAAAAAGCCACCTCACCCGTGCTTCTCATTCCTCCCTCAGACAGCCACCTCACTCCCTGTCTCTACAATCTTAAAAAAAAAGCCACCTCACCCGTGCTTCTCATTCCTCCCTCAGACAGCCACCTCACTCCCTGTCTCTACAATCTTAAATAAAAAAGCCACCTCACCCGTGCTTCTCATTCCTCCCTCAGACAGCCACCTCACTCCCTGTCTCTACAATCTTAAATAAAAAAGCCACCTCACCCGTGCTTCTCATTCCTCCCTCAGACAGCCACCTCACTCCCTGTCTCTACAATCTTAAATAAAAAGCCACCTCACCCGTGCTTCTCATTCCTCCCTCAGACAGCCACCTCACTCCCTGTCTCTACAATCTTAAATAAAAAAGCCACCTCACCCGTGCTTCTCATTCCTCCCTCAGACAGCCACCTCACTCCCTGTCTCTACAATCTTAAATAAAAAAGCCACCTCACCCGTGCTTCTCATTCCTCCCTCAGACAGCCACCTCACTCCCTGTCTCTACAATCTTAAATAAAAAGCCACCTCACCCGTGCTTCTCATTCCTCCCTCAGACAGCCACCTCACTCCCTGTCTCTACAATCTTAAATAAAAAAGCCACCTCACCCGTGCTTCTCATTCCTCCCTCAGACAGCCACCTCACTCCCTGTCTCTACAATCTTAAAAAAAAAGCCACCTCACCCGTGCTTCTCATTCCTCCCTCAGACAGCCACCTCACTCCCTGTCTCTACAATCTTAAATAAAAAAGCCACCTCACCCGTGCTTCTCATTCCTCCCTCAGACAGCCACCTCACTCCCTGTCTCTACAATCTTAAATAAAAAAGCCACCTCACCCGTGCTTCTCATTCCTCCCTCAGACAGCCACCTCACTCCCTGTCTCTACAATCTTAAATAAAAAGCCACCTCACCCGTGCTTCTCATTCCTCCCTCAGACAGCCACCTCACTCCCTGTCTCTACAATCTTAAATAAAAAAGCCACCTCACCCGTGCTTCTCATTCCTCCCTCAGACAGCCACCTCACTCCCTGTCTCTACAATCTTAAATAAAAAAGCCACCTCACCCGTGCTTCTCATTCCTCCCTCAGACAGCTACCTCACTTCTCGTCCCTCACTGCCTGACTCAGAAGGTTAAAATAAAAAAAATACAAAACATTTTAGGGCTTAAAAGTTACAAAACGCATAAATTTCGCATAAGAAGGGAATAAAAAGAGGCGCGTAAAATAACGAACAGATTAAAACTAGATTGAGGCACCAACTCGCAAGACAGCGGGCAGAGCTAAAAAGCTGCCAGACTTGCTGGGCAGATCGCCAATGCTGGATACTCGACGCATGCCGTTCCCGACTTCCCCGCCGGGTTCAGCTTCTGCGTCGCTAGTGTCGCCTCCGTTAGCCGAGGCTTGCGGCGGCGCCGGCGACGGCGGTCGCAAACGGTTCATCAGGGCGTTGGATAAACGCCGAGGACGCGACAAATGCGCGCCGGCGGCCGGAGACCTCGGGTTGGGAAACAGGGAGCTGCAACTGGGGGTCTTGGCGGGAGAGGGACTGAGGGCGACAGCCAGGGGCAGGTCGGGACAGGACGTCGAGGCCCTTCGCTGGGTGTAGCCAATGAGGAACTCCTGCAGGGCGTTGGCCGTGTTGTACACGTCCGTCAGGGACAGGCTTGAGTCGTTGGCATCGCTAGCATTGGGCTTTGGTTTTTTGGGGTTCGATGAGTTCGGTTTTCGTGTTAATTTGGCTTGATTAAACTGTAGTAGCGTATATGGATCTGGTTCATTTATATTCGAAAATATAGCTCGAAATTAGAAGGTAAGACAGTTGATTCACCGGCGCAACTCACCGTATCCACCGACATCAGGTTGCTTCGCATTGGACGCGGCGGGCGAAGGCCCTCCTCCACCTGCGAGCCGGAGGGCGAGCCAAACCGGCCAGACTGCATCGCCTGCTCGATCATAATGGCATCGCCGTCTGGCTCGTCCAGATTGCGCCCGGCCATGGACACCGAATCGTCCGGCTGGGTAGGCATGGGTGGGAAGGTCGGAGCTTTGAAGCCTAACTACAGGAATAAGTCGTCTTTTAATGGCCTCAATTCAGTTTTTAGGCTGGGATTAGGTGCTTACCCAGGCTGGCCAGAGTACAAGTTGGGGTGGTTGGCTGGGGTTAGGGTTTCTACGGATTGTCTAGTGTACAAATTGGGGTGGTTGGCTGGGGTTTGGGTTTCTACGGATTGTCTAGTGTACAAATTGGGGTGGTTGGCTGGGGTTTGGGTTTCTACGGATTGTCTAGTGTACAAATTGGGGTGGTTGGCTGGGGCTGCGGGTTTCAAGGGGTTGTCCCGAGTGGGACAGAGGTTTTCCTGGGGGTGTTTCATTTTCTAGAAACTTCACTTTCTCAAAAACCAAAAGGGTCACTCACTTTCGCTTTCTCGAAAGTTAAAAATTTCTCTAATTTTCATATCATAATGGTTTCTTTTAATGTGTGCATATCGAAGACCAATACTTCGAAAACGGATATGAGTGATCATTTGTACAGTGGTCATTCCTATATGGTTGGTTATTCTTGCGCTCATGTCATGTCATGGACGCCTAGAAGTAGAATTTCAGCATCTGTCTTCTAGGGTTTCATTGCTTAGCCAAAGTGTGTCGCAGCCAAAAGTAAAAAAGGGTTATAAAGTTGGCCAACACACTTGGTCAAAATCTTAGAAAGCATCATGAGATGAAAATTACAGACAGTGAAAGCGACTGACTCTTTTGGCTTTCGAAAAAGTAACGTTTCGAGAAATTAAAGTTTTGAGAAAGTAAAAGCGTCCCCTTTCCTCGTGTTCGCAAGTACACGAATTAGGTTGGTTGGCTTGAGAGTCTTAAGAGTGGAAAATCGTCTAAAAAATTGGCTGGTCCAAAAAGTCACGTGACTCAATGACTTAACAGGCACGACGTGTACGCAACTTCTGATACCCTAATGAATGCGTTAAAATATGCAAACTATACCATTAACCGGAAAATTATTCTTCAAGACTAATTTAAAGAGCGAGAGAAAATAATTTTTAAGTTCTCAAACGCCTCACCACAATGTCCTCGTCGTAGTCGGGCGAGTGTACAGTGATGGAGACTGGAGGCTGTGCAGCCAGCTGGCTGCTCGACTCCCGATGACTGCCGCTTGTTGAAGCAGCGGCTGCGGCGGCGGCGGAAGTAGCGGCGGCTGCGGCGGCGGCTGCGGCGGCGGCTGCTGCGGCCTTCTTGTCTCCCTTGTGATCTTTGCGACCTTTCTTGTCGTGCCGCTGTTTCTCGGCCTCCAGCTGCCTCTGCCGCTCCTCCTGCTCGGCCTTCTTTTGCTCCCGGCGCTGGCGTTCCTCTTGTACGACTGCGAGATCGTTGCCAGGTAGTTACAGACTTTTACAGAATCAACATTTACAGGCTTACAGAAAAAACAGGCAATACTAGCGCAGTGGGGGACAGACAAATTTTGCATCAAACAGTTTTCGCGTATTTAAATACTTATTTTGGGAGCGCCACTGCACGCCGCAAGGGGATGGGAAACAATTCCCAAAAGAGGGTAAATTGGCATAATAGCTAGCTTAGTGAGTATTCGAGCGGCAAAAATGCTTTCCGGCACAATTATCGAGTGGATTGGCCGCTAGTTTGCGTTTGAAAGTAATGGAAATTTATAGACGGACATTAGTCGTACTTTATCTGCCGGGAATGGCCCGTTTTTTTATGAAGGCATTGTAGCTCAAGATCCTAAGGGAGGAGATAATCATGTCTAGCTGGTGCTTTAAGTCGCTTCAATAAGGGGAAAATCACGGTTTAAAAACATAAAATGGTGAATATTTTTCACTTTAAAATTTAAAAGCCAAACGGCATGGTGATCGAGTGATAGATGAAAACGGCATGGTGTAGAAACTGGCACTCAGGAATGCCAACTGGCACTCAAGAATGGCAACTGGCACTCAAGAATGGCAACTGGCATTCAAACATGGCAAATGGCACTCAAGAATGGCAACTGGCACTCAAGAATGGCAACTGGCACTCAAGAATAGCAACTGGCACTCAAGAATGGCAACTGACACTCAAGAATGGCAACTGACACTCAAGAATGGCAACTGGCATTCAAACATGGCAAATGGCACTCAAGAATGGCAACTGGCACTCAAGAATGGCAACTGGCACTCAAGAATGGCAACTGGAACTTAAGAATGGCAAATGGCACTCAACAATCGCAACTGGAACTCAAGAATGGCACCGAAGTGGCCAGTTGAAAAACTCACGTCGTTGACGCTCCCGACTTAGCGAGGCCAACAGGATGTCCTGGCCGCTGACGACTCCCTCGCTGCCGGCCCGCTGACGCGCCTTCTCGTTGAACCACTCGCCGCTCTTGGCCGCGTTGAGCACCTCCAGACGGCACAGGCGGCACTGAGGCTCGCTGCCGCGCACCAGATAGACGCAGGAGCGGCAGGCCAGGTAGGCGCACCGGTTGCACACGTAGCGCCTGTGCACCATGTACAAGCGGGCGCCGCACAGCTCACACAGGCTGTAAAGCAGGCCCGGCTGCTCGCCCCGGCTCTGCACTTTGCTCACTTGGGCCATCGTGCGGTGCAGCTCGCGGCGCAGCTTCCTGAGGGTGCAGGCGGCCTTGTTGTTTAGACAGACAGGTAGACAGACAGACAGACAGACAGACAGACAGACACACAGACAGACAGACAGACAGACAGAAAGACAGACAGACAGACAGACAGACAGACAGACAGACAGACAGACAGAAAGACAGACAGACAGACAGACAGACAGACAGACAGACAGACAGAAAGACAGACAGACAGACAGACAGACAGACAGAAAGACAGACAGACAGACAGACAGACAGACAGACAGACAGACAGACAGAAAGACAGACAGACAGACAGACAGACAGACAGACAGACAGGCAGGCAGACAGACAGACAGACACACAGACAGGCAGACACACAGACAGGCAGACAGACAGACAGACACACAGACAGGCAGACACACAGACAGGCAGACACACAGACAGGCAGACAGACAGATAGACAGACAGACAGACAGACAGACAGACAGACAGACACAGACAGACAGGCAGACAGACAGACAGACAACTCGGCAACCCGGTTACTCAACTCTCTCCGCCGCTCGTCCTGCCTTCTGGCCGCCAGCAGCCGCTGCAGCAGGTTGTCCAGCTGCACCTTCTCCTCGGTGGTGTAGCAGTCCATGCCGATGCTGCGCACCAGCTCCTCGGGTATGGCGAACTCGCCAGTCTCGTCGATGGAGCTGAGCGAGATGGCCGACTCGCCGGCGATGCTCTCGTCTCGCCACGAGCAGTAGGACTTCGAATAAGACCTGCCGCCGAAGCCGCCGGCGCCTCGTCTGCCGCCGCGCCCAGATGAAGGCCTGGACGACGGCGACTGCGACAGCGTGGGCGACTTCGCCGATTCGGACGGAGAGGGCGACTGACGGACCCTGTTGGGAGCGGCGGCGGTGGCGGTGGCGCCGGCGGCGGCCGTTGAATTGCTGGCTGACCGCCGGCCTCTCAGACTTGACGCCGCGCTTGCGTTGCTGGCGCTGCCTGTCCTGCTGGCCATCGGAAACGACGCCGGAAACCTACGGAAAACTATCAATAATTAAACTGGATGTCAAGTCGAAGCCGCAGTTTATGTCTACTTGAGCTTCAAGTAACGTAAATTCTTTTTCACTGTTTGCTGCTGTACTTGAGCTTTCGACAACAGGCGGGCCACTACTGATTAGATAAGTTGAAAAAAGTGTATTAGACAACTGCAGCCTGTGCTAAACTATGACAGCGCACTGAGAGAATTTTTTGTTTCAAGAGTTGCCCTTGTTACCGCCGTTCGCGCGCGAGTTCTCCGCCTGATTCTGTATAGTGCAGCAGTGTCTTATGTTCCTAGCCGGTTCGCTCTAGCAGCTCAGCTCCAATCCTGCCTCTCTTGCCCGCGTCATATTTATACATACACCCATAAATACAGAATACAGAGGACACGCCTTATGAGAGCGCGCGTGCTCAATGCAGAGCTGCTTCGCCCTCCTTGCAGTCAAGTCGGTTAGGCCAGGGTGGTTGGCTGGGGGAAGGGGGGGTAGACGGAGCGTACGGGCAGGAAAAACTCGCTGCAGGCGCCCGCCTACGGAGAGCACTAAGAGTTTGGAGAGAACAACACCTCACCCAGCACCATCGCGCTGCGCCCACAGCCACGTCAGGTTTTTAACAACAAATGTACATGAGCACAAGTATGTACATGCGCTAGTGATGTTTACTTTAGTACACACAGCTACTATTCTATGCATTTACCCCAAAACTCAGAGTTGCACATACTTCGAGGATGAAATACTGTCTTTCGCTTTGCTATCTACTGAACTATTTAACAAGTCAGTAGTATGTTTGACTAAGTAAAAATTCCGATTTATATAAAAAACGCCAGTCTTTCAGTGAGATTTTTACCATCATTCACAATAATGGATGGTAAAGTATGCAGAATTTTGCGTGTTAGTCAGAAAATCTACATCGGAAACTACTGCAAATATACGACGGTTTAAGTTACATAGAGGCCGAACTCTTTTGCTAACGTATGATTTGAGACACTAGATACTACTATTCTAGTAGGCAGTAGCGAGATTTTCAAACCTCAGAATAGTTAACAAAAAATGAAAAAGCCAAAAAAAGAAAGCGGACAAAACAATTTGCCTTTTAGATTGAAACAGGAATTACTGAAATACGCATTCTAAATAACTGTAGAGCTACGCATAAAACTTAACAGTTATATAACATATATTATATATATATAATAGTAACAGCTTGATTTCAGTAATCGATACAATTTAGTAGACAACAATTAGGACCAAACGCGCTTGGAGACAAAGAACCTCCTGATCCACCTGATCCTTGGGGACATCCAGTTATTGAATTAATAAACAAAATACGCCGAATTATATTAGCATAATAATGGTAGCTTTGAATACGAATTAACAGACAGATAGCAGCATCGAATGCACAGGCGGAGGGCAACCCCCGAATCCCTCCCTAGGCGTCCTCGGGAAGTCGGCGGGAGCTTCACAGACACAAATTAGCCAGACCCAGTTAAGGTGAAAGGCTACAAAGGGTTGAGCGTACATATTAAATAAGCATACGATTACTAGTATACACACTCACTATAGACAGAGAAGCATATAAATAGAATTGCATCTTTCATCATTTGTTGTTAGAAAAGGAACATGTTAAACACATATTTTTGCTAACAATCAACTCGATCAGTGGGGTATTGTAGCATCATAATTTCACGGCCAATCATAATCGCACGCATAATTAACTATTTTAGACGCAACTAAAAGCAGGCAAAATGTTTAGACACAAAAGACAAGCTTAGGATTTATAGATTCCATGTTTTTTTCTGACAGACGAGGTGGTGCATAGTGAATAGAGCAGATAGCCGACAAGGGGTTTGCAGTGCAGAGATATCTTACCAAATTTGTAGAAGCAAACACAATTATTAAATAATTTGAAAAAAATGGGCAACAACAATAACGGCACAGGAGCGGACAGACAGAATGACAGCTAGCGTTTACAGGCAAACAGCAGAGCACTAGCTGTAAGTAAGCGACGCCAAACAGAGAAGCCAAGGTGCAATGGGGATTCATGTTTTTTTGCTGTTAATCCTGCTATACTGCAACGCTAAAGACTCAATTGATTTTTAGGGCCGACTCGGGATCTAGAGGAGTTTTAGCACAGCGGCTTGGGCGTCTGTCTTATAACCGGAAGGTCGTGAGTTCGAGCCCTGGCTCAAGGAGACAATTTGTCCCCTTGAGCAAGGCACTTAATACCGCATTTTTTAAACTGAGATCGGGTACCAGTTTGAGCTGGGTAAATTTTAAGTGGGTGTTGCGGCCCGTCAGGACTGAGCAGGTGTACACAGCCCTCAGATGCGCCGCGCAGCTAGCTGCTGCTGGGCCGTTGGCTGTACATCTGGTTGAAAGGTCGGGTGTCTAGATTTTTTAAAATTATTAATAAATCTAGGGATTAAGAGAAGTCTTCGAATTCTAACTCAAACCTATTTCTTTTCTCGTTATAAATCTGGCATTTTTTTGTTTGTCAGAGCAGTGCAAAAACACAGCAAATTAAATAAGTACTTTGCGTAGAACTCTGCGCAAGCCGCCAAACGCGGCACAGATAACAGAGCGGCGACATTAGGAATGAAATGATTGACAGAGGACAAAAATTCAACAGCAGCTTACAGCTTCCCACAGAGAGAAATGCAACATGCTTTAAGTGACGCACGGGAGCAAGTTTAAACGATAATTTGTTAAAAGAAGAAGCAACTAAAAAAAGGCGGAGACAAAACTGCGGACAGAAGTGGAAGGCTGCGGTTGGACAGGTGTGATAAAATAGACGGGTTAAACACGACTTTAGGCTAAATAGCAACAAGGTGGCAGTAGGCAAATTAAAGCCAACAATAAATGATGTTGAGTAAACACACATTCGGGAAGCAGCGCGAAGCAAAGCCAAAGCCAAAGCAAAAGCGGGCAGGGTGAACAAATGGATCAACAAGTAAGATTTTGGTGCGCAACACGTGATTATACTCTTAACGGCCTACTATTAGTAGACACCAGATTGAACAAATGGAATCAAGGGTCGCGCACAATTTTAAAAGTTAGAAAGAACCAACAAAACGGGGATAAATAAAGCTTTAGACACGATTCTACGTTACTTAATTAAAAGGATATTCATATAAATAATAAACCCGTAGACACATGACCCTCAGAGAGCTATCAGTTAAGCACAAATTCGCTACTTAAAGAATACCAAATAATGAATAGCAATAAGAGAATTTGAGCACACAACAACGAGATTTATCTCTTACTACGCCTAATTCAAATCTGCACAAGTCATGGACGTCCATTGCTAGACATGACAAACTTAATAAAATTATAAAACTTATAAAACTTACTAAATGAAATTAAGAACAAAATAAAATACATTGATTTGCTTGAAAAAGTATTATAGAATGAATTGGAAGACAGTGGGATAAGCCTCACAGTAAAGATTACACTGTAGATTAAAACAGGTAATAAGCTTCCTAAAAAAATCGCGCATTACTCATTAGCGGATATTTACTTAACCTAGCAACGGATGCGCAAGATTGGAACTTTTAACAGAAAAATCATTTATAAACGAGAGACAGACACGAGTCAAACAGCGCAACAATGGAATTAAAGGTTGCGCGCAATATGACATTTATGCACTCATGATATATTAATTAAAAAGCTTACCGTTAAACACGATTTCCTTTAGTTATAGAAATCATTAACAGTAGAGCGAGCACCAAAATTTTCTGTCTGACTCAAAAAGACAACAGACAGGCTGCTTAGCTATAAGTAAGGGATTTCTTGATTCTTTAAAAATCAGAGCTTTCTTTTATGCATTCATTATTCGGGAAATTATCTAGCGGACAAAAAGCACACAATTTGGACGTTGACAACCAAAATAACGCAACAAATTTAACTAAGAAATAAATAATTGAAGACGAGCTGCAGCTAGATAGAAATTTACAGCGACAGGTGGTCACAGAGATCGGAACCTCAGCTCTCAAGGACTAGCAAGCGGTGATTTTTATGGGAACAAGGAGGGGAACAAGAGACAAGCAAAACAGATGGCCAATTGGAAGCTTAAGAATTGTCGGTTTAATTTAAATATTATCAACATATCGGCCGGGTCGAGCAATTCAAGATGATCGTTGCTGAGATTCGATGCCGCCAGAGCCACCGCCGCCGCCGCCGCCGCCGCCGCCGCCACCCTGCGGTAGGCGAGCCTGGCTGACGCTAATGGCGGCCTGGGGCTGCGAATACAGGTGCAATGATGGGCCAACAAATCTAGCGGCTGCGGCTGCGGCGGCGGCCATCTGATGGTAGGGGTGCTGCGGCGCGGCCGCGTAACCAGCGGCGCTAGCTGGCACGAATTGGGCATGATAGGCGGTGTACATTGCCGCCGCCGCCTGCTGCTGCTGTTGCAGCTGGTGATAAGCAGCAGCCGCTTGTGGCTGCTGCTGCGGCTGTTGCTGCTGTTGCGGCGGCGGCGAAGTAATATGCTGAGCGGCGGCAGCTGATTGGCTAGTGGCAACATTGGCAGCCGCCTGTGGCGGACTACCGCCGGCAGCAGTTGGGAAGAAAAAGCCGGCGCCGGCGCCGCTTGCGGGATAAACGGCTGGCAGATTGGCGGCCGCCATAAGCCGACGGATGATGATAAGCGAAAGGATGGGCGAAATAGAGGCCAGCCGTGGCGGCGTGGGCCGGAATGCTGGCCGGATAGTTATTAGCCAGATGCACGAATTCCATTGGCTGCTGCGCCTGCTGCTGCTGGTTAGCAACGGCGGCATTGGCGGCGGCGGCGGTGGCTGTGGCGGCAGCCGGATTAACGCGAACAGGCGCGGGGGCGAGCGCGTGTCGCTGATCCGGATCGTAGCGGTAGACGCTAGTAGCGTCCGGAGTCAGCAGGGGGCCGCGCAAGTCAATGAACACGCATTCGCCGCGCGTCAGATCGGAGACTCGGGCCTGAACTAGACGGTAGACGGTCAAATCGTCGCGCAGGTAAACCTGGATGTACTGAGGCTGCGGACTCGGCGAGGCGCTAACGCCGGCAACCGCAACAGACGTTTCTTCTGTTGTATTGCTAGTTGCTGATTGATCGCCGCGCCTGTAGCCGCTGTTATTGAGCTTTGAATGCTGCGGCTGTTCGTGATAAGCACTGCCAACTATCTCTTTGCGACGCTTGTCGTAATCCTGACGGCGCTCCTCGAATGTGCGCGGCGGCGTAGCCTGCTGCTGGCCGCTGTACGGCGAGCCGCCTTTAGGCGTCGAGGGTGGACCCTCGCGACGCAGGATTTTCTTTTCGCCATTGAGCACACTCGGGCTAGCCTCTTTATTGGGACCATTGTGGCCGCCGCTGCCATAGACCTGGTCGCGCAGCTCGTAGTAGCGAGCCAGATCGCTAACGGAGAAATTCCAATTGCGAAAGTGATCCTTCTGGCGCTCAATGCGGATAGTGGAGTTCTGATAGGGCCCCATTATGTTGTGAACTAGGCCGTAGAAGGCGCACAGTTTGTGCATTAGCATGCGAATCCGAGGCTCCTGGTTGCTCCACAGCGCCTCGTCGCCGTCCTGCGAGCCCTGGTCAAGAATCTTAGCCTGGTGCTTCAGCCAGCTGTCCAACTCTAGCAGGATTGCCCGATCCTTCTTTAGATTTTCCTGCGACAAGGTCTTCTCTAAAAAGCTAACAATGTCGTCGTTTAATGTGTCCCGAACGCCCTGCCCGCTCTCCATGGTAGTTAAATAATCGGCTAGCTTCTTTGTTAGCTCCTCGAGCTCTTCGATCTGTTCGGGCGTGCCGATGGGCGCAGATTTGGCCGCCGCTTTGGCTGGCGACTTCTTTTCCGAGGGCGGACTGGCGCAGTCAGTGGGAGCCGCAGCGGCCGATATACCAGCCGGTGGGCTGGCGTCGCCAGAAGCGGCAACAGAGGGGGCAGCGGCGGTTGGGGCGGTTGCGGCGGCCGAGTTGGCCTCAGCCGCGGAGCTGCTGCCACCATTAGTGGCAGGGCTGGCCGAGGCGGCGGCAACCGGCGGCCCAGATTCGTCCGCCACTTTTTTAGCCTTTGCGCCAGTAGCTGACGACATTTAGTTTGAAACTTGTTGGGCCTTCGTTATTTAAATGATT
This sequence comes from Macrostomum cliftonense, assembly GCA_950096795.1. Taxonomy (NCBI): domain Eukaryota; kingdom Metazoa; phylum Platyhelminthes; family Macrostomidae; genus Macrostomum; species Macrostomum cliftonense. The sequence continues at coordinate 7,136 of CATNEM010000289.1, read as the reverse complement.
AGGATAAGTTTTTGTATTATAAATTGGAGCAGGCAGGAAGGACGAAGTCAGCTGCGAGAAGACTGAGCAATCTGCAATAAGCAGTAAGCACCAAAGGCAAATATAGAAGAATTACATATTTTTATCGAATGATTTGGTTTAGCAAAAGAATATTTAAAAAAACTCAAAAGCCATCTTAGAGGCGAAACATATGGGGAATAATTTGGTGATGCAACATGCTAAGCAGGTTTCATATTGCTAGACTGAAACTGGGCCATCTAACCTTAGTCACAGTGAAGCACTGCCTGCTTACCACAAGTGCCAAGTGCTCTGCTTTTATAATTCCTAAGAATAAGTTAGAAATAGCATAGAAAGAATAAAAAGTATATACTGGGACTTTATATATGCACATGCTTTATAAGCAAAAAACCTGCCCTGATACTATAATCAGGAAGGTGGCCTCTGAGGGACAAAATTCCTGCACACACAAAGGGTCCCGGTGCACATTGGCATACAAGTGCAGTGCACACAAAGGGTCTTGGCACACAACCTAGTGGGCAGCACAAAATGGGCAGTGTAAATATAAAATTTTAAGGAGATTACAAGCTAAAGCATAGCAAGTAGGAAGATATAGAGAAGAAGTGGTTTGCAGGCCATTTTTTATGGGTCACTGTGCCACCTTCCAAACTATGGCCCTTATAATGAACAAATTTGGTTAAAATATATTGGAATAAATTTAATCATGATAAAAGAATGACTATATATTTTAAAATGGTAAATCAATTTCAACTTAGTCTAATTATAAAGGAAAATAGGTAAGCAAAGTTAGGCAACTTGCATTCCTATTGCTAACTAATTGTTGTCTTGGTTTTTCTATAGAATAAAGTCCCAGGTTCCTAAACCTTTCATTCTTTTTTAAATCTAATTGCTATTGAGCCTCAAGTTGAGGATTAGGATACCTAAAACTAAGCTACACTTATTTATGAAGGTTAAAGAATACTGGTTTGGAAATTCTACTACCAATAGCTAAGCTCCCTTTTATTTGCAACTTTGTCTATAATAAGAATTGTCTAAATGCTTAAAGCTATTGTTTTATTAGCTATGAAAACAAATTGAAAATTCTAAAACTTATAAATAAGACTTAGAAATCAAGTCTTAATATATATTAATAATAGATGCTGACAGGTAAACCTGTAGCGTGGGTGCTGATGCAGGTGAAGACTGTACACCCGTTGCACCTGAAACACTCTCGGGCATGGCCCCACTGCCAACTCCATTTTTTAACCTACCTGGCAAACAGTGAATCTTCTCACAAAGCCACACAGTGACAAGGTAAGATGGGCCTGCTTCAGGATCAGTTATTACCCAGCATATGCTGGTACCCAATCATAGCTTGGGTGGACTGAAGCAATGTGGAATTAAGTGCCTTGTTCAAGGTCACAAACTGTCTCCTAGGGGCTGGGACTTGAACCCACGACCTTCCAGTCATAAGGCAGGCACCCTAACACTAGGCTACAACTCCTTCCCTAATTCATAATGGTTAGCTAACAATAGGGGATACAAAATGCCAATATAATATAATTTAGCTATGTATTAAGCTACTTAAAGTTTTCAGCTTGTCAATTTTTTCCAAATTAGATTGGATTGAAATTGATTTGCTTATTCAAAATGCATAGTTAATTTTTTATACATGCTAATATATAAAAAATGAACAGATCTATCTTAATGATAACTGACTGTGGCCTAAATACATGAATATAGTTATTTAAATGTACTGACTAAAATTTTTTATATACAGTTTTAAATCTTTAAACTTTTTAATATTATTTAAATAGAACAAAAAATAAATTATTTAAACAATATATTTTTGAAATTTAAAATGAAAATTTTGCATTAAAAGTATAATTTTTATAAATTAATAATTTTTTTGAAAACAAAGTAAACATAAAGAGTAAATCTAATTATCTTATGTTTAGAGAAAAGCACAATCCACATGACTCTAACCCAAACCCAAACAGTAGCATTGTACATGTAGATACATATATGCCTAGTTAAAATAAGACTAATTTGGCAATTTATACAATAGAAAATTTTCTTGCCAGAATTATTCCTGACTACCTAGTATAGCTAGATATATTAATTGCATTTTGCAAACTGTAGTAGCCATATTCTAATATATAAAAAGAAATAATATTATAGCTACAGGATTAAACGAAGACAATAATTAAGCAAAAAGTATTTTACCGCTATGTTTTGCAAAGTAACCATATATAGCTGCATTGAACGAAAATTAGGCCTATGTTTAAAAATGAATAAGTCAAGCAGTCCACTATAATCATAGCAATATGCGCACTAAATTGGCCAAGAAAAATCAAACTAGTTCATAGAATTAAGCAAAGATTCTAAAATAATTCGACAAAACCAAAAATAAGGCTCTTGATAAGTCAGAACATTCCAAGAACACACTTTAGAAATAAGGTAAGTAAGTGTATAATGGTCAGAACAAACTTATACAAAATTGAGTTTCTTGTTTACTTGCAAAAATTACAAAAGTTGTGAGCACTTTAATAGTCAGCGAAACTTTACTGAATATAAAACAATACTCTGATGAGAGATGTGCCAACAATTTTATTAAAGAATCGAATTGACGGTATTCTTTTGTTAGTTCCATTGCTAGGCAAGAAAAATTTTTGAGCGTCGACTCGACGACGGCCATGTTACGCTCTAGTAAACCTCGCTGTCCCAATACATCTGACTTGTATTGTGTTTTCATTTGATAAAAAGCTGAATGTGAGAAACGTTTTTTAGAATATAAAGAACATTACAGTTTGATTTTTATATTTACGTCTTATTGTTTTTAGTTTTGGCACTATGCCTGCCTGTGGTTAATGGCAACTTTTTTTCTGGAGTAAAACTAATTAAAACCTTACAAAGTTAGAACCTGACTGAAATATATTGAATTCATCAAAAATTAGCAAATTTTGTAGGCATATAATTTTTTCTACTTTTTTAATGTTTGGAAATAGTATCTTTCATAACTAAATTTTATTAAAATTATTGTTTTGGGAAATTTGTCTAAGTCTAAATCTGACTCTTGAGATATTGGAATATTTTTGATAAAGAACCTTGTTATTAAAGGTTGGTATGCCAATAAAAAATTATCAATGTGTTTTTTCTCAATTACAATACTTTTAGAGATTTTTACTTAGGGTTAGGTATAAGGTTATAATTAGGCATTTTATATAAAAAGCAGAATCAAATATAACCCATGGTCAGGAAGGTGGCACAGTGTGTGCTGTAACTTATTTTTTGCTCAGTCATTGCAGTGCACCAAGTGCATGTGATCAAGAAAATTATGAGCAGACTTTGAAAATTTGCAACTCTCTTGGAGAGAATTTTGAAGGACCTGGGTTTATTGTAAAAAATTATATCCCAAACCCTAAAATCGCATCTTAAAAGTAAGAACATGATGTGATTTTGCATCCTATGCCCAGCAAAAAAATAAACCCAGCAAAGGACCAAAAAAGGTCTTGCAAAGCACTTTTTCTTTATATCTTTATATTTGCTATGCTTTTGCTTGTAATCTCCTCAAATTTTTATAGCTATTTATACTACCTATCTTATAACTTACCCCTTCAATTTTATAACTTACCCTATCCCCAACCCTAACCTTAACCTCTTCAATTTTTTACCAAATTTGTGACTTATTTGTGCCAAGCGCATGTGATCAAGAAAACCTTGTAAAAAATCAAGGCATAATAAACCCTTTCGATGCACTGCACTTGTGCACTATGCACAGAGATTTTGGTCCTGTGTGCTGGAAAATTCTAGCAAACTTGCCACCTTCCAGACTATGGAGTATACCTATATTTTAATGCTAAAATACCTTGGCATCTAATTAGTCAACATTACAATTGGTACAATTGGCCTAAAAGAATATTATACTTAATATGGGAAATATAATTTTTTATGCAAAAATATAAATTTAATTCTTTAAATCAGTAAGAATTTATATATCCTTGGCAGCAAGAGTGCAAGACATTGATATGCAATCTGGTTGTCACTTTGATTGTTCTTTTTTAGTTTTTGTTAACTCAGAAGGTAAAAAATATTATTTTGAGTATACCAATGAGCTTATATTTTTTACAAAGGCAATTCAAGGACACAATGCAAACTCTTGAAATCTTCTTACTTTTTGCTACTTGCAATACTTGTATTATTATGTTTATTCCAACCATATGTGCGCAACTTGAAAAATTCAGTCTGCCAGTGTGACTTAGTTAAAAAAAATTTGCAACTTAGTTTGGGTTGAAACTCGAAGGACCAAAAAAAAGGTCCGACTCGGCAGACTGTTGCGCACGTATGACTCCAACCTGTCTTAAAGGACTAGGTTAGCTTGCAGTGCTGCATTAGATTCCTTAGCCATTTTTTATAGAAGTATTATTTTTTCTAAACTCCCACATTTTTTTGAAAACCTAAATATTTTTTATTTATGCCTGTAAATAATGTAAAAAAGGCAAATAAACTTTGGGGCTAGATAAGTTTTAAGATAAGACTTTTTTTAACTCAGATGGTTTTAGCAACCAATGAGTTCATACTAACTTTGATCAAGTAAGCAGCATAAAAATTTATACATACTTATTTGGAATAGACTATTATCGTATTAGAAATATGTTATAATCAGGCAATATTTCTTATTGCTGATTTTTTGTACTACCATGGTGAACTTGAGCTTGCTTGCCAATCTTACTCTGCTTTCTCCAACCATTCTTCAAATAGTTTTTTCATGATTTAGTAAGTATCATTCCAGTGAAAGGCAGAAACAACATAGGATCTGAAATGATTATGCTAATGAGAAAAATGAGAAATGGCATTAATAATTAATTTGATAATAGTGTGAGAAAATACATTTTTTACTAATCTTGGTTAAAGCCTTGTCTGGTCAAGTGTGAGAATCTCTTAATTTTTCACAAAGCCAATGTATTTGTATTCAAAATATTTGTGAACATTCATTTTTTCCTTGTAATTAATAAAATTATCAATTTGTTCACAAATCGAAGATAAATTTAAAGCAAGAAGTACAATTGACAAGTAAAACAAAAAATAAGATAAACTTTAATAGTACATTACTTTAAGTAAAAATATAAACCTAATAAACAAAAACTTTGATAATACTAATGAAATCTGACATCGACATCGTCACAATAGATTTTATCATCCAAACAATTTTTCCTTTGCATTATCTTTATTTCAGCTACTTTTTATGCCGCTGTTACGGGTATTTTATATCTAAAGCGCCCTAAGTTCCACAAACTCCGAGACAGACGCTAGCGCAAACCATAGCAATGCCCAGCAAGCTGCCAATTCGAGTTGTCCACGTGTCTGGCCAGGACGAAGGCTACCCAGCCTTGGAGTTGAACCGGCATTCGCCAACTACTCGCGGCTGGGTCAGCTCCAGATTCTGCCTGTATCCCCAGGATCTGGTTTTTATCTGGAGCAGAGGTCTCGAATTCGAAAAGTGCAAATCTTATCCCATCAATACCTAATCGCGTCCAAAATTGAATTCTTTGTCGGCGACGTGCCTGACGGTGTGTCTCACAATCTGCAGAATGCTCGCTACTCCCGCCTCGGCTACGTAGCCCTGTCCGACAATGAGAAAACTGGTTTCCGCGCCCGCGAACTCAAATCTGTTCACGTGGACGCTGTTGGCGTCTATTTAAAAAACTGGTCATACACAAGAACTACGTGAATAAGCACAATTTGTACAACCAGGTTGGCCTTGTGGCCGTCAATCTGATTGGCGATCCGCTCTACTCCCCTATGGACATTGTCAGCCGGGCTGGCATCGACAAGATCCCCGACGATCGGGTATTCGGCCCGGATTACATATCGCCACTTGACGATCTAGCTTTTGATATGTACCAGGTCAGTGGGTGCACAGTTTTATTAGCCTCAGATTTCAAGGTCGCTCACTTCAAAACACAGATTCATCATCCTCAGATTTCAAGGTCGCTCACTTCAAAACACAGTTTGACCAGCCTCAGACTTCAAGGTCGCTCACTTCAAAACACAGTTTAATCAGCCTCGGACTTCAAGGTCGCTCACTTCAAAAAACAGATTCATCAGCCTCAGGCTTCAAGGTCACCAACTTCAAAACACAGTTTGATCAGCCTCAGATTTCAAGGTCACCCACTTCAAACACAGTTTGATCAGCCTCAGATTTCAAGGTCACCCACTTCAAAACACAGTTTGATCAGCCTCAGACTTCAAGGTCACCCAATTGAACACACAGTTTGATCAGCCTCAGACTTCAAGGTCACCCACTTCAAAACACAGTTTGATCGGCCTCAGACTTCAAGGTCACCCACTTCAAAACACAGTTTGAATCAGCCTCAGGCTTCAAGGTCACCCACTTGAACACAGTTTGATCAGCCTCAGGCTTCAAGGTCACCAACTTCAAAACAGTTTGATCAGCCTCAGACTTCAAGGTCACCAACTTCAAAACAGTTTGATCTGCCTCAGACTTCAAGGTCACCCACTTCAAAACACAGATACATCAGCCTCAGACTTCAAGGTCACCAACTTCAAAACAGTTTGATCAGCCTCAGGCTTCAAGGTCACCAACTTCAAAACAGTTTGATCAGCCTCAGGCTTCAAGGTCACCCACTTCAAAACACAGTTTGATCAGTCTCAGGCTTCAAGGTCACCCACTTGAACACAGTTTGATCAGCCTCAGGCTTCAAGGTCACCAACTTCAAAACAGTTTGATCAAGCCTCAGACTTCAAGGTCACCAACTTCAAAACAGTTTGATCAGCCTCAGGCTTCAAGGTCACCCACTTCAAAACACAGTTTGATCAGCCTCAGACTTCAAGGTCACCAACTTCAAACAGTTTGATCAGCCCCAGACTTCAAGGTCACCCACTTGAACACACAGTTTGATCAGCCTCAGGCTTCAAGGTCACCCACTTGAACACACAGTTTGATCAGCCTCAGGCTTCAAGGTCACCCACTTGAACACACAGTAGATCAGCCCCAGACTTCAAGGTCACCCACTTGAACACACAGTTTGATCAGGCCTCATGCTTCAAGGTCACCCACTTGAACACACAGTTAGATCAGCCCCAGACTTCAAGGTCACCCACTTGAACACACAGTT
>CATNEM010000288.1:0-261705 GCA_950096795.1 Macrostomum cliftonense | reverse complement strand
TGGCAACTGGAACTTAAGAATGGCAAATGGCACTCAACAATCGCAACTGGAACTCAAGAATGGCACCGAAGTGGCCAGTTGAAAAACTCACGTCGTTGACGCTCCCGACTTAGCGAGGCCAACAGGATGTCCTGGCCGCTGACGACTCCCTCGCTGCCGGCCCGCTGACGCGCCTTCTCGTTGAACCACTCGCCGCTCTTGGCCGCGTTGAGCACCTCCAGACGGCACAGGCGGCACTGAGGCTCGCTGCCGCGCACCAGATAGACGCAGGAGCGGCAGGCCAGGTAGGCGCACCGGTTGCACACGTAGCGCCTGTGCACCATGTACAAGCGGGCGCCGCACAGCTCACACAGGCTGTAAAGCAGGCCCGGCTGCTCGCCCCGGCTCTGCACTTTGCTCACTTGGGCCATCGTGCGGTGCAGCTCGCGGCGCAGCTTCCTGAGGGTGCAGGCGGCCTTGTTGTTTAGACAGACAGGTAGACAGACAGACAGACAGACAGACACACAGACAGACAGACAGACAGACAGAAAGACAGACAGACAGACAGACAGACAGACAGACAGACAGACAGAAAGACAGACAGACAGACAGACAGACAGACAGACAGACAGACAGAAAGACAGACAGACAGACAGACAGACAGACAGAAAGACAGACAGACAGACAGACAGACAGACAGACAGACAGACAGACAGAAAGACAGACAGACAGACAGACAGACAGACAGACAGACAGGCAGGCAGACAGACAGACAGACACACAGACAGGCAGACACACAGACAGGCAGACAGACAGACAGACACACAGACAGGCAGACACACAGACAGGCAGACACACAGACAGGCAGACAGACAGATAGACAGACAGACAGACAGACAGACAGACAGACAGACACAGACAGACAGGCAGACAGACAGACAGACAACTCGGCAACCCGGTTACTCAACTCTCTCCGCCGCTCGTCCTGCCTTCTGGCCGCCAGCAGCCGCTGCAGCAGGTTGTCCAGCTGCACCTTCTCCTCGGTGGTGTAGCAGTCCATGCCGATGCTGCGCACCAGCTCCTCGGGTATGGCGAACTCGCCAGTCTCGTCGATGGAGCTGAGCGAGATGGCCGACTCGCCGGCGATGCTCTCGTCTCGCCACGAGCAGTAGGACTTCGAATAAGACCTGCCGCCGAAGCCGCCGGCGCCTCGTCTGCCGCCGCGCCCAGATGAAGGCCTGGACGACGGCGACTGCGACAGCGTGGGCGACTTCGCCGATTCGGACGGAGAGGGCGACTGACGGACCCTGTTGGGAGCGGCGGCGGTGGCGGTGGCGCCGGCGGCGGCCGTTGAATTGCTGGCTGACCGCCGGCCTCTCAGACTTGACGCCGCGCTTGCGTTGCTGGCGCTGCCTGTCCTGCTGGCCATCGGAAACGACGCCGGAAACCTACGGAAAACTATCAATAATTAAACTGGATGTCAAGTCGAAGCCGCAGTTTATGTCTACTTGAGCTTCAAGTAACGTAAATTCTTTTTCACTGTTTGCTGCTGTACTTGAGCTTTCGACAACAGGCGGGCCACTACTGATTAGATAAGTTGAAAAAAGTGTATTAGACAACTGCAGCCTGTGCTAAACTATGACAGCGCACTGAGAGAATTTTTTGTTTCAAGAGTTGCCCTTGTTACCGCCGTTCGCGCGCGAGTTCTCCGCCTGATTCTGTATAGTGCAGCAGTGTCTTATGTTCCTAGCCGGTTCGCTCTAGCAGCTCAGCTCCAATCCTGCCTCTCTTGCCCGCGTCATATTTATACATACACCCATAAATACAGAATACAGAGGACACGCCTTATGAGAGCGCGCGTGCTCAATGCAGAGCTGCTTCGCCCTCCTTGCAGTCAAGTCGGTTAGGCCAGGGTGGTTGGCTGGGGGAAGGGGGGGTAGACGGAGCGTACGGGCAGGAAAAACTCGCTGCAGGCGCCCGCCTACGGAGAGCACTAAGAGTTTGGAGAGAACAACACCTCACCCAGCACCATCGCGCTGCGCCCACAGCCACGTCAGGTTTTTAACAACAAATGTACATGAGCACAAGTATGTACATGCGCTAGTGATGTTTACTTTAGTACACACAGCTACTATTCTATGCATTTACCCCAAAACTCAGAGTTGCACATACTTCGAGGATGAAATACTGTCTTTCGCTTTGCTATCTACTGAACTATTTAACAAGTCAGTAGTATGTTTGACTAAGTAAAAATTCCGATTTATATAAAAAAACGCCAGTCTTTCAGTGAGATTTTTACCATCATTCACAATAATGGATGGTAAAGTATGCAGAATTTTGCGTGTTAGTCAGAAAATCTACATCGGAAACTACTGCAAATATACGACGGTTTAAGTTACATAGAGGCCGAACTCTTTTGCTAACGTATGATTTGAGACACTAGATACTACTATTCTAGTAGGCAGTAGCGAGATTTTCAAACCTCAGAATAGTTAACAAAAAATGAAAAAGCCAAAAAAAGAAAGCGGACAAAACAATTTGCCTTTTAGATTGAAACAGGAATTACTGAAATACGCATTCTAAATAACTGTAGAGCTACGCATAAAACTTAACAGTTATATAACATATATTATATATATATAATAGTAACAGCTTGATTTCAGTAATCGATACAATTTAGTAGACAACAATTAGGACCAAACGCGCTTGGAGACAAAGAACCTCCTGATCCACCTGATCCTTGGGGACATCCAGTTATTGAATTAATAAACAAAATACGCCGAATTATATTAGCATAATAATGGTAGCTTTGAATACGAATTAACAGACAGATAGCAGCATCGAATGCACAGGCGGAGGGCAACCCCCGAATCCCTCCCTAGGCGTCCTCGGGAAGTCGGCGGGAGCTTCACAGACACAAATTAGCCAGACCCAGTTAAGGTGAAAGGCTACAAAGGGTTGAGCGTACATATTAAATAAGCATACGATTACTAGTATACACACTCACTATAGACAGAGAAGCATATAAATAGAATTGCATCTTTCATCATTTGTTGTTAGAAAAGGAACATGTTAAACACATATTTTTGCTAACAATCAACTCGATCAGTGGGGTATTGTCGCATCATAATTTCACGGCCAATCATAATCGCACGCATAATTAACTATTTTAGACGCAACTAAAAGCAGGCAAAATGTTTAGACACAAAAGACAAGCTTAGGATTTATAGATTCCATGTTTTTTTCTGACAGACGAGGTGGTGCATAGTGAATAGAGCAGATAGCCGACAAGGGGTTTGCAGTGCAGAGATATCTTACCAAATTTGTAGAAGCAAACACAATTATTATATAATTTGAAAAAAATGGGCAACAACAATAACGGCACAGGAGCGGACAGACAGAATGACAGCTAGCGTTTACAGGCAAACAGCAGAGCACTAGCTGTAAGTAAGCGACGCCAAACAGAGAAGCCAAGGTGCAATGGGGATTCATGTTTTTTTGCTGTTAATCCTGCTATACTGCAACGCTAAAGACTCAATTGATTTTTAGGGCCGACTCGGGATCTAGAGGAGTTTTAGCACAGCGGCTTGGGCGTCTGTCTTATAACCGGAAGGTCGTGAGTTCGAGCCCTGGCTCAAGGAGACAATTTGTCCCCTTGAGCAAGGCACTTAATACCGCATTTTTTAAACTGAGATCGGGTACCAGTTTGAGCTGGGTAAATTTTAAGTGGGTGTTGCGGCCCGTCAGGACTGAGCAGGTGTACACAGCCCTCAGATGCGCCGCGCAGCTAGCTGCTGCTGGGCCGTTGGCTGTACATCTGGTTGAAAGGTCGGGTGTCTAGATTTTTTAAAATTATTAATAAATCTAGGGATTAAGAGAAGTCTTCGAATTCTAACTCAAACCTATTTCTTTTCTCGTTATAAATCTGGCATTTTTTTGTTTGTCAGAGCAGTGCAAAAACACAGCAAATTAAATAAGTACTTTGCGTAGAACTCTGCGCAAGCCGCCAAACGCGGCACAGATAACAGAGCGGCGACATTAGGAATGAAATGATTGACAGAGGACAAAAATTCAACAGCAGCTTACAGCTTCCCACAGAGAGAAATGCAACATGCTTTAAGTGACGCACGGGAGCAAGTTTAAACGATAATTTGTTAAAAGAAGAAGCAACTAAAAAAAGGCGGAGACAAAACTGCGGACAGAAGTGGAAGGCTGCGGTTGGACAGGTGTGATAAAATAGACGGGTTAAACACGACTTTAGGCTAAATAGCAACAAGGTGGCAGTAGGCAAATTAAAGCCAACAATAAATGATGTTGAGTAAACACACATTCGGGAAGCAGCGCGAAGCAAAGCCAAAGCCAAAGCAAAAGCGGGCAGGGTGAACAAATGGATCAACAAGTAAGATTTTGGTGCGCAACACGTGATTATACTCTTAACGGCCTACTATTAGTAGACACCAGATTGAACAAATGGAATCAAGGGTCGCGCACAATTTTAAAAGTTAGAAAGAACCAACAAAACGGGGATAAATAAAGCTTTAGACACGATTCTACGTTACTTAATTAAAAGGATATTCATATAAATAATAAACCCGTAGACACATGACCCTCAGAGAGCTATCAGTTAAGCACAAATTCGCTACTTAAAGAATACCAAATAATGAATAGCAATAAGAGAATTTGAGCACACAACAACGAGATTTATCTCTTACTACGCCTAATTCAAATCTGCACAAGTCATGGACGTCCATTGCTAGACATGACAAACTTAATAAAATTATAAAACTTATAAAACTTACTAAATGAAATTAAGAACAAAATAAAATACATTGATTTGCTTGAAAAAGTATTATAGAATGAATTGGAAGACAGTGGGATAAGCCTCACAGTAAAGATTACACTGTAGATTAAAACAGGTAATAAGCTTCCTAAAAAAATCGCGCATTACTCATTAGCGGATATTTACTTAACCTAGCAACGGATGCGCAAGATTGGAACTTTTAACAGAAAAATCATTTATAAACGAGAGACAGACACGAGTCAAACAGCGCAACAATGGAATTAAAGGTTGCGCGCAATATGACATTTATGCACTCATGATATATTAATTAAAAAGCTTACCGTTAAACACGATTTCCTTTAGTTATAGAAATCATTAACAGTAGAGCGAGCACCAAAATTTTCTGTCTGACTCAAAAAGACAACAGACAGGCTGCTTAGCTATAAGTAAGGGATTTCTTGATTCTTTAAAAATCAGAGCTTTCTTTTATGCATTCATTATTCGGGAAATTATCTAGCGGACAAAAAGCACACAATTTGGACGTTGACAACCAAAATAACGCAACAAATTTAACTAAGAAATAAATAATTGAAGACGAGCTGCAGCTAGATAGAAATTTACAGCGACAGGTGGTCACAGAGATCGGAACCTCAGCTCTCAAGGACTAGCAAGCGGTGATTTTTATGGGAACAAGGAGGGGAACAAGAGACAAGCAAAACAGATGGCCAATTGGAAGCTTAAGAATTGTCGGTTTAATTTAAATATTATCAACATATCGGCCGGGTCGAGCAATTCAAGATGATCGTTGCTGAGATTCGATGCCGCCAGAGCCACCGCCGCCGCCGCCGCCGCCGCCGCCGCCACCCTGCGGTAGGCGAGCCTGGCTGACGCTAATGGCGGCCTGGGGCTGCGAATACAGGTGCAATGATGGGCCAACAAATCTAGCGGCTGCGGCTGCGGCGGCGGCCATCTGATGGTAGGGGTGCTGCGGCGCGGCCGCGTAACCAGCGGCGCTAGCTGGCACGAATTGGGCATGATAGGCGGTGTACATTGCCGCCGCCGCCTGCTGCTGCTGTTGCAGCTGGTGATAAGCAGCAGCCGCTTGTGGCTGCTGCTGCGGCTGTTGCTGCTGTTGCGGCGGCGGCGAAGTAATATGCTGAGCGGCGGCAGCTGATTGGCTAGTGGCAACATTGGCAGCCGCCTGTGGCGGACTACCGCCGGCAGCAGTTGGGAAGAAAAAGCCGGCGCCGGCGCCGCTTGCGGGATAAACGGCTGGCAGATTGGCGGCCGCCATAGCCGACGGATGATGATAAGCGAAAGGATGGGCGAAATAGAGGCCAGCCGTGGCGGCGTGGGCCGGAATGCTGGCCGGATAGTTATTAGCCAGATGCACGAATTCCATTGGCTGCTGCGCCTGCTGCTGCTGGTTAGCAACGGCGGCATTGGCGGCGGCGGCGGTGGCTGTGGCGGCAGCCGGATTAACGCGAACAGGCGCGGGGGCGAGCGCGTGTCGCTGATCCGGATCGTAGCGGTAGACGCTAGTAGCGTCCGGAGTCAGCAGGGGGCCGCGCAAGTCAATGAACACGCATTCGCCGCGCGTCAGATCGGAGACTCGGGCCTGAACTAGACGGTAGACGGTCAAATCGTCGCGCAGGTAAACCTGGATGTACTGAGGCTGCGGACTCGGCGAGGCGCTAACGCCGGCAACCGCAACAGACGTTTCTTCTGTTGTATTGCTAGTTGCTGATTGATCGCCGCGCCTGTAGCCGCTGTTATTGAGCTTTGAATGCTGCGGCTGTTCGTGATAAGCACTGCCAACTATCTCTTTGCGACGCTTGTCGTAATCCTGACGGCGCTCCTCGAATGTGCGCGGCGGCGTAGCCTGCTGCTGGCCGCTGTACGGCGAGCCGCCTTTAGGCGTCGAGGGTGGACCCTCGCGACGCAGGATTTTCTTTTCGCCATTGAGCACACTCGGGCTAGCCTCTTTATTGGGACCATTGTGGCCGCCGCTGCCATAGACCTGGTCGCGCAGCTCGTAGTAGCGAGCCAGATCGCTAACGGAGAAATTCCAATTGCGAAAGTGATCCTTCTGGCGCTCAATGCGGATAGTGGAGTTCTGATAGGGCCCCATTATGTTGTGAACTAGGCCGTAGAAGGCGCACAGTTTGTGCATTAGCATGCGAATCCGAGGCTCCTGGTTGCTCCACAGCGCCTCGTCGCCGTCCTGCGAGCCCTGGTCAAGAATCTTAGCCTGGTGCTTCAGCCAGCTGTCCAACTCTAGCAGGATTGCCCGATCCTTCTTTAGATTTTCCTGCGACAAGGTCTTCTCTAAAAAGCTAACAATGTCGTCGTTTAATGTGTCCCGAACGCCCTGCCCGCTCTCCATGGTAGTTAAATAATCGGCTAGCTTCTTTGTTAGCTCCTCGAGCTCTTCGATCTGTTCGGGCGTGCCGATGGGCGCAGATTTGGCCGCCGCTTTGGCTGGCGACTTCTTTTCCGAGGGCGGACTGGCGCAGTCAGTGGGAGCCGCAGCGGCCGATATACCAGCCGGTGGGCTGGCGTCGCCAGAAGCGGCAACAGAGGGGGCAGCGGCGGTTGGGGCGGTTGCGGCGGCCGAGTTGGCCTCAGCCGCGGAGCTGCTGCCACCATTAGTGGCAGGGCTGGCCGAGGCGGCGGCAACCGGCGGCCCAGATTCGTCCGCCACTTTTTTAGCCTTTGCGCCAGTAGCTGACGACATTTAGTTTGAAACTTGTTGGGCCTTCGTTATTTAAATGATTAGGATAAGTTTTTGTATTATAAATTGGAGCAGGCAGGAAGGACGAAGTCAGCTGCGAGAAGACTGAGCAATCTGCAATAAGCAGTAAGCACCAAAGGCAAATATAGAAGAATTACATATTTTTATCGAATGATTTGGTTTAGCAAAAGAATATTTAAAAAAACTCAAAAGCCATCTTAGAGGCGAAACATATGGGGAATAATTTGGTGATGTAACATGCTAAGCAGGTTTCATATTGCTAGACTGAAACTGGGCCATCTAACCTTAGTCACAGTGAAGCACTGCCTGCTTACCACAAGTGCCAAGTGCTCTGCTTTTATAATTCCTAAGAATAAGTTAGAAATAGCATAGAAAGAATAAAAAGTATATACTGGGACTTTATATATGCACATGCTTTATAAGCAAAAAACCTGCCCTGATACTATAATCAGGAAGGTGGCCTCTGAGGGACAAAATTCCTGCACACACAAAGGGTCCCGGTGCACATTGGCATACAAGTGCAGTGCACACAAAGGGTCTTGGCACACAACCTAGTGGGCAGCACAAAATGGGCAGTGTAAATATAAAATTTTAAGGAGATTACAAGCTAAAGCATAGCAAGTAGGAAGATATAGAGAAGAAGTGGTTTGCAGGCCATTTTTTATGGGTCACTGTGCCACCTTCCAAACTATGGCCCTTATAATGAACAAATTTGGTTAAAATATATTGGAATAAATTTAATCATGATAAAAGAATGACTATATATTTTAAAATGGTAAATCAATTTCAACTTAGTCTAATTATAAAGGAAAATAGGTAAGCAAAGTTAGGCAACTTGCATTCCTATTGCTAACTAATTGTTGTCTTGGTTTTTCTATAGAATAAAGTCCCAGGTTCCTAAACCTTTCATTCTTTTTTTAAATCTAATTGCTATTGAGCCTCAAGTTGAGGATTAGGATACCTAAAACTAAGCTACACTTATTTATGAAGGTTAAAGAATACTGGTTTGGAAATTCTACTACCAATAGCTAAGCTCCCTTTTATTTGCAACTTTGTCTATAATAAGAATTGTCTAAATGCTTAAAGCTATTGTTTTATTAGCTATGAAAACAAATTGAAAATTCTAAAACTTATAAATAAGACTTAGAAATCAAGTCTTAATATATATTAATAATAGATGCTGACAGGTAAACCTGTAGCGTGGGTGCTGATGCAGGTGAAGACTGTACACCCGTTGCACCTGAAACACTCTTGGGCATGGCCCCACTGCCAACTCCATTTTTTAACCTACCTGGCAAACAGTGAATCTTCTCACAAAGCCACACAGTGACAAGGTAAGATGGGCCTGCTTCAGGATCAGTTATTACCCAGCATATGCTGGTACCCAATCATAGCTTGGGTGGACTGAAGCAATGTGGAATTAAGTGCCTTGTTCAAGGTCACAAACTGTCTCCTAGGGGCTGGGACTTGAACCCACGACCTTCCAGTCATAAGGCAGGCACCCTAACACTAGGCTACAACTCCTTCCCTAATTCATAATGGTTAGCTAACAATAGGGGATACAAAATGCCAATATAATATAATTTAGCTATGTATTAAGCTACTTAAAGTTTTCAGCTTGTCAATTTTTTCCAAAATTAGATTGGATTGAAATTGATTTGCTTATTCAAAATGCATAGTTAATTTTTTATACATGCTAATATATAAAAAATGAACAGATCTATCTTAATGATAACTGACTGTGGCCTAAATACATGAATATAGTTATTTAAATGTACTGACTAAAATTTTTTATATACAGTTTTAAATCTTTAAACTTTTTAATATTATTTAAATAGAACAAAAAATAAATTATTTAAACAATATATTTTTGAAATTTAAAATGAAAATTTTGCATTAAAAGTATAATTTTTATAAATTAATAATTTTTTTGAAAACAAAGTAAACATAAAGAGTAAATCTAATTATCTTATGTTTAGAGAAAAGCACAATCCACATGACTCTAACCCAAACCCAAACAGTAGCATTGTACATGTAGATACATATATGCCTAGTTAAAATAAGACTAATTTGGCAATTTATACAATAGAAAATTTTCTTGCCAGAATTATTCCTGACTACCTAGTATAGCTAGATATATTAATTGCATTTTGCAAACTGTAGTAGCCATATTCTAATATATAAAAAGAAATAATATTATAGCTACAGGATTAAACGAAGACAATAATTAAGCAAAAAGTATTTTACCGCTATGTTTTGCAAAGTAACCATATATAGCTGCATTGAACGAAAATTAGGCCTATGTTTAAAAATGAATAAGTCAAGCAGTCCACTATAATCATAGCAATATGCGCACTAAATTGGCCAAGAAAAATCAAACTAGTTCATAGAATTAAGCAAAGATTCTAAAATAATTCGACAAAACCAAAAATAAGGCTCTTGATAAGTCAGAACATTCCAAGAACACACTTTAGAAATAAGGTAAGTAAGTGTATAATGGTCAGAACAAACTTATACAAAATTGAGTTTTCTTGTTTACTTGCAAAAATTACAAAAGTTGTGAGCACTTTAATAGTCAGCGAAACTTTACTGAATATAAAACAATACTCTGATGAGAGATGTGCCAACAATTTTATTAAAGAATCGAATTGACGGTATTCTTTTGTTAGTTCCATTGCTAGGCAAGAAAAATTTTTGAGCGTCGACTCGACGACGGCCATGTTACGCTCTAGTAAACCTCGCTGTCCCAATACATCTGACTTGTATTGTGTTTTCATTTGATAAAAAGCTGAATGTGAGAAACGTTTTTTAGAATATAAAGAACATTACAGTTTGATTTTTATATTTACGTCTTATTGTTTTTAGTTTTGGCACTATGCCTGCCTGTGGTTAATGGCAACTTTTTTCTGGAGTAAAACTAATTAAAACCTTACAAAGTTAGAACCTGACTGAAATATATTGAATTCATCAAAAATTAGCAAATTTTGTAGGCATATAATTTTTTCTACTTTTTTAATGTTTGGAAATAGTATCTTTCATAACTAAATTTTATTAAAATTATTGTTTTGGGAAATTTGTCTAAGTCTAAATCTGACTCTTGAGATATTGGAATATTTTTGATAAAGAACCTTGTTATTAAAGGTTGGTATGCCAATAAAAAATTATCAATGTGTTTTTTCTCAATTACAATACTTTTAGAGATTTTTACTTAGGGTTAGGTATAAGGTTATAATTAGGCATTTTATATAAAAAGCAGAATCAAATATAACCCATGGTCAGGAAGGTGGCACAGTGTGTGCTGTAACTTATTTTTTGCTCAGTCATTGCAGTGCACCAAGTGCATGTGATCAAGAAAATTATGAGCAGACTTTGAAAATTTGCAACTCTCTTTGAGAGAATTTTGAAGGACCTGGGTTTATTGTAAAAAATTATATCCCAAACCCTAAAATCGCATCTTAAAAGTAAGAACATGATGTGATTTTGCATCCTATGCCCAGCAAAAAAATAAACCCAGCAAAGGACCAAAAAAGGTCTTGCAAAGCACTTTTTCTTTATATCTTTATATTTGCTATGCTTTTGCTTGTAATCTCCTCAAATTTTTATAGCTATTTATACTACCTATCTTATAACTTACCCCTTCAATTTTATAACTTACCCTATCCCCAACCCTAACCTTAACCTCTTCAATTTTTTACCAAATTTGTGACTTATTTGTGCCAAGCGCATGTGATCAAGAAAACCTTGTAAAAAATCAAGGCATAATAAACCCTTTCGATGCACTGCACTTGTGCACTATGCACAGAGATTTTGGTCCTGTGTGCTGGAAAATTCTAGCAAACTTGCCACCTTCCAGACTATGGAGTATACCTATATTTTAATGCTAAAATACCTTGGCATCTAATTAGTCAACATTACAATTGGTACAATTGGCCTAAAAGAATATTATACTTAATATGGGAAATATAATTTTTTATGCAAAATATAAATTTAATTCTTTAAATCAGTAAGAATTTATATATCCTTGGCAGCAAGAGTGCAAGACATTGATATGCAATCTGGTTGTCACTTTGATTGTTCTTTTTTAGTTTTTGTTAACTCAGAAGGTAAAAAATATTATTTTGAGTATACCAATGAGCTTATATTTTTTACAAAGGCAATTCAAGGACACAATGCAAACTCTTGAAATCTTCTTACTTTTTGCTACTTGCAATACTTGTATTATTATGTTTATTCCAACCATATGTGCGCAACTTGAAAAATTCAGTCTGCCAGTGTGACTTAGTTAAAAAAAATTTGCAACTTAGTTTGGGTTGAAACTCGAAGGACCAAAAAAAAGGTCCGACTCGGCAGACTGTTGCGCACGTATGACTCCAACCTGTCTTAAAGGACTAGGTTAGCTTGCAGTGCTGCATTAGATTCCTTAGCCATTTTTTATAGAAGTATTATTTTTTCTAAACTCCCACATTTTTTTGAAAACCTAAATATTTTTTATTTATGCCTGTAAATAATGTAAAAAGGCAAATAAACTTTGGGGCTAGATAAGTTTTAAGATAAGACTTTTTTTAACTCAGATGGTTTTAGCAACCAATGAGTTCATACTAACTTTGATCAAGTAAGCAGCATAAAAATTTATACATACTTATTTGGAATAGACTATTATCGTATTAGAAATATGTTATAATCAGGCAATATTTCTTATTGCTGATTTTTTGTACTACCATGGTGAACTTGAGCTTGCTTGCCAATCTTACTCTGCTTTCTCCAACCATTCTTCAAATAGTTTTTCATGATTTAGTAAGTATCATTCCAGTGAAAGGCAGAAACAACATAGGATCTGAAATGATTATGCTAATGAGAAAAATGAGAAATGGCATTAATAATTAATTTGATAATAGTGTGAGAAAATACATTTTTTACTAATCTTGGTTAAAGCCTTGTCTGGTCAAGTGTGAGAATCTCTTAATTTTTCACAAAGCCAATGTATTTGTATTCAAAATATTTGTGAACATTCATTTTTTCCTTGTAATTAATAAAATTATCAATTTGTTCACAAATCGAAGATAAATTTAAAGCAAGAAGTACAATTGACAAGTAAAACAAAAAATAAGATAAACTTTAATAGTACATTACTTTAAGTAAAAATATAAACCTAATAAACAAAAACTTTGATAATACTAATGAAATCTGACATCGACATCGTCACAATAGATTTTATCATCCAAACAATTTTTCCTTTGCATTATCTTTATTTCAGCTACTTTTTATGCCGCTGTTACGGGTATTTTATATCTAAAGCGCCCTAAGTTCCACAAACTCCGAGACAGACGCTAGCGCAAACCATAGCAATGCCCAGCAAGCTGCCAATTCGAGTTGTCCACGTGTCTGGCCAGGACGAAGGCTACCCAGCCTTGGAGTTGAACCGGCATTCGCCAACTACTCGCGGCTGGGTCAGCTCCAGATTCTGCCTGTATCCCCAGGATCTGGTTTTTTATCTGGAGCAGAGGTCTCGAATTCGAAAAGTGCAAATCTTATCCCATCAATACCTAATCGCGTCCAAAATTGAATTCTTTGTCGGCGACGTGCCTGACGGTGTGTCTCACAATCTGCAGAATGCTCGCTACTCCCGCCTCGGCTACGTAGCCCTGTCCGACAATGAGAAAACTGGTTTCCGCGCCCGCGAACTCAAATCTGTTCACGTGGACGCTGTTGGCGTCTATTTAAAACTGGTCATACACAAGAACTACGTGAATAAGCACAATTTGTACAACCAGGTTGGCCTTGTGGCCGTCAATCTGATTGGCGATCCGCTCTACTCCCCTATGGACATTGTCAGCCGGGCTGGCATCGACAAGATCCCCGACGATCGGGTATTCGGCCCGGATTACATATCGCCACTTGACGATCTAGCTTTTGATATGTACCAGGTCAGTGGGTGCACAGTTTTATTAGCCTCAGATTTCAAGGTCGCTCACTTCAAAACACAGATTCATCATCCTCAGATTTCAAGGTCGCTCACTTCAAAACACAGTTTGACCAGCCTCAGACTTCAAGGTCGCTCACTTCAAAACACAGTTTAATCAGCCTCGGACTTCAAGGTCGCTCACTTCAAAAAACAGATTCATCAGCCTCAGGCTTCAAGGTCACCAACTTCAAAACACAGTTTGATCAGCCTCAGATTTCAAGGTCACCCACTTCAAAACACAGTTTGATCAGCCTCAGATTTCAAGGTCACCCACTTCAAAACACAGTTTGATCAGCCTCAGACTTCAAGGTCACCCAATTGAACACACAGTTTGATCAGCCTCAGACTTCAAGGTCACCCACTTCAAAACACAGTTTGATCGGCCTCAGACTTCAAGGTCACCCACTTCAAAACACAGTTTGATCAGCCTCAGGCTTCAAGGTCACCCACTTGAACACAGTTTGATCAGCCTCAGGCTTCAAGGTCACCAACTTCAAAACAGTTTGATCAGCCTCAGACTTCAAGGTCACCAACTTCAAAACAGTTTGATCTGCCTCAGACTTCAAGGTCACCCACTTCAAAACACAGATACATCAGCCTCAGACTTCAAGGTCACCAACTTCAAAACAGTTTGATCAGCCTCAGGCTTCAAGGTCACCAACTTCAAAACAGTTTGATCAGCCTCAGGCTTCAAGGTCACCCACTTCAAAACACAGTTTGATCAGTCTCAGGCTTCAAGGTCACCCACTTGAACACAGTTTGATCAGCCTCAGGCTTCAAGGTCACCAACTTCAAAACAGTTTGATCAGCCTCAGACTTCAAGGTCACCAACTTCAAAACAGTTTGATCAGCCTCAGGCTTCAAGGTCACCCACTTCAAAACACAGTTTGATCAGCCTCAGACTTCAAGGTCACCAACTTCAAAACAGTTTGATCAGCCCCAGACTTCAAGGTCACCCACTTGAACACACAGTTTGATCAGCCTCAGGCTTCAAGGTCACCCACTTGAACACACAGTTTGATCAGCCTCAGGCTTCAAGGTCACCCACTTGAACACACAGTTAGATCAGCCCCAGACTTCAAGGTCACCCACTTGAACACACAGTTTGATCAGCCTCATGCTTCAAGGTCACCCACTTGAACACACAGTTAGATCAGCCCCAGACTTCAAGGTCACCCACTTGAACACACAGTTTGATCAGCCTCATGCTTCAAGGTCACCCACTTGAACACACAGTTAGATCAGCCCCAGACTTCAAGGTCACCCACTTGAACACACAGTTAGATCAGCCCCAGACTTCAAGGTCACCCACTTGAACACACAGTTAGATCAGCCCCAGACTTCAAGGTCACCCACTTGAACATCTTTCATCAAGCATAAATGCTAGCAATGCTTAGCATTGCAGTTGAAAAATCGCAATCAATTGATTTTATCAATCAATCAGATTTTTTAAACAATTTGCCACCGCAGGATCGGGAAATCGCGGACGTGATCCGCAAGCTGGAGGCCCGCAAGCACGACGCCGTGCTGGCTGAGCAATTCGAACTGGCTAAGCGGCTACGCGACGCCGTACTTCAATTGCAACGTGTCGGCGAGAAGCTCGGCAAATTGGAAGTTGAAAAGCGTCAAGCGGTTGAAAACGAAGATTACGAGCGGGCCAATTTGAAGAAGATTCAAATGGACGAGTACCGGCTGCAGATCTATCGCGAATTGGACGTTGCCGGCCTGTTGGCAGGACGGACGGCCGGCTCGATGGCGCAGCCGGCGGTCGCCGACGCGCGCCGTTCGAGCCCGCCGCCGCCGGCCCTGCTGGAGCCGATCGGGCCGCCGAGACGGTCGCCCAGCCCGCCGCCGCAGAGCTCCTACAGGCCAGCCGTGGCCTATTCGACCGATTACGACGACAGGCCGCTGCCAGCATTGAAGCATCAGCAGCAGGGCGGTGGCGGCGGCGGCCGCACGCCTCTGCCAGTTGATGACGACGGTGGCGGCGGCGCCGGCATTACCGGCGAGCCGGAGAATCTCACTGAGAAGGACATGCGCGAGGCGTCGTCCGTGATTGACATGTTCGGCCTGCCGCTAGTTACTAAGGCCTTCTCCAAGACCTGGTCGCACAGGGAGGACGCCCTACTGGACGCCTACAAGCAGGTCAACGAGATGGGCCAGCAGGACGAGCGCGATCCGCGTCAGGTGTTCAGGGCCGGCGTCTACCTGTGCCAGCGCGGCGTCCAGGTGATGCTTCAGTTTTTTTCCCCGCTGTAATCCCATCTGGGCGTCTGAATCTCATAACTGAAAGGTCCTTAGTTCGAGACCAAATTTGCATATTTTTAAAGATGCATTTAGTGATTTTTAGATCTCCTTGATTGAATTCAATACTTGGTACTAGCAGAGTATTGATTTTAGGAAGGAGCAGTTAAATTCAGACAAAACAATCCGATTAAAGAACAGAAGCAGAATCATATTCTGGTCTGAGCCCTGTCATTAGAATCATTTTATTCGAGGATCAGCCATTACCAATTCTATATTTCCTTTTCTTTCTCCATATTTGACCCGCAGGACAAGGTATTCTCCGTATTCCGAGCGGCCCTGTCCCTCAATAAGCTACTACTGACGGACTTCACCGAGCGGCACTCAATTCAACGCCAGGAGATTCAATACGCCTGCGACCGGGTGCTGCCCGGCCTGCTGCAGAAAACTGGCGACACGGCGCCGCGTATGCGCGACAGCTCCAAGCAATACCTGGTGGAGATCTCACAGTGGGCGCACGTTCGCCCCCTGCAGGCTGTGCCGCACGAATGCCTTAAACCGTTTAAACCGTCCGCTCACGAACGACTAGGCGTTGGTCGAGTCGAGGTGGCCGCCGCGCTGTACCGTCAGCACGGCCTATCGGACGGCGTCACCCTTGACAGTCTGATGACATTTTCCGTCAAAGCTTTGGAGCATCGACACGGCGATGTGCGCGAGAGTGCCGAATTATTAATCATCGAGTTGTACAAACGCGAGGACAAGGCCGTGATTCGGTCTCACCTGCCCCCTGATGACGAGCGCACCAGGCGGAGCACTCTGTACAGAAAGTTGTTTGAAAATTTCGATAAAATCGACGGTAAACAGCCGCGCGCTGCCCAGCAACAACAGCAGGAGGAGGCTCAGCAGCGTCAGATTGAAGAGCTTCGGCGGCAGCAGAAGGAGTTGCGCGATTTGGCCGCCCAGCAGCAGCAGCAACAGCAACAACAGCAAGCCAAAGAGAAGCCCAAGCAGGACTCTAGCAAGAAGGCGCCTCCAGCCGCTAAGCAGGGCGGCGGCGGCAAGGCGAAGGCTGCAACACCAGGCGATGAGCAGCCGCAGCCGCAGCAGCAGCAGCAACAACAGCAGGAGACGCCGCGCAACATTGAAGACGAGCCGGTCCCTAAGCTGACAGTGGAAGATGACGAAGCCTGCATCTTCTGCGACGAGAAAGTGCCTGGCGGCTCTACCGAGCACGGAATGGAGGTGCACTTCTGGAAGAGCTGCCCGATGTTGAAGCGGTGCACTTCGTGTCGCCAGGTTGTGGAAATCGCTATGCTATCCGAGCACCTGCTAAACGAGTGCGAGCACAAGGCCGATTTTCGCAAGTGTCCCTATTGCACGGAGGCCATTCCGGTGCCTGAGTATGAGCAGCATGTCCGGTTAGTTCTTTATCTCAATTGCAAGCCGACATCTCATGGCCGACATTCTTCCCAGATCCATCTTGAGCCTGACATTCTTCCCAGATCCGCATCTTGGGCCTACATTCTTCCCAGATCTCCATCTTAGGCCTACATTCTTCCCAGATCTGCATCTTAGGCCTACATTCTTCCCAGATCCTCATCTTAGGCCTGCATTCTTCCCAGATCCCCATCTTAGGCCTAAATTCTTCCCAGATCCCCATCTTAGGCCTAAATTTTTCCCAGATCCCCATCTTAGGCCTAAATTCTTCCCAGATCCCCATCTTGGGCCTGCATTCTTTCCAGATCCCCATCTTAGGCCTAAATTCTTCCCAGATCCCCATCTTAGGCCTAAATTTTTCCCAGATCCCCATCTTAGGCCTAAATTCTTCCCAGATCCCCATCTTAGGCCTAAATTCTTCCGAGATCCCCATCTTAGGCCTAAATTCTTCCGAGATCCCCATCTTAGGCCTACATTCTTCCCAGATCCCCATCTTAGGCCTACATTCTTCCCAGATCCCCATCTTAGGCCTACATTCTTCCCAGATCTCCATCTTAGGCCTACATTCTTCCCAGATCCCCATTTTAGACCTACATACTTCCCAGATCCCCAGCCGCTCGGTGAAGTCCGTTACTAGCAGCTTATTGATGGACATGGGCGATCCCATCTTGGTTCACTCAGAGTTACCCGAATATCCTATTCCGCTGCCGATCTTACGCGCATTTCAGCGACAATCTGTGCAACCACGCCGTGGAAGGCCAGAGCCACTGTCCTCTGTGCCACGAAAATTTCGCCGCAGGAGACGACGCCTGGAAGGAGCATCTGACCGGGGCCGACGGCTGCAAACAGAATCCGAGGCGCCTGATTGCGCTCAACCGCAAGGCGGAGGACGGCGGCGGCGGCGCTGCTGGCGGACAAGCAAAGAAGTCTAAGCTGCCTCAGCCGAGAAAACAATGAATTTTTTCGCTGCTGTTTTTTTGTTAACGACTTAAAGAGGTAGCCTTATCTGTGATTTATTGCATCACCCCTGTAAACTGTGTGCTTTATTGTTATTTTTTATAAAAGGAAACTTTGCTTCAAGCCAGTGGGCCTTATTGTTATACAATATTTATTTAGCTATTTCGACCAATCTGTGCGTGTTTTTTTGCGTACGTACGTAAAATAAAAGAATTATTTTTTCAACTCAAAATTGTAGTTTACTAGCACTACTACTGGCAGCTTTTGTTTGGCTAGTAGTATAGTTAGTAAATTAAGTTTGTAGTGGCGTTCTTTATTCAACTAGCTTTTTGTAGTTGTTCCGCTTCTGTGTAACATTCTCTCTCAATACGTGTTTATTACGTAATATATTAACCTCCGTCCAGTTTATTGTCGTCCGAAATGGTTTTGCTATTTTTTTAAATAAGGTTACCTAATTATGTTAAATTGACGCGTTGAAACAATCGTGGACTAACAGTTTTTCTAACGCAACGCGTCTCTTCATTTTTTAATGATGATTGTTTTATCTGGGGCGCAATTTGCCATATCTATGGTTTTATAAGTTTATAATTTACGATCAAGTTGATTTTCAAATATTTTAAACTTTTATTGATATATTTATGCCGCGTAGCCAAATAACGAATTGTATAAAAGCTTGCAAAACTTATTCCACTGTGCGTCTGGGCTGCGCCGGCGTGGCTTGCTTCCCAACTTGTGTGCATGTACCTGTACATGGCATGGAGTTAACCCGCTGCGGACTTTAGGTCCAATCTGTCGCTCTTTTGTTATTAGTTTTCTACTGCTGCTATAGTTATGCTTGTAACGGCGTCTGTTTTTGAACAGGTTCTGCTTGTTATTATTGAAATTTGTGTTTTTTTTGTCAGACCAAGAAAATTTAAAGTTTTAATTATGAAAAAATTTTTGATTTCAATCCAAAGTTACTTGGTCGTTTATTTTTATGTTTATTATGGTTGCCATAATATTAGTATAAATGGCTAAATATAAGTAGATGGAGACATCAGCACCCCACAAAACTGTTTAGACAGGGACAGCGGCAACTCGAGGCTGTTTAGATAGGGATAGCGGCAACTGGAGGCTGTGTAGGTAGGGACAGTGGCAACTGGAGGCTGTGTAGGTAGGGACAGTGGCAACTGGAGGCTGTGTAGACAGGGATAGCGGCAACTGGAGGCTGTGTAGGTAGGGATAGCGGCAACTCGAGGCTGTGTAGGTAGGGACAGCGGCAACTGGAGGCTGTGTAGGTAGGGACAGCGGCAACTGGAGGCTGTGTAGGTAGAGATAGCGGCAACTCGAGGCTGTGTAGGTAGGGATAGCGGCAACTCGAGGCTGTGTAGGTAGGGACAGCGGCAACTGGAGGCTGTGTAGGTAGGGACAGCGGCAACTGGAGGCTGTGTAGACAGGGATAGCGGCAACTCGAGGCTGTGTAGGTAGGGACAGTGGCAACTCGAGGCTGTGTAGGTAGGGACAGTGGCAACTGGAGGCTGTGTAGGTAGGGATAGCGGCAACTGAAGGCTGTGTAGGTAGGGACAGCGGCAACTGAAGGCTGTGTAGGTAGGGACAGCGGCAACTGAAGGCTGTGTAGGTAGGGATAGCGGCACCTGGAGGCTGTGTAGGTAGGGATTGCGGCAACTGGAGGCTGTGTAGACAGGGACAGCGGCAACTGGAGGCTGTGTAGACAGGGACAGTGGCAACTGGAGGCTGTGTAGACAGGGACAGCGTCAACTGGAGGCTGTGTAGGTAGGGATAGCGGCAACTGGAGGCTGTGTAGGTAGGGATAGCGGCAACTGGAGGCTGTGTAGGTAGGGATTGCGGCAACTGGAGGCTGTGTAGGTAGGGATAGCGGCAACTGGAGGCTGTGTAGGTAGGGATTGCGGCAACTGGAGGCTGTGTAGGTAGGGATTGCGGCAACTGGAGGCTGTGTAGGTAGGGATTGCGGCAACTGGAGGCTGTGTAGACATGGATAGCGGCAACTGGAGGCTGTGTATATGGGGATTGCGATAGACTACCGATCAATCTAACCACGAACAACTCGCCCCTCGAACCACCCGCAGCGCCAACCCCACGCCAATCAATGAAGATCAACGTCAGTTTCCCGACCGCCGGGTCGCAGAAATGCTTCGAAGTTGACGACATCAAGAAGCTGACGCCGTTCTTTGAGAAGCGCATGTCGGCCGAGGTGCCGGCTGACAGCCTCGGCGAGGAGTGGAAGGGCTACGTTGTGCGCATCAGCGGCGGCAACGACAAGCAGGGCTTCCCCATGAAGCAGGGCGTCCTCACCAACGGCCGCGTCCGCCTGCTGCTCTCTGCCGGGCACTCCTGCTACAAGCCCCGGCGCACTGGCGAGCGCAAGCGCAAATCCGTCCGCGGCTGCATCGTGGACTCGAACCTGTCCGTGCTCAGCCTGGTGATTGTGCGCAAAGGCCCCGGCGAAATCCCCGGCCTGACGGACACCACCGTGCCCCGCCGGCTCGGACCTAAGCGGGCCTCCAACATCCGCCGGATGTTCCAACTAACTAAGAAAGACGACGTCCGGGCCTACGTGATCCGGCAAAAGAAGAAGACCAAGGAGGGCAAACCGGAGCGGACTAAGGCGCCGAAGATTCAGCGCCTGGTGACGCCGATTGTGCTACAGCGCAAGCGTCATCGCGTCGCTTTGAAGCGCCGACGCGCCACTAAAAAACGCGAAGAGGCAGCCGAATACGCCAAGCTGATTAGCCAGCGGGCCAAGGAGGCCAGGGAGCGCAAGGCCGAGAGGAAACGATCCCGGTCCCAGTCGATGCGGGAGAGCACCAGCGCTGCTAAGTGATTGTTGAATGCTGGACGGCTATGATAGCATAGAATTACAGTTAAATTGGCGATGCTGTTAGTTAGTTAGTTGTGACCTCGCGTGAACCGTGAATTGGCTGAATAACTATTGTCCAGGTGGACTAACTAGTTGCTAATAAAATCTAGTTTGCAGAAATGTGCTTGGAATAAAAAAATTCTAAAAAGAGCCGTAATGCCTTTGCGCTTAAATCATTTCTTTATTTTTTCCTTAACCTAAACTTTATGCCCCTCTCAAGTTGTTGAGCATCCGCTTTCACATGACCTGCAATTTGAGCATCAGCTTTCACATCGCCTGCAATTTGAGCATCCGCTTTCACATGACCCGCAAGTTGAGCATCCGCTTTCACATGGCCCGCAAGTTGAGCATCCGCTTTCACATGGCCTGCAAGTTGAGCATTCGCTTTCACTTGACCTGCAAGTTGAGCATCCGCTTTCACATGGCCTGCAAGTTGAGCATCCGCTTTCACATGGCCCGCAAATTGAGCATCCGCTTTCACATGACCCGCAAGCTGAGCATCCGCTTTCACATGGCCCGCAAGCTGAGCATCCGCTTTCACATGGCCCGCAAGTTGAGCATCGCCTTCATTCTCTAATTTTAAGGGCTGTTTTTAGCAGTTGAAGGACTTGAAGCTGCTCAGTTTAGTCAGTATAGAAAATTCTGTTTCTATTTGCTCCTCGTCGTACTCATTTAGTTGCTAGCCTGCCTGTACAGAACACACGCAATCTAAAGAGCGTAGCTTCGCATGTCTTCTCTAATCTTTCTCTATTCTGTATATTCTTCGCTCTCTTCCCCCTCAGGCTCTTCCCCGCGTCCCTTCTAGTTTCTCAGTGTACACCGAGCTGCAGAGCTTGAATCCACACTGCGGATGCAGCAAGCGCTTAAGGCCGCGTGCGTGCGCGTTTGGACGACTCCGTCTGTATGCCTGTGTGTCCTGTGATTGACATTGAGACGAAGGGAGTGGTGAGCAAACTGACCACGCCTCTTATCTTTAACAGCTCAGATTAGAACTATCCGTCTCTATCCACAATGATCCGTACCTGTACAGATATATGCATACAGTAGCAACTCAATATTCACCCTATGATGGGAAGGGTCTGCGATGTCTGAAGACGAAATACCACCCTTAAATACTTCAGATAGCGTCTGTAGTCTCTACCCGCCCCCGATCCCTCAGAGGGCGTCTCTACCCGCCGCTGATCCCTCAGAGGGCGTCTCTACCCGCCGCTGATCCCTCAGAGGGCGTCTTTACCCGCCGCTGATCCCTCAGAGGGCGTCTCTACCCGCCCCCGATCCCTCAGAGGGCGTCTCTACCCGCCACTGATCCCTCAGAGGGCGTCTCTACCCGCCGCTGATCCCTCAGAGGGCGTCTCTACCCGCCGCTGATCCCTCAGAGGGCGTCTCTACCCGCCGCTGATCCCTCAGAGGGCGTCTCTACCCGCCCCCGATCCCTCAGAGGGCGTCTCTACCCGCCCCCGATCCCTCAGAGGGCGTCTCTACCCGCCCCCGATCCTTCAGAGGGCGTTTGTTGGTGATTTCACCGGCTTAACTTTTAAACTACCCAAACCTGTGATTAAATTTAAAAATCCCTAAACTTCATATTCATCAAAATTGTTCTTCCCCTATTTTCATATCTCCTACGTTTTAAATCTCTAAATTTTATATTTTTAAGTTAGTTAGGAAACTAACTTTTTTAAAGTAGTAACCTATAAAATAACGTTAAGGGATATCAACTTTTTGGAATGTTACTTTTGGGAAATTTGAAAGTGCTTCCTTTTAAAGGATTAAGGGGAGAATTTCGGGGGATGTGAAGTTTAGGAAATGGTCTACAAATTTTGCCTGCGGCCTACGTTTACCGGCGGGGTGTTTTCCGCTGGAGGTTAATCGCCGGATGTGCATACAGGGACAACTTCAACTACCTTTATATACACCTTAATGAGAAAATTGCATGCACGGTATACTTTGAGAGTAGCAGGTCACAATTAATCAGTATGGTTTTGTAGTTATGGTGTTATAAATACGAGCTACGTAAAACTTTTGTTGTGTGCAAGTTAAACGAGCGTAAACGTGTGTGAATACAAGTGTAGAAGATCTAAAATTTTAAATTAAAACAAAAGAAGATTAAAACAAAACTGAAGATTAAAACAAAAATGAAAAGAATATTACAAATGATGTCTTTAAAGCAATTTATGAGTAAGATTATGATAGCAAAACAATGATAAATAATTGGAAAATTGTTAAACCACGTGGATTAATTAAATTTGTGCAGCTCCATTCTAGAGATTTTGAAATCCCAGTCATAGGGATCTGCAGCGATCACTTAGAGATTTGTGCAGCACCATTCTAGAGATGTTGAAATCCCAGTCATAGGGATTTGAAGCGATCACTTAGAGATTTGTGCAGCTCCATTCTAGAGATGTTGAGATCCCAGTCAAAGGGATTTGCAGCGATCACTTAGAGATCTGTGCAGCTCCATTCTAAAGATGTTGAAATCCCATTCATAGAGATTTGCAGCGATCACTTGCTGCAAATTTGCAGAGATCTGTGCAGCTCCATTCTGAAGATGTTAATATCCTAAGGGATTTAAGCAAAGTTAAGAAAAGTTAAGAAAGAAAATCTTTGTAATCCAGACTTTGACGGGAGAATTTATGGATAGAAACTTCGTAAGGTCCCAAAGTTCGGGCGGAGATCTTTGCAAGTCTAAAAAAATATATGTAAGCATCAGAAATATCCTGGATTATGAGTTCCAGGTTATTACTCGTGTAACCCTATGTATCGAAAAAATCAAAAATGCTTTTTAGGCCGAACAAAATGTCATTAAGTAACTATCACGCAAAAAACGTCAAAAATCTTGGCATGCAGAGAGAATGCCGTTGAATGTTTTTTAATCAGTTATTCGTCCATGCAGAAATCCGTTGCTATTTGCATTTATACGAGTAGAAGAAATGTCACCTAACAGAGGACACGCAAACGTTTCTGTCTCTAGAATTGCTTCAACGGCTAAAATTCTTTTGATTTGGATTTTATGTTGGAAATTAATCCCAGAGTGCGTGTGGATAGTGCAATATATTAGCTATACTCTCTCCGTGTTGCATTGTGCCTTGTATGTTGCTAAGGGTTCGCGATGCAATCACTTACCTTATGTACAATAGCCTTGAGCCTTGATGCTGAAAAGAGACTATTATTTTCGTTTGTTAGCAACTGCCAATACATCGAAGCTAAATTTACATCCAGTGATAAAAATGGTTGATTGCAATAAAAATCTTATATAATAAGTTTTCATTATGGAATTGGTTTGATCTGTCACGGAAAGACATTATTTATGATCATTGATACCTGCAGCCCTTTAAAGATGATCAACGCTTTTGAAGATCGAGCTTCCATTATTCGTAGGTTAATATTCATACTCTAATAAATAGATGAAGCTTCTGTGTCTTTTCAAGATTATTTGTCATGGCGTTGCTTTCGGAAGCGATTATAGAAATTTTGGAACACAAGAAAACTCTTCAGTTTTTCTCGCAATTGCTTATTATTCTTGATTAGGAAGATTCTACTTTGGGAAGATTCTAGTTTAGGAAGATTCTAGTTTAGGAAGATTCTAGCTTGGGACGATTATAGTTTGGGAAGATTCTTGTTTAGGAAAATTTCAGCTTGTGAGGATTCTATAGTTTCGGAAGATTCTAGCTTGGGAAGATTATAGTTTGGGAAGATTCTAGCTTGGGAAGATTCTTATTTGGGCAGATTATGGTTTAGGAAAAATTTAGCTAGCATGGGAAGACTGTAGTTTGGGAAGATTCTATAGCTCGGGAAGATTCTAGCTTGGGATTATTCTATTTTATGAAGATTATAGTTTAGGAAGATTGTAGTTTGGTTTGATTTTTAGTTTGAGAAGATTCTAGTTTTGGGAAGATTTTGGTTCCTTATGTGAAGTCCCTCGCTTGTGGAGATTCTATTATATTTTAGGAATTTCTAGTTTTGAAAGATTCTAGCTTGGATTTTTTGTAGATTCTAGTTGGTGAATTTTCTAGTTTTTTGTAAGTCAGAAATTTTTGTTCTATACGCTAACCAATACAATTTGTAATTGGTGAAGAAGTCCCAAAAGTCCCAGGTTCGAGTCCCAGCTCTAGCAGACAATTTGTTCCCTTAATTAAGCAAGGCACTAAATCCCGCATTGCTTCAGTCCACCCAGCTGAGATTGGCTATTAGTTTGAGCTGAGAAAATTTAGGGTGGGTGTTGCGGCCCCTCCAGCCAGCCCGTCAGGACTGACCAGCTGTACACAGCGGTAGGTTGGGTGTCAAAATTTTTTATTTATGAGTTGTATGCAGGAAGCGAGCCTTTGGCGGCCGACGGCTTGTGGTTGTATATAACCCTCAGCTATTTATACCATAAGCATGATCAGCTCGAGCTGATCGATTCAATCGTTAATATCCCGTGAAGTTTTTTTTGTATACGAATAATATGTTTTTTTGATTACCTTGTTTGCTAGGAATAATACTTGGACTCAATTTAATGCCTCAAAATAAATTCACACATGAAATCTGAGCGGTCAGCTGAGTGGTCGGCTATATTTAATAATGGACTGAATTTTTATACGCGGAATCATTGGCGTGGAAAACTCCCACTTGAAGATTGAAATTTCCGTCCACCATCTTGCACATACATATTATAGTTGTGCAATGCTTCCGCACCTTGCCTGCCCATGTCTGTCTGTAAATATATAGATCTTGTATAGGCAGCAAAGCTGTCTTCCGCTTCTTGCTTCTATTCATCGACGCATATAAGTAATCCATGGATAAAGGGCGAAGTGTGGCTACATATTGTCGTAAAATATTATATATAGTTAATTTTCATAATGTTCACGCTATAGCTCAATCAATCGCTGTATATCAGATTCACAACATTTCAGACAAGTATGCTGCATTATCTTATAAATTATCTTATGTGCAGTGCTGCTCCAGGCGTTATCTATCTCAATTGCATGCTTCTTCATATTTAGCATTATCACTGAGTTGCTACAGCCAAGGACACCTTAAGTAGAAGGACGGGACACTTCGTTTCTTGGAAAGTTTTGGAGTCCAATTTTCGCGAAAAAGTACAATACGGAGATAGGAAATTTGCAGATTTTCGACATAAAGTTCAACATTGCGCTCGATTAGAAGCAGGTGCAAATCTCTTCTTTTGATACGTGCTGCCCGCCCTCATACTCTATCGAGCTATGTACGTCTTAATTTGTGAAAAATGGATCTTTAAATTTTAAAAACCTCTGTCGAAAATTATAATTTCAATAAAATAATACAATATTTTCCCAGCTGGGCAGGTTCTGATCTTCTTCTAACCAAGTCTGCTTTATTTAAAGAACGCTTCTATCAATCAGTATTTTAGATAATTTTGCTGGTCTAGTCACATGTCAATGTCCGATTCTTTCTGGATTGGCTATTTGTCTTTTTTAGTAGGTTTTGTTGACGAAAGTGAATCAATGTCAATAAAAATGATAGGAACATCAATTATTCACAAATTAAGACGTGCATATTTCGATAAAGAGAGCAGGAAACACATATCAAAAGACGAGATTTGAGTCTGCTTCCAAAGTTCCAATTGAGCGCAATCTTTATTTTTGGATGTCGAAGGTCTGCAAATTTCCTAGCTCCGTGGTGTAGTTTTTCTCCGTGGTGTAGTTTTTCGCAAAAATTGTACTACAGAACTTTCTAAGAAACGAGGTGTCCGGTCCCTCTACTTAAGTTGTCCTTGGCTACAACTTTTAGTTTTCACTGATTTAGTCTATATGCAAAATTTTATCGATTCCTTGGGCATCTTGTACTTTTTGACGATAAGTCCTATTTTTGTCTTCCTCTTACAGCTCTCTTCTTATCGCTTTGAGGTTTCTTCCTCTCTTTTTCAGAAGGACGTCTCTATACCCGCCCCGGATCCTTAGAGGACGTCTCTATACCCGCCCCCGGATCCTTAGAGGACGTCTCTATACCCGCCCCCGGATCCCCATCCTCAGAGGACGTCTCTATACCCGCCCCCTGATCCTTAGAGGACGTCTCTATACGCGCCCCGGATCCTTAGAGGACGTCTCTATACCCGCCCCCGGATCCTCAGAGGACGTCTCTATACGCGCCCCCGGATCCTTAGAGGACGTCTCTATACCCGCCCCCGGATCCCCATCCTCAGAGGACGTCTCTATACCCGCCCCCGGATCCTTAGAGGACGTCTCTATACCCGCCCCCGGATCCCCATCCTCAGAGGACGTCTCTATACCCGCCCCCGGATCCCCATCCTCAGAGGACGTCTCTATACCCGCCCCCTGATCCTTAGAGGACGTCTCTATACCCGCCCCGGAGGACGTCTCTATACCCGCCCCCGGATCCTCAGAGGACGTCTCTATACCCGCCCCCGGATCCCCCTCCTCAGAGGACGTCTCTATACCCGCCCCCGGATCCCCATCCTCAGAGGACATCTCTATACCCGCCCCGGGTCCTTAGAGGACATCTCTATACCCGCCCCGGATCCTTAGAGGACATCTCTATACCCGCCCCGAATCCTTAGAGGACATCTCTATACCCGCCCCCGGATCCTTAGAGGACGTCTCTATACCCGCCCAAGGATCCTTAGAGGACGTCTCTATACGCGCCCCCTGATCCTTAGAGGACGTCTCTATACCCGCCCCGGATCCTTAGAGGACATCTCTATACGCGCCCCCGGATCCTTAGAGGACGTCTCTATACCCGCCCCCGGATCCTTAGAGGACGTCTCTATACCCGCCCCCGGATCCCCATCCTCAGAGGACGTCTCTATACCCGCCCCGGATCCTTAGAGGACATCTCTATACCCGCCCCGGATCCTTAGAGGACATCTGCCCCCTGATCCTTAGAGGACGTCTCTATACGCGCCCCGGATCCTTAGAGGACGTCTCTATACCCGCCCCCGGATCCTCAGAGGACGTCTCTATACGCGCCCCCGGATCCTTAGAGGACGTCTCTATACCCGCCCCCGGATCCCCATCCTCAGAGGACGTCTCTATACCCGCCCCCGGATCCTTAGAGGACGTCTCTATACCCGCCCCCGGATCCCCATCCTCAGAGGACGTCTCTATACCCGCCCCCGGATCCCCATCCTCAGAGGACGTCTCTATACCCGCCCCCTGATCCTTAGAGGACGTCTCTATACCCGCCCCGGATCCTTAGAGGACGTCTCTATACCCGCCCCCGGATCCTCAGAGGACGTCTCTATACCCGCCCCCGGATCCCCCTCCTCAGAGGACGTCTCTATACCCGCCCCCGGATCCCCATCCTCAGAGGACATCTCTATACCCGCCCCGGGTCCTTAGAGGACATCTCTATACCCGCCCCGGATCCTTAGAGGACATCTCTATACCCGCCCCGAATCCTTAGAGGACATCTCTATACCCGCCCCCGGATCCTTAGAGGACGTCTCTATACCCGCCCCCGGATCCTTAGAGGACGTCTCTATACGCGCCCCCTGATCCTTAGAGGACGTCTCTATACCCGCCCCGGATCCTTAGAGGACATCTCTATACGCGCCCCCGGATCCTTAGAGGACGTCTCTATACCCGCCCCCGGATCCTTAGAGGACGTCTCTATACCCGCCCCCGGATCCCCATCCTCAGAGGACGTCTCTATACCCGCCCCGGATCCTTAGAGGACATCTCTATACCCGCCCCGGATCCTTAGAGGACATCTCTATACCCGCCCCCGGATCCTTAGAGGACGTCTCTATACCCGCCCAAGGATCCTCAGAGGACGTCTCTATACGCGCCCCCTGATCCTTAGAGGACGTCTCTATACCCGCCCCGGATCCTTAGAGGACATCTCTATACGCGCCCCCGGATCCTTAGAGGACGTCTCTATACCCGCCCCCGGATCCTTAGAGGACGTCTCTATACCCGCCCCCGGATCCCCATCCTCAGAGGACATCTCTATACCCGCCCCGGATCCTTAGAGGACATCTCTATACCCGCCCCGGATCCTTAGAGGACTCTCTATACCCGCCCCCGGATCCCCATTCTCAGAGGACATCTCTATACCCGCCCCGGATCCTTAGAGGACATCTCTATACCCGCCCCGGATCCTTAGAGGACTCTCTATACCCGCCCCCGGATCCTTAGAGGACGTCTCTATACCCGCCCCGGATACTTAGAGGATGTCTCTATACTTGGTACTCTATATATGTCTGTCTTTAAACCATAATTTATATAGGATGCTTTTTCTGCGCATGCAGTCTATACGTATAGATTCCCGATGGCCTATAATAATCCCCGTCTATAGTTGTGGTCCCTTTATCGATGGTGGTATCTATAATATATTTTCCACAGCTTTTTTGACTAAAATCAAATCAAAGATCATTCAGCGATAAAACTTGAAATTATGGTTTCAAACATCAGATTTAAATTTTCAATAACTATGCGCCAGATGCAGTAATTATTATATAAAGTTGTTACTTCATGCCAATTATGTTATAGATACCACATAGACATAGTAAAGTATTGTAGTTGTATGCTTTCTCTTGACGGTACGGCAACTACTAAAAGTAGAATTCGATTACATTTATCATTTATTGTTTATTATTTAAGTAGGCGTCATCCCTTTAGCATGATCCCACAACAGACTCAATAATCCCAAAGATACATAGATTGTTGTGGTAACTTAACATCCGAAAGATCCCGGATTTGAAATACGAAACCTGGTATCCTGCATAGGGATTATTACTACTTAGGATTCCAAGTAATTCGGGATTTTGAGATTTCAATATTCAATTCAATTCTTCATTCTTTAAAGCAAAAATTGAAGGATTAAAAAATCCTGGGATTAAATTTGATTAAGATGTTCCGGTTTTTTTTTAAATCTTGAAACTTCAAAGCATCGTGATTGCAAGACGTAGCTTGTACTGTCGGTGTGTGGGGAAAATATTTAAACCGGGAATAATATATGATAGGGATTTTTTCTATATAGCCAATTAAATTAATAATTAGTCAATATTCTGGGACTCCAGTTGCACATGACCGCATGGCAAAGGATAATAGGGATATAGGGGATGGAGTTTGTCCCAGTTCCGTGATATTGCCAGTCCTTTATGAGGCATTGGGTTCGATGGATGGGATGCAAATTCATAGGACCAGATCTCTGAGAAATATTGCTAAGTTATGGAGTTATGGGCCTATTTCTGCATTCAATTATATGGCAATAAATGATCCGATGCCTGCAGCAACGTATATAAAACCTCGATTTTTCGTTCAGACATTTTTTTCTCGCCTTTGGCTCTACTTCGTCGGCACGACAGCTAGGCAGCCAACAAAACCATTTTCTTCTTTCTTGTCCGTAGACCTACAGACTGCCTTATTTACGGGCGCAAAATTTCTGCAGTAGACAGGCGGCACGGCGGCGCTGCATGCGCTGGGACGGCCTCTAGGTCTAGTAGGAGCTACAAGGGTTATAGAAAAGAAGTAAGTCCTCTTTCTCTCCTCCCTCCTGTCCCCGGGGGCAGTTGGGGGGGAGGGTGCAGGCCAAGGGGTAGAAGGCCTGCCCGCGCGCGCACACGCGCGGCTCGTCTGGCTTCGCAGAACTGCCTTTTTTCTCTCCGTCCTATATGCAACGAGCCATTTTCTCTCTTAGGCCCCTCGCGCTCCGCAGCTGTTTACTTTGGTTGGCTTGGCTTGCCAAACCCCTTACTCTCCCCCTCATCCACCCATACACGCGATGGCCCTTCCAAATATGCGAGATCCACCCCCCCTATCTAGCCTTTCCTTCCCGCCTCCTAGCTTAGCTCTACTTCCTTTTTTCAGGGGGGCCTCCCTCCGCCCGCACGCCCGCCCCACGCCCCGCGCTGCGAATGATCCGGCCTATATTATTTTATCATTTTAGTTTTGAACCAAAACAGTAAGACTTTGCCTAGTCTGGAGGGTTTTAGATTTGTGCGTGTGTGCGGTGTGAGGGGAGAGCCCGGGCCGTCTCTTTGGATGAAAGGATGGTGTGGGGGGTTGGCTGGCGGCGCGGGGGGCTTTGGAACGAAGAATATTTTCTAAGCTATCTTTATTTCACTGTTTCAAACCATTTTGGCCCTCAGCAAAGGTGGGGGTTGGTGGTGTGCCAAGTCTACCCAACTCGTTCCAAACTAAATTGCCAAAAGCCCAAAAACCCCTCCACCCTTCACTCTCACAGTCATCCTCCCCTGCCTCTCCTCCAACAGCCAAAGCCACCCCAATTCTCTTATTCGCTGGCCCAGCAAAATCTCGCTGGCATTCCCTTCTTAACACACATTTTCCTTTCCCCCGCCCCGCTCTGTCTGCCTGCCGTCAATAAACTTGTTTTTCGTCGGAGGGAACGAAATCTACAAGCTAAAAATGTGCGTTGGCCACTGACGGCCCCATCCCACCCTCCCTCCCACGGTAGAGCAGCCAACCAAAATTCTCCAGTGTCAGTGAACGCATGCAACTACGGGTTCCCGCTTTTCACTGAGCCTCTGAGGGCGCCCGCTTTACCCAATTGGACCGCGTGGGTAATGAAACGGGCCGCTTCGAAAATTTGTGTAAACGACAAGAACGGACAGACCCGGGCAGAGGCCCGGGGTGGGTGTGTGCCGGTCTCGGGGGAGGGTGAGAAAAATGTTGGGGTTGCTGGTCCTACCCCTTCCCTGCCTCGACCGTCCCTTGATATAACCCAGGGCGTTCGCTGGCCCTATTGATTTTATTCAGCCCCCTTTAGCAAGTCTCACCCGGCACACACGGCCAGATAGAGAGAAAGGCAGGCACGCCAAGCTGCCTTTAATTTTAGCATTACTTTAGGCCTGTTTTTAGCTTACTACCGTCGAAGTTTTTTTTTAGTTAAAGCTCTAACAGTTTCCCCTATTTTATTTTGCCCCTGCAATTTCTAGCTTTAGCTTTCTATTTTCATATCGTTTCTTTTTTGCCCGAACATCAGTCAACTTCCAAGATTTCTTTGCTGAAATAAAGAAGAAAATCGAACAGGCAAACAAGAGCATTATATAAAACATACTATTAAAACAGTCAGCATCCAAGGTTGCAAGTATGAGCGACGTTTACAGTGCGGACCGACTATTGGATAAGCGAGTTCGCTCGGTAAGATCGTTATTCTTTAAATTTATGTTTCTCTATTTTCTGAAAAACTGATAGCATTCGGTACGCAAATTGCACCGTTTCTCGTTTCTTCTGCGCAAAAATATTTTGTTTTCATTCTCATTTTTTCATTATTGTCGCAATGGAGAAAAACCGAAGAAACCTTTTGTGCTGGCTCGTACGCTTTCAGCTTGTCTGGTAGAGTCAGTCAGTCAGTAATTTTCTATGAAATGTTCAGTTAAGTGAAAGGAAGAAAGGAACTACTACGAAAGATAAGAGGATGTCTTGAATTAAACTCGAAGCAACTTGTTCGGTTGTTGATTCGGCAGTCTGCTTTCGCAATTCCTCTTCTTTCCACGTCATGTACAGGGCACGGATGTTCCAATTTGTTTGTCTATGTAGCCATGATTGTATAGAATATGTATAGATAATATATAGCATTAGAAGATCCTTCATTCTTCTGTGCTGTGTTAATTGTCACACAGACACAGCCCAATCAATCTGTCTGTCTCACTCTCACTGACACGTCACGCGCTTTACCGGCGGTGGAAATCGCATTGGAAAAAAAACACTTTCCCCTTTTTTCAACTGAGCCGCACGCCCACCCAGAGCTTCTCATTCTCCTATTTTTGTGCTCGGGCGTTTTTTCTTTCGAGAAGGGAGGAACCCAGGAAGGAAGGAAAAAGGGGGAGAGGCGAGGCGAGGCGAGTACAGCTAATCCCTATCCCAAGGCTTCCCAAACTGTTCCCAAAAATGCCTTTCTATGTAGGTAGGCAGGTACCCGTCCCACTTCGCTCTCCCCTTCAACTTCGGTTTCCTCAAGCGAAGCATCCGCATACTCCCTTCCCCTGCATGGCCTCATTTGGCTTGGCTCGTCCCTCAAGACGCATTGATAAAATGTTCCATCCCAGGATCGGGATGGGATATAAGAAAACTGTCCTACCCACAGTCTCTTCCCATGCGCATTTCTAGTCACAGTAGACATGCATGCAGGGTATATAGGGAATGGCATTGAATAACAATTTGATCCAGGTAGACTAGTGATTGCAATAGCCGTTTTGCTATAGCCTAAGTAGAATTTAATGAAGTGCCAGGTGCCTTTTGCCCAGCAATGGCTTGTGTGTTGTGTGCGAGTTGGGGGGGGGGGGTCACCTTCTCTGGGCACAGTCGGTTTGTTCTGACATATTTAGAGTGTAAAAATGCGTGCCCCAGACCTATAGGCCCCTCCATTTTGTGTTGTTGACGTGTCCTTCCCATGCCTGCACCCTACTTTACCCCATAGTGCCTTGGCCCGGCCGGCTGTTACGTAATCAACGCTCGTCCCGACAGGCTGCAGGGTGCATTGCACACACACTATAGACCCAATTCCATCCCATTCATTTCTATTCAGCATTGTTCCCTTTTATACTAGAATATTTCAAGCTTTAGTCGAACTTGTCCCAGTCTTGGGCCCCCGTCCCGTCCCCACTCTGTCGACCTATTATCGAAATAAAAATTGGGCCCACCGCAGACCTATATAGGTAGAGACAGATTGCATCACACCAATCCTCGAAACCCAGCTGTGTGGGATCTGTGTCCCCTATAGGCGTCCTCCCTCCCCTGTTCCCTCACAGTATACACTTAATTCTTGTCGGGATGGCGGAGCGACAGAACTTTCTCGGCTGTGTGGTTTCTTGACAGAGAAAAAAACGAAAAACAGCTGTGCGTCTGTGTGCTGTGAGCTTTGAAGGCCCAATGGGAGGGAAGGGGCTTTAGTTTCTATTCCCATTTTTTGCCTCTACAGCTCGAAACCACCCGGCGCTGCATGGAAAACATTCGATTTAATTCTAACGCCCGGTTTTAAGCCGAAAAGACAGCTTGTTGTTTTTATAATTGAAAAAATAGGTTTTATTTCGCTTTTTGTTGATTCTCCCTTTCTCTTCTTTCACACTGCTTGTTTGCTTGAAACTCCTTCAGGTTGGCTGGTTGGATTGCTTTTTTTATACTTGCAAAATTTTGTTTAACTCTTTGCATTCAGTCTGGGCGCCTCTTCCTTCCCCTCACTTTCCCTCTCATTATTCCCCCCTCTTGTTTGGTATCCAATTTCCGTCTGTATTATATATGCGAGCCCGCTCTTTGCCCTTGCACCACTCTCACTTATATATATAACCTCCTTTCAACTCTCTAGCTCCCTTTCTCTCTCCGCGCTCTTCCTGTATGAATGAGCTTGCGCTGTACTGGGGGCTCTTGGCTCTATAATGCTTCTCTATTGTTTGTATATGGCATATGTATGTGTATATTCTATGCGATGCTTATATATTGGGTGGAAGAAAGAGAAAGTGACAGTGGTTAGGCTGGGCTTGGGGGATTCAGTTCCTCTGCGTTGTTTACAATTGTTTGTTCTGTCTGATTCTGATCTGAAATTGTATGAAGTCTTTGTCCTAAACGGCTGATATAATGATGAAGATAGTGACCAAATGATCTAAATTGTCATATTACGGTCCTGAAGTGTGCATTAATAAAACAAGACGAAATTTTGCTGACCAAAGTCAGAAAGAAACTTCACTTTCAGATTTTCTAGCTTTTATACTGATTCTTGAATTTTCTTTTTTGTCACGATCATACTGTGCGCTCGAAGCGTCTCATTAGCAGCACGGCTACCCATGTTATTATTATTAAAGGTAATAGGAGTATAGACGGGGCCCTCATATTGCATTCGTGCCTACAAGGCCGCCAAGGGATTCGGGGATACAGCTCAGATTCAG
Source organism: Macrostomum cliftonense (assembly GCA_950096795.1). Taxonomy (NCBI): domain Eukaryota; kingdom Metazoa; phylum Platyhelminthes; family Macrostomidae; genus Macrostomum; species Macrostomum cliftonense. The sequence continues at coordinate 226,894 of CATNEM010000288.1, read as the reverse complement.
ACACCGTCCATGCATGTTCGCATTTATATGAGCCTCATCAGCTCGGGCTTGATTCTTGCGGCTGGCCTGTGTGAGTGAGTCATCCTGCCCACTAAATAATCCAGCCACTAAAGATAGATTGATAATCGACCGTTTTTTTTATCTCATTTCATTTGCTCTCCGACTCGTTCATTAGTGTACTGGGCTGCGTTTTTGTGGCACGCTTAAGCTTAATGCGTACATCGATTTTTATGCTGCCAAGTAAATTGAAAATAGAATGAAAAATGCTTTCAATTATCATTGAAACTGCAGGGTCGCACGGAGTACCTGGTCAAATGGAAGGGCTGGTCAATTAAGTAAGTTTTGTGTTTTTTTATTTTTAGATTCCGTTTTGATTGATAGGTCAATAGCTTGTGTTGATTTTTTAAATTATTGTTTAATTTTTTTAATTTCTTACAGAGACAGCACCTGGGAGCCGGAGAAGAACATTTTAGACAAGCGACTTATCCAGGAGTTTAACAAGTAAGTTAAAAGTATAAGCTGAACTGTATCTATATATCCTGTGCTTGTGGCTACGGGCTAAATGACGTCACACTGCTTAACTAAGCGAATAGAGGCGGAGGCGCGCGCAGTCGAAGTTTCACTTTAATTTTAGTTGCTATGGCCGAAATTGCGCGTATTCTTCGCCTCGGCTTGCTTCGCCTGCGTGGGTTCTTACAATAAGAATTTTGCCTGGAGATATATAATGCTTGGGGGGCCTAGCTCTATTTCAGTTCTATAGACCCGCCAGCCAGCAGCTCCTTTCATTCAAATGATCTTATATTGATCAGGGGGAACCCAACCCAGGCACTCCGGTTGCTAACCGCCAACTCCCCTCTCCTTTGGCCACGGTGGCATGGGTGCTCGATTTTGAGGATCTTGTGGTAGAATATAATGAGGCTGTCTAGAGTGTCCAGGCCGGCAACATTGTGTCCTTTTGCTCTTTCCTATGCAAAGAAAATCCATCAAACACGCTTGACATATCGCGGCCTCGCCTTGAGGTATCGATATTCAATCTATTGTTATCCTTTGTAGAAAAATAAGAGCAGATTTCCCACTTTTTTGAGGAATTGAAAGAAAAAAATCTTCCTGTTGTGCAACAACTGGAATCTGATAAAGCGGCAAAGCTTGTTAGAGCTGCTCCATCTAATTGCTTGGATTACAAATCAAAACTGAGAGCTCGATCAAACGGCGGTAGATATATTAGATAAGAATAGGAAAAGTTTAGCGGAATTTCATTGTTCGTCCTTGTTCCGTCAAATTTAGTGCAGATCGAGGCTTTCCCTGGCCGGTTTTGGGCCAACTTCTCAACGGGTGGTCCACTCCACTTCCCATCTTCCCAAGTGTTCCTATTCCCCAATGCCCACGCACACAACCACGTCCGACCGCTGGAGGTGGGCTTTTCTTTTTTCTGCTTCTGGTTCTGTGTGTGTGTGTGTGTTTCAACGCAATTTTTTCTTCCGCATCCTGCGGTCTTCTTGTCCTGCATGCCTTGATGATTTTATCTGCTGCAAAATCTCCCTCCCTGGCCCCCCCTGTCCCTGTCTTCTGGTCCCTGCCTCCACCGAAGACTGACGCTTTCCCAGTTCCCTGGTTCCCGACCCTCGTTTTAAACAGATGATGGTTGGACAGGACAGTCGGTGCGCACCTTGTACACACGCTATACACGCATTTTAGCGAGTCCTAGTCGCTTCGGTGCCCCCCCCCCGTTCCGACCTTTTATAACCATAACTAGCACGAATTCAATTAGCTGAACAGGGCGAGCGCCTCGACAGCAATATTATAAGGCTAGATGGGAAAGACGGCTATCTATCTCGCTCTGGAAGCTGTCTATTCTCGTCAGCTTTTTTTGCTCATCAACTGGAGCAGAAATTATTCGGCTTCAGGGGGGGGGGGATTATCAGGGCGGGATGTGGGTGGGATTCTAATGGATGAAGCCAGTCGCTAACAGAACGCACCGATTCCGCACTCATCACTTCAGGAAGCAGCAGAAGCCAAGCCAACCGCCAGCCGCCTTAACCAGCAACAACAACAACAACAGCAGCGCCGCCAGCAGCAGCCTCGACAGCGCAGAAGACAGCAGCGCCGAAAGCAGCAGCGGCAGCGGCTCCGACATCGCCAGCACCAACAGCAGCAGCAGCAGCAGCGACAACAGCAACGACGAGAGCATCGACAGCCCCGAGACGCCGAACTCGCCTGCCCAGCAGCAGCCGCCGCCGACGCCGCCATCTCGAGCCCATTCAAAGCCACCTCAGCAGTCCGCTGCTGCTCACTCGAAGAAGAAGCAGAAGATCGGCCCAGGCAAGCCGGCTGCTGGCAGCGTTGGCAAGCGGCTGGCCAGCAAGCTGGGCATCCGGGGCCGCCGGCTGTTCCCGACTGGCTGGCCGCGCAAGCCGCACAAGCCGTCGCCAGCGTCCGCCTCGGCGGCCAAGTTGCAGAAGCAGAAGCAGGAGGAAAAGCAGCAAACAGAGCCTCCTGTCGCTGCCGCTAATTCATTGGCCGCCAAGACCAAGTCGGCAGCCGCACCAGCAGAAAAATTGACTAAGCCGGACCTTGTTGACCAGGAGCAGCAGACCACTGCAACTTCTGGCGCCTCTTCTGCCGCTTCTGCAACGGCGGCTAAAGCAGAAACTTTAGCAATAGCCACAGCCGATCAGAACAACGTGAGTGACTTGCCCATGCGCGTGTGTCAGTCCAGGGATTCAGGAATTTGCTCCCTCTATGACGTAATCGATGTGGTCGGTTGGGGTCTGTGTGTCCGGAACCTGCCTGTTCAGGCCACTTCCTTTAGATATTCATTCTGACCATGTGGAACGCATTTTTCTAGAATCCCTCTACTCTGCATTGAAATTCACGGCTTTTTAAAAGCTTTTCTGTCACTCTTTCTAGTAGCCAAGCTGACAGCCGCTGCACTTTTATTCTCCCATTCCTAGGAGAGGCCGAAGCTGCTGCTCACCATACCGAAGAGCTGCCTAGCCCAGGTAGCGGACGCACCGGCAGCCTCCTCCGAGCAAGAAGAAGACTACGACGAGGAGGAAGAGCCCGATGAGGAGCCGGACTCCGAGGTCAGCAGCACGCCGAAGCAGCGGACCCATGTCAGCCGGTTCCTGAGCAAGGAACGATTCGGCGACAGTGACAGCAACTCGGAGCCGGCCTCCAGTCCGGAGCGGGCCCGCTGCGCCACGCCTCGCAGCGGCGTCGCCGACGCCTCCGTCCAAGCGTTGAAAGTGTCGCCGCTAGTGGTGAAATGCGACGCCAGGGGCGGCAGCACAATCAGGCGCAAGTCGGAGCTGATGCGCTCAGTCACTGAGGCCAACAACAGCTGCGGCATCGGCGGCAGCAAGCCAGTCCCGGACCTCAACGACGAGCAGGAGAAGCCGCGCGCCTCGTCCGAGGGCAGCGTCCTGACTGATCGAGACGAAGCGGCGGCCCGCTTGATGCCCGAGAGACTCGCCGCTCAGTCAGTTCATCATCAGCTCAAGGGCAGCCAGGAGCAGAAACAGCAGCAACAGCCGCAGCAGCAGCAACAGCAGGCGGCAGCAGCGTCTAGCAGCCTGGGCAGCGGAACAACTCACCCCAAGTACACCGGGTCGGCTTCTTCCGCCTTCAGCAGTCTGTTGAAACGCAAGCGCGGCAGACCCAAAGGCAGCAAGAACCGGTTCAAGCGCCAGCCGCCAACACGGCCAGATCCGCCCGTGAAGGTGCCGCTAGAGCTGATCGGCGTGCCCACCGTGCTGCCGTCTGTGGCCCGCCGGGACGCCTTCAGCCGCATCGTGCTGACGCAGGTTCGCGTCAACGGCCTGGACGTGATCTTTCGCGAGGCTCCCGAGCCCGACGGTTTCTTCTCTACTGAGGAGAAAGCGGACGAAAATCTGGTGTTTGCGCCTGGAACAGCGGTGACTGAGCCAGCTGCAGGCGGCGAGCCGAAGCCCGAGGAAAACCAGCAGCCAGCTTTATCGGCACCGACAGGTGTCGAGCCTGAGGTGCCAGCAGATGCGGAGACGGCGGTGGCGTCAAGCAAAAACAGCGCCGACCCTGCGAAGACAACAGTTGTTGAAGCTGCACCATCGCCATCTCCTGTAGCAGCAACGGAAGAAACAGCATCAACAGCAGCAGCAACCGGTGCAACAGCCGCTGAAGAAGACGAACCAATCGCCGTGTTTGTGTCCCCGGCATCGCTGCCGCCTACAGCTGAAGAGTCCCAGCCGGCCAGTCCCAAGAAGAAGCGCAAGCCCGACCACCCGGTGAAAAAGTCGCCGCGCCCGCAGTTGCCGCCGCCGCCGCCGCCGCCGCCGCCGCCGCCGCCGGCTCAGGCCGACAGTCCGCCAGAACTGCGACTTGATGAGCCAGCTGCTGAGCCGGACGTCCTGCCTGAGGATCCAATCCCCCTGCCAGCGGCTGAACCCGCCGCCGCTGCTATTGAACATCCCGAAGCCGCCAGCGCTGGCCCGCCTTCGGAGGACGCGGCGGCCAGCAGCGACATGGACGATGACGACAAGCCGTTGCTAATCGACCTCAACCAGCAGGCTGTCTCCGTGCCGCCGCCACCGCCGCCGCCACCGCCTCCTATTCAGCAGTCGAAGACGGAGCCGCCGAAGCTTCTCCGAGCGCCGCTGCCGCCGCCGCAGCCGTCGCAGTCCACAAAGCCAGCAAAGCCAACCAAGCAGCCCGCCGCCGCCAGGCCTCCCGTAGCGAAGCCTCAGCCGCCTTCCCAACCAATCTCGGAATTGAAAAAGCAACAGCAGCAACAGCAGCAACCGCAGAAGAAGAGGCCCCACGTGGCCTCCTCTGTTGCGCCGTCTTCCTGCCTGCCTCCTTCATCTTCAGCCAGCAAAATGGCGCGGGTGTTCCACCACCCTCAGCAGCAGCAGCAGCAACAGGCCGCCGGCTACCATCTTCACCAGCATCAGCAGCACGCGGCGGCGGCGGCGGCAGCAGCAGCCGCGGCGGCTGCTCAATATCCCGCCGGCCATCTCATCAGTCCGTATCCGCCGCCGCTGACTCCCGCGCACGCGTATTCGCTGTATTATCCCTACGCCTTCCTGCCGCCGCCACCGCCAACGGCCCAGCAGCCGCAGCAGCAGCAGCATCACTCAGCGGCCGCCTCTTATCCATTCGCTGCGCATCTCGCGGCGCATCATCACGCAGCTGCCGCTGGCCTGCCGATTTCAGCGGCTGCCGCGGCTGCGGCTGCTCTGGCCGCCTCGGCTGCTGCCACCTCCGCGATCTCCGGCGGCGGCGGCGGCTGCGATTCCACTAGGCCGGCGAGTGACGACTTCGTCAGGCCGATGGACCTCAGCCTGGCGCAGCAGCACCAGCTGCACCACCACCATCATCACCATCAGCAGCAGCAACAGCAACAGCAGCAGCCTGTGACAGCCCGGGCACAGCACCGGCCGTCCAGGTGACTTCCGGCTGCCTCCCATGCCCCCCATTTCCCCCTTTAGGTAATCCGCCTAGCCGACTCACCCAGCTTCGTTGTACATCAATTGCCGCTTGCGATATTACTCATAATATTATTATCATTACTGCATTACTGTGTGTAAATACTGGCTGCAGAGGAATCTATTGTATTATTCAGTCTGCGCAGGCATTTTCTTCGACTATGACAATATTTCCCCGCATAAATTATACTATAATTCAGTAATATGCGAGTGCTTTGTTATTTATTTGAACAAGTCTTTGTTCTTGCGGTATTACAGATTAATTGTACATACAGTGTATTAATTAATGCTTATTATATATTTGTTTTACAACGGAACTTGTAACCAAACGATGCAATGCGTGATGCAATCATAATTTAATTAATCAATCGATTTGTTTATTTAAATATCCGCGCTTAGGTGTGTGTGGCTGTTGTGTTGCAGTTTATTCGATAAAAAATGTTTGTTCCCCTTTTCACAGCGCGTCTTCAAAAGTTTTATTTATAAAGGTCGAATAGTTTGTTTTTTTGTTCTTGTTGCCATGCCGTCGCCAAGGGAGATTCGCTATTTTATGGAAATCCTTCGGGCGATTCTTCGATCTGTAAATATGAAGTCATCGGTTCAAATTTGAATGTGAGTAAAAAGTTTGTTGTCGCACCAAATAAAACGGCATTGCGTAAAAGGATCTTTTATTACGCACACACAAAGGCCCCAGCTAGTCAGTCACGCATAAATATTACCGAGTTGGTTTGTTTTACTGATTTTGGTTATCCGATTTTTGTACAAGACTGCATTCGGTGCCTTGATTCTATATTGGGCGCTATGCATTCTATATTAGGCACCTTAGATTCTATATTGGGCGCTATGTATTCTATATTGGGCGCTATGGATTCTATATTGGGCGCTATGGATTCTATATTGGGCGCTATGGATTCTATATTGGGCGCTATGGATTCTATATTGGGCGCTATGGATTCTATATTGGGCGCCTTGGTTTCTATATTGGGCGCCGTGGATTCTATATTGGGCGCCGTGGATTCTATATTGGGCGCCTTGGATTCTATATTGGGCGCCGTGGATTCTATATTGGGCGCTATGGATTCTATATTGGGCGCTATGGATTCTATATTGGGCGCCATGGATTTTTAAATAGGAGGCATGGATTCTACTCGTATATTGGGTGCCTTGGATTTTATATTGGGCGCCTTGTTTTTTATATTGGGCGCCATTGATTATATATTGGGCGCCTTGGATTTTAAATAGGCGTCATGGATTCGATATTTGCGTCCTTGATTTTGATGCGGCATTCTCTATTGGTTTAGTGCGATTCATTTTTGGCGCCCAGATTTGTTATTTTTCGGCGCGAAAATTATTAAAACAGATGAAGATGAAGCGAAAGAAACACCTGAATTGCTCTTGCATGGCAACTATACTTTATAGGGAAAAACAAAACGTATTGCGCAAGCAAACGGTGCGTAAAATGAGGCAGAGAAAGACAGACAGAGGGTAGAAGTCAGCTGGTCTTGCTTCGTAAAGAGGCCGCGAGTGTCTTCATCGAGTGATGAGAACTCGAACTGGGTTGCCTGCTGCTTGACCATGAGAAAGAGAGGCGGCCCCCCTCCGCGACCTTGCCAGCTCGCCTAGAATGCATGCGCAGGAATTTTTTCTCTAAAGCAAGCCTCTCCCCCTACAGTGGAATCCCGCCCCGCCCGCTCGGGCCCCGGAGACTGACTGACTGATGGATAGGTTGGGTGGGCCGGGCGGATCAATTTGATGCATGCAGAGTGGGAGAGAGAGCGTTGGCGTCGCCTAAAATATCCCACCATCCGATGCTGTTGCTAAAAATAGCGTCTCGCCCAATGGGCTTGCGAGACTGAGGAGGGAGACTTGCAAATGGGATTTTTCTGCATGGGATTTCGGGAGCCCCATAACGGCTAACGATCCTACTGGGAGGCTTTCTTCCCATCTGCCTCCTATCTCTCTCTCTCTAGCCCCTCCAGGCTTCCCGGGCTTCATTATTGCCCATGAGGATGCAGATCCCTTATTGGCGCTGTGTCCTGCGCACCCCAACACGCACAGCCTCCAGCGCAGGCCGGGCCCCGCTTTGGGGCAGAGGGTTGGGCCTGGGCAAGATTTTAGCAATTTTTTTCAAATCAGATGGAGTTGGTCAATCGTTTCCAATTACCAATCAGTGATTGCGTCACACAGCGCGTCCGGTCATTGGGGATAATAATCCCTGCATGCGAGTTGCTTGAGTGTTCATTGGCGCCGCTCCCGCTGCGTTGCGTGCAAATTGCTCAAAATTCTGTTTGCTTTTTTGCACACAAGATTGATGATCAAGCATTAATGCAAACAGAGTGCAACCAGCTTGTTGATTTATTGATATCTGGTTCTAGGGGTGTAAAAAATGGGAAAATGTATGGAAAACGAAAAAAATAATGGGCGTTTAACAAAAAAGGCGTCCTAATTGCATAAATTAAGGGATGAGCAGCGTGTATTGGCATTTACAGCCTGCTAAATGCCTCGGGTATAGCGCCCCCTATGAGCTTCAGGTGGCGCCCCCTATGAGCTTCAGGTAGCGCCCCCCATGAGCCTTCAGATTGCGGCCCTTATAAGCTTCACGCAGCGCCCCGATAAGCCTCAGGTAGCAACCCCGTATAAGCCTGAGGTAGCGCCCCAGTATGCCTCAGGTATCGCCCCCTGAGTACCTGAGGTAGCGCCCCTGAGTGTCTGAGGCGGCGCCCCTCGTACGAGAATCTGTGTACCTAAACATGTCTCAGTAATGCCGACTCTTAAGATCAAAGCCTCATCTATACGTGCATTAGTGCTTATTATAAACTTTGCGAAAATTTCATTTCAAATCAATAAGATATTATTTGTTTCTGACGTGTGTCTTGCACGTGACGTGACGAGTGAAATTTATTAACAAATAATACACCATTATTGATAGGAGTACTCACTTTCCGCCACGACGGATTAGCAGTTTCCATTATCGCTGCATATTTTCCAACTTCCTTTATATAAAAATAAATTGTTGTTTTAAGTAAGAAATTATGCGAAGCTTTCTACATTTTCATTGCTTCTGGTATTGCGTAATAATTTTCACACCTCTAAAAATTGGTTCATATTATAGATCAAGCTTCGGCTTGGGGCATAGGGCTTCTCTTTTGTAAATCGTTTGTTGAAGTTTATACTTATTGCGTCACAGCTCCATGAAATGTCATCTATAACAACACATTATAGCAGTAGAAATTATTGTATATCAACTCAGTTTTAGCACCCCTGTGGATAAAGTGACCATGATTTTTTATGAATTCTATAAAGTCCATGCCGAATACAAAGACAAATTTTGATAGAAAATAATTCTTTTCTTCGTAGACAAATTTTCAAATGTTAGGACATTTCGTGATTGCGAAAGTTATGCACAGTTTGCTGATTTTAGCTTGGTTTGGCCATGTATTGTAGAAGGGGGGCGATACAGTTTTGATACAATTTGAAGGAAAGGCATGCAGTGCTGCTTTGATGTAGCAGAATGTTTGAAGGGGCTGCGGCTGCTATAGAAGGAAGGCTGCAAAGGATTCAAGCTTTAATTTTTGTTCAAGGTTATTCTTTGAATCATCCTGCGCTTACATCGCTTGCAGCATCTGTTGTTTTACAGTGTAACTGAGTGTGTGTGTGTGTGTGTGTGTGTGTGTGTGTGTGTGTGTGTGTGTGTGTGTGTGTGTAACTGTACCCTCTATTATCTGCTGCGCCATTCACAATGTCTACCGCATTATCTACTGCGCCATTCACAATGTCAACTGCATTATTTATTGCATTATCTACTCGCCTTTCACATTGTCTACTGCATTATCTACTGCATTATCTACTGCGCCAGTCACAATGTCTACCGCATTATCTACTGCATTATCTACTGCTCCATTCACCATGCCTACAGCACTATTTACTGCGCCATTCGCAACTGTGTGACTGCAGCGTGAACTAATAAATACAAAAATAAAAATAAAGAAATAATTATAAAAAAAGAATGAGTAAAATCGCGAAGGCAATATTCGCACGCCAGAATTCCTCGGCAAGACAAATGGCACATTCCATAATCTCCCAGTCACTTGTGTTTGGCTACACTTTGCATAGAAACTTGGACTCCACTATAAAGCATTTGCAAGCGGCAAAAAAATATTGACAATTTTTCCAAAAATTTTACTGATAAACGTGTTTACAAATTTCTTTCTGTCTATTTAGAGCCAACGGTCACAAGATCTGCGGACCTCACCTGTTGCTTTTCTTCAAATTCCTTGGATCTGGTCAGATTTTTTATCTTATTGTTTAGGTAAATTGCTTACATTCCACTAACTGGGGCTCAAAATCTCATAGTCAGATAAAAAAAATCTCACTCTCAAGTTCTCAAAATCTCATGGTCAGATGCTAAAAATCTCACTCTCAAGTTCTCAAAATCTCATGGTCAGATACTAAAAGTCTCACTCTCAATTTCTCAAAATCTCATGGTCTGATGCTGAAAATCTCTTTCTTAAGTTCTCAAAATCTTATGGTCAGATACTAAAAATCTCATGGTCAAATACTAAAAAGTCTCACTCTCACGTTCTCAAAATCTCATGGTCAGATACTAAATATCTCACTCTCAAGTTCTCAAAATCTCATGCTCAGATACTAAAAAGTCTCACTCTCAAGTTCTCAAAATCTCATGGTCAGATACTAAAAAGTCTCACTCTCAAGTTCTTAAAATCTCATGGTCAGATACTAAAAAGTCTCACTAACAAGTTCTCAAAATCTCATGGTCAGATACTAAAAATCTCACTCTCAAGTTCTCAAAATCTCATGGTCAGATACTAAAAAGTCTCACTCTCAAGTTCTCAAAATCTCATGGTCAGATACTAAAAGTCTCACTCTCAAGTTCTCAAAATCTCATGGACAGATACTAAAAAGTCTCACCCTCAAGTTCTCAAAATATCATGGTCAGATATTAAAAATCTCACTATCAAGTTCTCAAAATCTTATGGGCAGATACTAAAAAATCTCACTCTGAAGTTTTCAAAGTCTCACATAATTTTTTCTATCAAAAGTTAATTAAAGAAAGTTAAATGAATCTTAACTTTCGTGTCTCAAAATCTCATCGTTTTTTTTAGCTTAGACTACCACAGTGTCTTATGACGTCATCAGTCGGTGAGTACACCAGAAATATGTCTAAAATACGTCAGAAGCCGTTCATTGCGTTTGTTTTTCTAATATTTTGGTTGTTAAATTGATCTGTTGCGTAATATACGAGCGGAGACTGGGGGAGGCGGCAGTATTGCTTGTTTGAATCTATATTAATTATCTCAGTAGCAATTTGATGTAGGAGTTGTCCTGCCCTGGGTAGAGGCTTAAGCCGGTAACATAAAATTGCTTCTATTTATAGTTCTTGTTTACGTGCAATAAGCTTTGACTCATAAAGAAATATACATATTGCGTTTTAAACTTGACAAAACATGCAGAGTTTGGTACATGTGACTGATCATGTTAATTTGGAACGAGAGGATTAAGTAGGAAGAGATTAAAACTGTTGTTTATATCTCGTATAATGTAATGCCCCCATCAACTGTACATGAATTTGCATTATTTTCATAATCTCCTCTTTTAGGAGCCCACTTTTGCATCTTCAAAAATTCCCATCCAGCGTCTAATAAGTCGTGAACTGCCAAGCAGCAAGTACAATACTTCTTTTGCTATATAAAATGCGAAAAGTATTTTGCTATGCCATGCAGTCTCGGGAGATATTCAGTGGTAAAAAAAGTCTGTGATCAGATTCTCAGTTGAGAAGATTCTTGTGAGGAGATTCTCAGGTTAGAAAATTCTTGTGAGGAGATTTTCAAGTAAAAAAGTCTTTTGAAGAGATCCTCCGGTAGGAAATGTCTAGTGAGGAGATTCTCAGTTGAGTAAAATCTGTTGATTGAGGAAATTCTCTGGTGAGAAAAGTCATGTGAGGAGATTTTCAAACAAAAAGATTATTTCGTGGAGTTTCTCAGGTGCAAAATCTTTGTGAGGAGATTCTCAGGTGAGAAAATTATTTTGAGGAGATTCTCGGGTAAGCAAACTCTTGTGAGGAGATTCTTAATTAAGAAGATTATTGAAAGGAGATTCTCAGGTGAGAAAATTCTTGTGAAGAGATTTTTTAATGAGAAAAGTCTTGAGGAGATTCTCAAGCAAAAAAGGTTTAAGGAGATTCTTAGGGGAGACAAATCTTAAGTAAGAAAGTCTTGTGAGGAGATTCTCAGGTGAGAAAATTCTTGTGAGGAAGACAAGTCTCGTTATATGATTCCCAGAAGAGCCAGATGAGCAGTTTTGGACAGTTAAAATATAAAAAAATATTTTTGCAAAAAAATATTTTTAGAAAACAAACTTTTCCTTAATCACTAAAATCTCAAGTATAGTCAAAATATGCTGCGGCCCCAATACGTCACACGTGCGTGGATACGGAATGCAACTTTTTGTACGCGTCCGACATTTGGGTCTCGGCTATTCCGCTGAAAATAGGCGCTTATACCAAAGTGTATCGTTTTCGTTTTTAGATTCAGGTCAAAGTTCACCAAATGGCATCAGGCTCAGCTTGGGGTGAGCAAAAAAAACACTACAGAGTGCCATTCTGAAGCCCAGAGTGCCAGTCTGAAACCCAGAGTGCCATTTTGAAACCCAGAGTGCCATTCTGAAACCCAGAGTATCATTCTGAAACCCAGAGTATCATTCTGAAACCCAGAGTATCATTCTGAAACCCAGAGTGCCATTCTGAAACCCAGAGTGCCATTCTGAAACCCAGAGTGCCATTCTGAAACCCAGAGTGCCATTCTGAAACCCAGAGTATCATTCTGAAACCCAGAGTGCCATTCTGAAACCCAGAGTATCATTCTGAAACCCAGAGTGCCATTCTGAAACCCAGAGTATCATTCTGAAACCCAGAGTGCCATTCTGAAACCCAGAGTATCATTCTGAAACCCAGAGTGCCATTCTGAAACCCAGAGTATCATTCTGAAACCCAGAGTATCATTCTGAAACCCAGAGTGCCATTCTGAAACCCAGAGTATCATTCTGAAACCCAGAGTATCATTCTGAAACCCAGAGTGCCATTCTGAAGCCCCGAGTGCCAGTCGGGGCTTGTACTATTGATGTAATCAAGCAATGTGTAAACCAATTTATTAGTAATTAACATTATTTTGCACCTAACCTATTTCGTACTTATGACAACGTGTGCAGTTAAATACATCATTTTTATAAGGCCAGATAGATTAAATCAAATTCGTGAATAAGTGATTTGCTCGAGGGAAACAATCGCTTCCAAGATTTGGGGATCGAACCTTTGACCTTCCGATCAACAATATAACGCTCTAACCACTGAGCTAAAACTATTTAAAATGTTCACATTTAAATTATTGATTTTTTATGAGACGGTAACTCGTAAGTGACCACGTGACTTTCAAAAGCAAGCATGCATATCTGCTACACCCAAGCCATTAAGTGAGAGCTACAGCAGTAGAGTGAAGGGGACTTGGCAGGGCGCAATTCCCCTTTCCCATTGGGCGCGCCCCCTCGGGGAGAAGGGGAGGCGAGTGGAGCGGGATAAATACAAGGGAAGCCGACCAAGGGGATAATGCTTTGTGGAGTGGGGTTGGGTGATACAGCCCAGGCTGGGGGGGCGGGCGGGACGGGAGCTGACGAGGGCGGGGAGTGTTGGTGAATGCGGATCCCTGAGGGAAGTCAATGAACCCGCGGCAGGCGTCCGATTCGGGTGCTGATCGATTGATCATTTATCCTTTTGATTGCTAGAAAGCGTAAATTTCTGCAATCCTATTAAGGCGCTTATAAAGTGTGGATTCGAATCATTTAATAAGGGATTTTGTTAGGCGCGTTAAAATTTAGAAGACTAATATAGGATTAGAATCGTTAATATGGGATTTGAATCGCCAATATGGAATTTTGATCACTAATAAAGGATTTAGATTGATAAAATAGGATTTGGATCGCTAATATGCAATTCGGATCGCTAATATGGGACTTGGATCGCTAATATGGGACTTGGATCGCTAATATGGGACTTGGATCGCTAATATGGGACTTGGATCGCTAATATGGGACTTGGATCGCTAATATGGGACTTGGATCGCTAATATGGGATTTGGGTCGTTAATATCGGATTCGGATTGAAACTGTGGGATTTGGATCGCTAACATCGGATTTTGATAGCTAAATATGGGATTTTGATTTCTAATCTTGTATTTGGACCGCTATTATGGGAATTTAATTGAAAGTATAGGATTTGGATCGCTAAAAGGGGATTTAGGTCCCTAATATGGGATTTTGATTGCTAATCTGGGACTTAAATCGCTAATATGAGATTATTATTTCTAATCTTGTGTTTGGATCGCTATATTATGGATTTTTGGAATTATGGATCAATATGAATATTAGATTCCTAACATGGGATTTTAATTGCAAAAGCGGTATTTTGATTGCAAATATGGGATTTGGATCGCTTGTACTAGATACAGATTGCTAATATACGAGCGTAGGATTTTGATTGTTACTATGGGATTTTGGCTGCTATTTCGATCGCTAATACAGAATTTTGCAGAAAATAGCTTACGTAAAGTTTCCGCTGATAAAGTATTTTTGTCCCTGTGACACTCGAAAAACTGAGCGAAATTTTTCACATCTTTATCCACACGAGTCATGAGTTATTTTACTTTGGAGCTAAAGGGACAGTTATTAGTTTTTGAGTCTGAAATCTTTTTGAGATTCAGCGCTGGTGCTAAAATACATAAGCGCCAAGTTCAAGTGGAGAGAGCGCCAAGATCAAGTGGAGAGAGCGCCAAGATCAAGTGGAGAGAGCGCCAAGATCAAGTGGAGAGAGCGCCAAGATCAAGTGGAGAGAGCGCCAAGATAAAGGCAGTGGCGCGAAGTTTAAAGTGAGAGAGCACCAAGATCAAGACCAGAGAGCGCCAAGATCAAGGCCAGAGAGCACCAAGATCAAGACCGGAGAGCGCCAAGATCAAGACCGGAGAGCGCCAAGATCAAGACCGGAGAGCGCCAAGATCAAGACCGGAGAGCGCCAAGATCAAGACCGGAGAGCGCCAAGATCAAGACCGGAGAGCGCCAAGATCAAGACCAGAGAGAGCGCCAAGATCAAGACCAGAGAGAGCGCCAAGATCAAGACCAGAGAGCGCCAAGATCAAGGCAGTGGCGCGAAGTTTAAAGTGAGAGAGCGCCAAGATCAAGACCGGAGAGCGCCAAGATCAAGACCGGAGAGCGCCAAGATCAAGACCGGAGAGCGCCAAGATCAAGACCGGAGAGCGCCAAGATCAAGACCGGAGAGCGCCAAGATCAAGACCGGAGAGCGCCAAGATCAAGACCGGAGAGCGCCAAGATCAAGACCGGAGAGCGCCAAGATCAAGACCAGAGAGAGCGCCAAGATCAAGACCAGAGAGCGCCAAGATCAAGACCAGAGAGAGCGCCAAGATCAAGGCCAGAGAGCGCCAAGATCAAGGCCAGAGAGCGCCAAGATCAAGGCCAGAGAGCGCCAAGATCAAGGCCAGAGAGCGCCAAGATCAAGACCAGAGAGCGCCAAGATCAAGGCCAGAGAGCGCCAAGATCAAGACCGGAGAGCGCCAAGATCAAGGCCAGAGAGCGCCAAGATCAAGACCAGAGAGCGCCAAGATCAAGACCAGAGAGCGCCAAGATCAAGACCAGAGAGAGCGCCAAGATCAAGGCCAGAGAGCGCCAAGATCAAGGCCAGAGAGCGCCAAGATCAAGGCCAGAGAGCGCCAAGATCAAGGCCAGAGAGCGCCAAGATCAAGACCAGAGAGCGCTAAGATCAAGAGCATAACTTAGAAGCACTGGTTAATGGTCAACCTCAACGGTTACTCTGTACAAGATCCATTGACGTATTTTTGCATAGGAAAGACCATTTTGAATGAGTTACGAAAAAATGTTGCAATACGTGGTAAATTTAATTTCCGAAGAAAAGATGCTCCCCAATACGCAAGTGGGCGGAGCTCTCAAGACCACTTCTTGAGCATGCAGACTGCATAGAATATGCAGGAGTGCATTCGCTTCTGTCCACTAATCCTGCTATGCAGAAGCAGAGTTGGACACTTCACTCTACAATTACTCTTACTCTACAATTCATAACCGAGTAATTGCCTAATTTCCATGAGCATATCAAGCCGTATACTGCAACTCTTTGAAAATGAAAATTTTGCTGCTAAGGTATATGCATAATTTTCAACTATTTTCGCATGCAATATATACAAGCGTCGACCGGTCCAACTCATGGTGTCACATTGTCTTAATTTTGGACTCTGAAACTCTAATTTTAATTAATTTTAAGAGGGCCTATATATTATTATGGATTATTATACGAGAGTAATAATATATTTTAGCATGTATATGGAAATTATACATTCGGACACTTTGGTCTCCGAAGTTTCTTTCAACTAAAAATAAAATAATAAAATTAAAAAGCACAGGCACCACGTGTACAATTACAATTATTTTACAAACTGATATAACATAACCAGCAATACAAGCTGTATACCAATAGAAAAAAGCACTATGCTGATTTTCCTTATGTTGCTTTTATTCCAAGAATTGTATCGATATTATATGGGACTTTTCTATGGCACAATATGGTTGGTTACTGTTTAATATCTATAGCATGAAAAAATATCATAAGAGGATTTTATACATACGAAACCCCATCTGCGTTTTGACCGGAAGGTCGTGGGTTCGAGCCCCGGCTCTAGGAGACAATTTGTGCCCTTAAAGAAGTTAGTCACTTAATCCCGCATTGCTTCAGCTTCCAACCTGCAGCTGAGAGCTGGGTAAATTTAGAGAGGGTGTTGCGGCCCCTCCAGCCCGTCAGGACTCAGCAGCTGTACACAGCACTCGGATGCGGCCGCGCAACTAGCTGTTATTATTACTCTAAATATCGATTGTTGTTGTACAGCGATTGCCACCTTCCCTTGTAAACATTAATTAAGCAAGTCACATTTTCAACTAACTCAGAGGCACTGACCCGCAACCAAAGGGCACTTCAAGTCATGTCACACTGTACTAAATCATGCAAAATTGTATGCAAAAAAACGAATCGCATTATTCTGCAAAGCCTGGATGCCCGACAGTCAGGTACTTATAATAAAGTTGACATGCTGGTGGTGCTGCAGGTTCAATCCTTGACTAAAATATGCTAAAAAATCCAGCCAAAATATAACAAGGGTTTGATTTATTATATTACAAATCGAACCAAAAGTGCATGGCATAATCTCTACCCACTTATTTATTATTGCATGTTAATCTTACAATTCATTAACTGTAACTGTTGCTAACAACTTCATGCATAGATATTGTTAAGTTTGTACTTTATTCACGAAATGATTCGTATATATGATAAGGTAAGACCATGCTTTTTGTCAATTTAGCATCCCGTATAGTTATTTTTTCAGCATCCCGTATATCGAATAAGCTGCGTAAACAGTAATTCAGGACAATTAGTTGCTAGCTGAACTTCGCATGGCTTTTTCTATATAACTTCCGCCTCTAAATGTCTTAAGTTTATGCTTTGATTTAAAATATTCACAGTATTAATTTTAAAAAAAGCAGAAATTGCGAAACAGAACAGGATGGAACGGGGCGGAGCATGCAATTTTTTTGTTCGGAATTTTCTGCCTCCTTCGTTCAGTTCCACGGGCTTGCAGCAGCCTGTTGGCGGTAGCTTGTTTAGTTTACTAACCCCTTAGCTGCTTCGTGCTTTGCTGTCTTGCCACAGGAGCGGGAACTCCTGCTTGCTGCTGCAAGCGAGAGCGGCGGGTAAGGAGAAGAGAGGCGGCGGGGGAGGCAGGGTAACTATTCTTGCTACACCACATATAGGAGATAAAGTATTATTATTGATCCACACCGAAAAACGGGGGGAGGGTTTTTTTTAGTTAATGCAGAGCTTGCCTTGCCAGTAACTCTCCGGATTTCTCTCCCTGGCTTTGCTCTTAGAACTCTCTCTACACCCGCTTGTGCAGTCTGCAGTGCCAATTCTCAATGTACAGTGCTGCCCAGTGCGTACATTTTCTGTCTCTCTCTCTTTCGTCCCCTCTAACGCTCGGCGCTGTACCATTTCCCTCTTACCCCTCCCGTCGTAGCTCCTTCGCCTTTCCCGCTGCCTTCGCATAGAATTCACATGAAATTGCCTTGCCTACTTGTGCTTCACTCGACCCCAAACAACCCCCGCTGGTTTGTCCTTATATTCCTATATTAAGTATAGTGTGCAAGGTATTATATATGCGACTATATTAATCATGGTCTGAAATTTATACTTTTGGAATTCATGTAATTTCTGCATGGATGAAGCTGGCTGTAGATTTTACTCTAGCTTTCTCGTGCCAAATATAATTTAAATAGTAAGGTTCACTTGCTTAGGCTTACTTACTTGCGTACTTACTACATATCATCATCGTACGTACTTACTGTATTGTATATACGAGTCGCTAAGCCCAAAGCTTAGTTTTTTTAAACTACCAATGTCCCAATGTCGAAGCAAGCAGTCAGTCAGTCAATGCCCGTAATCCCTAAGCCCCTCTCTGCCCCTCGCTTTCGCTCTATTCCCAAATTCCCCACTGCACTGCATTGCCGCACCCGAAAATCCCCTATACTAGCTCCGGAACTGCTATAGCACGGAGTGAGGGAGGGATGACTCAGCTTAGCTTGCAGCGCCAGGCCAGTTTTGAGGATAAGAGGTTGGGCGGATTGGGAAAAAAATCCCCCCCCCCGAGGTGGAGGGACGGACGGAGGAGTGAATATCCCACGCCCGCCCGCACCGTCGGATTCTCCCCTCCCCGCCTGGCCTTTTCTGGCTTAGGGGCCGTGCGCGTTTTTCATTGAGAAATTTTTGCGAATTTGTGATGGGGATTTGAAGGGAAAATTGTTGAAAAAAAATTTGGTTCAGTGTAGTGAGTAGTATGCGTGCATCTGCACGGCTGTGGACACAATATACAGAGATACATATCCACAGAATGTATTTATGTATAAATAAACTGATCTTAAGTAAATTTATATTTATAATTTGTTTTCTGATAAACCGATACAGCCAAGATAACCTAAACAGAAGAGCTCAGATATCCTAGACAGGAGTGCTCAGATATCCTAGACAGGAGTGCTCAGATATCCTAGACAGGAGTGCCAAGATATCCTAGAAAGGAGTGCCAAGATATCATAAACAGGAATGCCCAGATATCCTAGACAGGAATGCCCAGATATCCTTAACAGGAGTGCCAAGATATCCTAAACACGAGTGCCAAGATATTTGAAACAGGAGTGCCAAGATATCCTAAATAGAAATGCCCAGATATTCGAAACAGGAATGCCCAGATACACTTGACAGTAATGCCTAGATATTCTTAACAGGAGTGCCAAGATATCCTAAACACGAGTGCCAAGATATCCTAAACAGGAGTGCCAAGATTTTCTAAACACGAGTGGCAAAATATTTGAAACAGGAGTGCCAAGATATCCTAACTCGTAGAAATGCCCAGATATTCGAAACAGGAATGCCCAGATACACTTGACAGTAATGCCTAGATATTCTTAACAGGAGTGCCAAGATATCCTAAACACGAGTGCCAAGATATCCTAAACAGGAGTGCCAAGATTTTCTAAACACGAGTGGCAAAATATTTGAAACAGGAGTGCCAAGATATCCTAACTCGTAGAAATGCCCAGATATTTGAAACAGGAATCCCCAGATATACTAGACAGGAATGCCAAGATATTCTTAACAGGAGTGCCAAGATATCCTAAACACGAGTGCCAAGATATCCTAAACAGGAGTGCCAAGATTTTCTAAACACGAGTGGCAAAATATTTGAAACAGGAGTGCCAAGATATCCTAACTCGTAGAAATGCCCAGATATTTGAAACAGGAATGCCCAGATATACTAGACAGGAATGCCAAGATATTCTTAACAGGAGTGCCAAGATATCCTAAACACGAGTGCCAAGATATCCTAAACACGAGTGCCAAGATTTTCTAAACACGAGTGGCAAAATATTTGAAACAGGAGTGCCAAGATATCCTAACTCGTAGAAATGCCCAGATATTTGAAACAGGAATGCCCAGATATACTAGACAGGAATGCCAAGATATTCTTAACAGGAGTGCTAAGACATCCTAAACAGGAGTGCCCTGCAGATATCCTAAGCAAAAGTTCCAAGAAATGCCAAACAGGCGTGTATGCATGTTCATGTATAACAATCGGGCTTTTTATGCTTGGAATTTCATGTACACACGAAGTCGTTAGTTTTCCATTCAGGATGCCTAACCCTGCAATATATTTTAAGGGGAAAATTGCACATTACAAACTTACAATAGTGTGCCTAAATGCTGCACACCCCCAAAAACCAACATTATCATCCCTGGCGCTCTCCATATAGCTAACATTAATTTCTCTGGCGCCCCCTGTAGCCTACATTGACACCTTTGGCGCCCCTATATCCAACATTAACACCTCTGTCACCCCTATATCCAATATTAACATCTCTGGCGCTCCCTATAGCCTACATTATCATCTCTGGCGCTCCCTATAGCCTACATTACCATCTCTGGCGCTCCCTATAGCCTACATTATCATCTCTGGCGCTCCCTATAGCCTACATTACCATCTCTGGCGCTCCCTATAGCCTACATTATCATCTCTGGCGCTCCCAATAGCCTACATTATCATCTCTGACGTTTCTACATTAAAATTTTTGGCTCTCCCCACCGTTTAAAAACCCTTAGCTGACAGCAGATGTATTAAAATATCAGCAACTCAGGTTAATAAAAAGTTTTTCAATTTAAATATACAAATCGCCAACATTAAATTAAATCACAGAACAAATTTGTTCTATGCTTGTAAATTTGATGCATATGATTTCTAATATAATTATTAGCGAATTAGCGGTCCACTCCAATCACAATTTCTTTGTGATTTTTTGTTTAAAAAGATTCATACAGCAAAGCGAAATAGTGGCAGCAGGCACAGGGGGAACACCGCCGCCTGCTTGAAGTGGGGCAGTGCGAAAAATTAGATGGGCACTGGGGCGGGAGTGAAGAAAGCAGAAAATTGGCCAGAAAGGAGAGGCGGACAAAGACCCCGCGCGAAATATTTGGCTAATAGGGTTGGCGGTGCTGCAGGCAATCAAGTGGCGGGGAGTGGGTTGCCTGTAAGCAGAAGCCCCCCATGCAATCTTCTTGCCCTGCTCCTCCACTGCTCGCACTGTCCAGATAATAACTCCTGTGGTAATTGGCCCAATCTGTGCGAACAGTTTCGGCTAGTTAATGCGGCAAATATAGCGGCAGTGTCTTGATTTATAATCCAACTCTAAAATCCGCAAGCGGCTTATCTCTTAATTGTCCCGTTTTTGGCGGCATAAATCAGCAGCGAGTAAGCAAGCAAAAGGGAGTAAGCTCCATTGTTAGGGGAGTTAAGGAGTTGGCCTTATTGATATGAAGTTTCATGCCGTCAGTTGCCAGGTTTCAGCGTTGGCTGTGAAGTTATTTATTAAATTGTTCTTGGATTCAATATGCTGCATGCTTTACTGAAGGTTTATTCTTAGAATTCCGATATCAATTGGCAGGCCTGCGCTGCAGCTGACTCTGTGTCTATAAGTGCCTTTTGAAATTATTCGTGATTTGTCTGACACTTTCTATGCTGTTTCTGACATCTGTATGCGTCCGCCATCTGACACAAAATTAAAGTGCGCTTCCTGACACTATAATAGTGTGCCTTCTTCCTCTGTTTTCTGACACCATAGTCCAATGTTTTCTGACACTATAATCCAATGCTTTCTGACACTATAATGCAATGCTTTCTGAAACTATAATCCAATGCTTTCTGACACTATAATCTAATGTTTTCTGACACTATAATCCAATTTTTTCTGACACTATAATCCAATGTTTTCTGACACTATGATCCAATGTTTTCTGACACTATAATCCAATGCTTTCTGACACTATAATCAAATGTTTTCTGACACTATAATCCAATTTTTTCTGACACTATAATCTAATGTTTTCTGACACTATAATCCAATGCTTTCTGACACTATAATCCAATGTTTTCTGACACTACGATCCAATGTTTTCTGACACTATAATCCAATGCTTTCTGACACTATAATCCAATGTTTTCTGACACTACGATCCAATGTTTTCTGACACTATAATCCAATGTTTTCTGACACTATAATCCAATGTTTTCTGACACTATAATCCACTGTTTTCTGACACCATAGTCCAATGTTTTCTGACACAGGAAAATCTTCAGTGCCGCAACCAGAAATTTGTGAAGGGGGTGGGCGGCGGACTCTGATGAGTTTGGTTTGAAAGGGATCGGATTGCTGATAATTCGCTTGGTCCCCACTCACTGCTTTTTCTTCCTGCTCCAGAGAGGCCCCATAGTTGCGCCACTGAAAATCTTATGTTTTTACTCCATTTATACAATCGTGTGTTTTCTATAGCAATATTACTATGGAACTACAATCGGAACTATATAATAATTGTAATCCTTAATTTTTGCGGTAAAACTCGCATTGCTTGAGCATCTAAAGACAACACTGAGTAATTCCTGTTAATAGCATGGACATGGAGACTTGGCAAGCATTCTTTGCTAAAGCAATACCACGCATGTCACTTTAGTCAAACAGGCGCACCGGGTGGCGCACGTTGACAAATTTCGCGTTTTTAGCCCGTCAAGTGTGTTGCGTAACGCATCCTATAATTATTAGCTGGCAAGGTAAGCCATGTGTTCGTGCGTGTGCAGTGATAGCGGCCAGACAGCAACCAAAAATTTGCACATGAGACTTTTGTTTGCTTTTACTGAGATCGGGTATTGAGAGGAGCGCCGGCTGTATAGGGAGGGGCGCCGGCTGTATAGAGTGGGGCTCTGGCTGTATAGAGTGGGGCTCTGGCTGTAAAGAGTGGTGCGCCGGCTGTATAGAGAGGGGTGCTGGCTGTATAGAGAGGGGCGCTGGCTGTATAGAGTGGGGCGCTGGCTGTATAGAAAGGGGCGCTGGCTGTATAGAAAGAGGCGCTGGCTGTATAGAGTGGGGCTCTGGCTGTATAGAGTGGGGCTCTGGCTGTATAGAGTGGGGCGCTGGCTGTATAGAGTGGGGCGCCGGCTGTATAGAGTGGGGCTCTGGCTGTAAAGAGTGGGTTGCAGGCTGTATAGAGTGGGGCTCTGGCTGTAAAGAGTGGGTTGCAGGCTGTATAGAGTGGGGCTCTGGCTGTATAGAGTGGGGCTCTGGCTGTATAGGGAGGGGCGCAGGCCGTATAGAGTGGGGCTCTGGCTGTATAGAGTGGGGCGCTGGCTGTATAGAGTGGGGCTCTGGCTGTATAGAGAGGGGTGCTGGCTGTATAGAGAGGCGCCGTCTGTAGGTGGGTTCTGTAGAATGAATGAGTGCTGGCTGGCTGAAGTGTAATTAATGAGGCTTGCGCTGGATGTGACAAAATTTCGGCAAAATTTCTGTCTATACTCGTACACTAGCCTATTTTTCTACTCTCCGATGGCGGTAAAATGATATTGGCCATGTGCAAATTGACTTACTTATTAAAGTAGCAAATTGTTGAATTATGGGTTACGACAAAATGAAAACAACACAATACATAGGTGCATAGTGCATACATGCATTATAATTTCTCGCCAATTGTATAATTCATTTATAAAAAGCGCGAAATACTTAAAAAAATATTGCTAAGGTTGAAAAAGTTTTTTATCTATCGATTTTTGCACATTTTATCTAGACCATTACTGATTCCGTGCTTTTCATATGAAAACAAAGTTTTCAATTACGCAGTCGATTCATGTTTTATAGATCGATCTGTTGAACCCTAGTAACGATAACTCTGGTTTCTCTTCATTCCACGATTAAATCTTTCGCCTTTTACTAAAGATTTCCGTGGAGAGGAACATTCAATGAGTGTTCCCTGATTTGTGAATCCCCTTCTAAGAAGGGGAATACGAAAAATAAAACAACGAATCTAGTCCACAGATAGCATCTCTTGCAGCAACGTAAACCAGACTAGTGACCAGTTTGTTAGTTACCAAAAGATCCCAATCATTCGATGGCGGCAGTTATTTAGCAGTCTAGCCACCCATAGTACACCCGATAGTCTAATTTAGCAGCCCACCCCCTCCCTTGAGTGCGCACTTTGTCTGCCACTGTCCCCTTGTTGTTTACCCCCCAAAAGTGCGAAAATCACGCCATATGGCTGCGAATCGCGCCACCAGTGCCAAAAGGCCTGATTGCCGGCCATCAATCGAGCACTACCGCCCAAACGAGTCGCTCGGTCGCCAGGCGTTCAGCCACCCGCCAAAGGAGACAACGCCAGCGACATCGCCAGCCGGTGAGACCCGTCTAGCCGGCATGTCGACTCCAGCCAGCGAGAATCCGAGCTAGGCTACGAGTTCAAGCGCCGAGGACCGCGGCTCGCTCAGCCCGCCGAACGGTCGGCTAGTGATCGTCGAAGACGAGCCTCCAGCAGCGACTGCGGCCGCTGCGACTGCCACCGCCAACGAGACAGCCGAGAGGATGTCTGTCGACGACGCCGAGGCAACTGAGGCTGCGGCTGCATCAGCGCCAGCGCCAACAGCAAACGAGTCAGCCGCCAACGCAGCTTCGTCGATCCCGAAGCCCATCGCTGCACATTCAAACGCTGACATGTCGCAGATTATCTTCCCTGACGAGCCCGACTTCAGCGAGTGCGAATTCACGACCTACGCAGGCGACTGCACCATTGCCTACGCGCCCTACTTCCTCGGCGAGGTCGCAGAACAAATCTACCAGCGCCTGATGACGGACCTGCTTCCTCTAGCCTTCCGCCATCGCCCGCACGAGCAACGCCAGGTCTTCTGGATCGGTCCGGCGTACACCTACAGCGGGGTGGAGCTGAAGGAGAATCTGGTCTGGCATCCCGTAATTGAAGACATTCGTGACTTCCTTTACGACGATGCCGGGCTGGAGGTCCCGAAGTTCAACTCTGTTCTGGTGAATTTCTACACCGGGCCAGATGACCGGATTCCGTGGCATGCGGATGACGAGGAGGAGCTTGGCGACGAGCCAACAATCGCCACAGTGTCCTTCGGCGCTCAGCGCACTTTTATGTTGCGAAGACGTGACGGCAACGTGACGCACCGATTTCCAACGCTGCCTGGATCGCTGATTATGATGGGCGGCAACTGCCAGAAGCGCCTGCAGCACCAGGTACCTGCAGCTCGCAATCAGACCGGCGTCCGCATCTCGCTGACATTCCGCGTCACCAATCCGGAGCTGAGGCGGAAGCGAGCGGCGCCGGAGGACCCGACTGATGACAGCCAGCCGCTGGACGTCGGTCTACTCGGCGACGGGCAAGGCAGCTCAGGCCAGCCCCAAGACCAGCAGGCGGAGCGTGGCGGCGGCGGTCAGCGCGGCGGCGGTCAGCGCGGCGGCGGCGGTCCCAACGACCCGGGCGGCGACGGCGCGGCCCTACGCGCAGGTGGCTTCGGCTCGCGCACCCCCCAGGAGACCTCAGGCTGCCATCCCACCGGTGGTCTTTGAGGTGCACCAGAGCGCGGCGAGCAAGCTGGTGGCCTTCATCACCTGGCTGCAGGCCAACTTCGCCGGCGATGCCCGAGCCGTCAACACAGCTGAGATGGCCAATCAGCCCGCCTACCTAGTATTCCCGGCCACAGAGCGGGATTACAACGTTTTCCTCAGCGGCGCGCTGCGTCAGGACAGCCTCCTGGGTCACCGAGTCGTGCGAAGGCCAGCCCGATCTCGGCCGCTCGACAATCGAACTGGCGCTGACAGAGTTCAACAGCAGCCACTGCTCACCTTTGTCGCGCTCGATGTGCCGTTCTCATTCACTGAGGCCGAATTCGCCATCATGCTCCGCGAGTCCCTGAAGCTCGACATCACGAGTGTGCACCGGATCCGTGCGCGAGCATCCGGGAAGGCCACCCGATTTATGCGAGTCTTCACGAAGTCGAGAGCAACATTCGACCAGTGCCTCCGCGACGGCATCTGCACCGACTTCCTGAAGTTCAACTGCGAGGAGAGCCGCACAGATGAGCCAGTCCGCGCCCTGCAGTGCAAGCGCTGCCAGGAGTTCGGCCACCGAGTCGCCGAGTGCCAGGCGCAGCTGCGCTGCCGAATCTGCGGCGGCGCCCACGACTGGAAGAACTGCCAGCACGATGGCCCGGCGACGTGCGCCAACTGCGGCGGTCAGCACCGCACGACCAGCCGAGCCTGCACTGTCGCGCAGGAGGAGCACGCCAAGGCGACGAAGGCGGCAGCGGAGGCCAAAGCTGCTGCGGCGCGAGCTGCGGAAGCTGCGGCTACGGTCGCTCCACCTCCCTCGAGTGAGCCCGCCGACGAGTCTGAGGCTTCGGACAGTGTCTGGCTGATCCGCCAAGGCCACCGCAACGTGCCCGTCAACGCCGCCATCCGGCCGCTCTTCATCAGCAACGATGCGCCATCTGAGCCCCGGCGCGGCCCGGCCGTCGAGACTGTCAGCGCCAGGTGCACGAGCGCCACTGAGGCTGCACCCTCCCTGGATGCTGGCAACGCGCCACAGCAGCCGCTGCAGACTGACGTGAAGGCCTTGGTGAGCATGTTGTTGCCCCTGATCACCCGCTCTCTGACCCAAGTGATTGTGCAGGCCCAGTCCAGGCCGCCTGGTGAGCTCCTCACAGTGGAATCGGCCAGTAAAATGGTCGAGGAAATTGTGCAGGCTGTCCTCCGGGACGAGTCTGACCTGGCCTCCACTGCCACGAGGGTCGTAGGCTCAGGCAGCTAAAGCAGAAAACTGCAAATTCCACAATTTAAATGGGAACCCTAGTACCCAAATATCGGGTCTGAAAATCATGCACCTTAACTGCAGAGGGTTCCACCCGAAAAGCAGAGAACTCTCGCAATGGGTCATTAGTCAGGAGATAGACATTGCACTCTTCTCAGAAACAATCCTCAAGAGTTCGCACACGGTCCAGATCCCTGGCTACTCCATCATCCGGTACGACACTCCGCATGTGAGACGCGGGCTGCTCCTTGCTCACTCTCCGCGCGTCAAGGTCACAAATGTGCGCTTGCACTTTGACAATGTCAACCATGAAGCCATCTCATGCACCGTTAATCTGTCTGACAACCCCAACGGTCCCGACTTTAACCTGGCTCTGGTATACAGGTCACCCACACCCTACCACCTGAACCTGAACCTCTTGAAAAGCCTAATGTCGCGTAGACGCAGTGTCCTCTTTGGCGACCTCAACGCTAGACACCGATTCCTCGGTGGTGACAGCAGCAACAACAGGGCAGGCTATGAGCTGCACGACTGGCTGTCTGAAGGTCCGGCCTCGCCCACCATCCTCAATCAAGTAGGTCAGTTCACCAGAGTTGCCTCCAAGAACGGCGCCATCTCCAGGAATGTCTTGGACCTCGCTCTGGCGACTGAGGACTTTCTGCCCTTGGTGCAGGACTTTGCAGTGGGTCCCGATCTGGACAGCGACCACCTGCCCATCACCCTGACCCTCAACATTCAGTCGGCAAAGTGGACTGGCCCCACTAAACCGAAAAACTTTTCCAAAACCAACTGGGATCAGTTCAGGCTAAGGCTGAGCGAAGCCCTTCAGCCGAACCAGCCGGCCCGCTTGTCCAGCGTTCAACAAATTGACGCCGAGGTTGAACTCATCACAAACGCCATCCACAATGTCATTGAGTCGACAGTGCCAGACTGTGCTGGTCGAAACGCTCTTCCCAAACACATCCTTGAGCTGATTAAGGAGCGCCGACGACTCAGGCGCCTCTTTCACAGCACCAGAGATGAAAACTTTAAAAGGCTCGCCAACCAAATGGCCAACAGAATCAAGAGGGAAATCAACGCCTTCCAGAGCGGCAAACTCACCAAACTGTGAGAGCATTGTGCAAAACAGCAAGAACAGCAAGGTCAAGAACTTCTGGCACGACACCAAGAGGCTGATGGGCAAGTTCAAGCCCACCTCCATTCCAAGCCTCACCCAGGGTCAGACCACTGCGCACACCGATCTGGAGAAAGCGAACCTGCTCGCACAAACTCTCGACTCAAAGATGCGCCCAGTTCCATCCACTTGCGAACAGCTCAAACAGCAGGTGGCTGACATGGTCGAGCTCACCTCCTTCTATCCGATTCGGGCTGACGTGGATGCAATCGCCACTCACCCGCTCGAAGCTGCATTCACTGTGGCTGACACAGTGTGGGAGCTGGAGCACCTCAAGCCTGATGGTGCACCTGGACTAGACAAGATTCCTAATCGTGTGCTCAAACTCGGCCTGGAGGGAGTTTCAATCACGAGGATCACAAAGCTCTTCAATTCTTGCTACAGTCAAGGGATCTTCCCCAGCGCTTGGAAGAAGGCTGTGGTGACAATGATCCCCAAACCCGACAAACCTCCCGATAATCCAAACTCGTACAGACCGATCAGTCTCACCTCCTGCTTAGGCAAGCTGTTTGAGAAGCTGATTGCCAAGCGCCTCATCAAATTTCTTGAGGACAAGAAGATCCTAGGAGATGACCAATGCGCCTATCGCAAGATTCACTCCACTTACGACAACCTGTGCCGTCTGGTGCAGGACATGATGGTGGCAAAGTGCAAAGCCAAGAGAGCCGCTGGAGTCCTTCTGGACGTGGAGGCGGCCTTTGACTCTGCCTGGCATGACATGATCAGGTTCATGATGCTCGAAGCTGGCTTCCCTTCGATGCTGCAGCGCATCCTGTCCGACTACCTGAGGGACAGGTACATCCAGGTGCGAGTGAACGGCTCGCTCAGCAAACTCAGCAAAATCCTAGCCGGCGTACCTCAGGGAGGCATCTTGAGTCCTCTCCTGTACATCTTTTACGTCAGCACAATGCCGACTCCTGACAATCCGTGCGTCAAGCGCAGTCAGTTTGCTGACGACATGGCCATCTGGGCTACCGCAGACACCTTTGCCGGTGTGAGGACAGCCCTACAAAACTACCTCAGAAAAGTGTGGGAGTGGTGTGGCAAACAAGGCATCAGGCTGAATGCCGACAAGAGTATGTGTATGTCTTTAGTTACGAACTTTGTCTATGGGCAAGCCTGTGAGCTGAAATCGAGCTGGATTAAAAGAGAGCCAGTTCGCTAAGTAGGACGCTTACGCGCGCGAAAAATAGACACGGCCATGGACTTCTATAGTTGTGTTCGATATAAGCCGCAGCCGTTATTGATAAATGTATATGTTTTGAAGGTAGACGATTCCAATTATCTTTATTTACTGTACTTTGAGTTATCGATTTAAAATTTCAATCCTAGACTATTTTTTTCTCGGCTTGTTAGTCGATGCGATTCATCGTAGCCAACCCCCCCTCGTATGTACGTTTAGCCTGAGCCCAAGACATCCAACGCTAGCCCCATCACCCTATTCTGCTAAATAAAAGGTTCAGTTCATCGGAGTCAGAAAGTTACTGGTTTTTCGTTATAGGCATTTGTCCGACCATCTGGAATCTAAGCAAGAGTGATTGAGTTAGTTTTTTTTACTTTTGCCTAGTCCACATTTTGGTAGCAAGAGCGTGGTTATGTCTGACCACGAATCTTCAGCTGAGCAGCAGACTGGCTGCCCAGATAAAGAAGTAAAGAAAGAACTTGACATCGAAGATAAATATCAATTGGAAATCGAGCAGATGCGACGAGTAAAAGCGAAGAGAAAGTCAGCAGCAACGAGAACGCGCAACAGGCTTGTGCTACTTATTCAAAGTGAAGCAGAACAGCATGAAGTTCGACTAGCCTGTGAGGCCGCCACGTCTGCACACGAGGACTGCGTAGAACTAATCAATGAATTTGTCGAGGAGCTCGTTCGTCAGGAGGCCCCTTTGGAAGCTCGGAATAAGTTGCTGGACGAGCTAGACCAAGTTGAGCATCAGTTTGAAGACGCAATGCAGTGCGTTACTCGGTACATCAGATTGCATCACTCGACTGCGGCGACTGCCGCGACTGCGGCGACTGCTGCGACTGCGGCGACTGCCGCGACTGCGGCGACTGCCGCGACTGCGGCGACTGCCGCGACTGCGGCGACTGCCGCGACTGCGGCGACTGCCGCGACTGCGGCGACTGCCGCGACTGCTGCGACTGCTGTGTTGTCGAATGATTCGGTTGGTGAGTCTGCAAGTGAAGTAGGTGCCTTACAGACCAGCAGTCATGTTGGAGACGAGTTAGCAAAGGATCTCTGGAAAATGCTAAAGCGGGTGGAGATACCAGTTTTTAGCGGCGAGAAGCAGCAGTATGAAGCTTGGAAAGCCGCCTTTGTTGCCTGTGTGGACAAGGCGCCCGCTACACCGGAGTTCAAGCTGCTGCAGTTAAGGCAATATTTACGAGGTGGAGCGCTGAAGCTGGTTGAGCACCTTGGTCACTCAGCTGCAGCCTATGAGGCTGCAAAAGATCGGCTTGAGCGAAAATTCGGAGGAAGTCGCAGGCGTGTTGCATTATACCTTGAGGAGCTTGACGAGTTTCCACCCATACGTAGCAGTAATGCAAAGGAGCTCAAGCAATTCTCCAATCTGCTCGATGTCGCCGTTGTTAATCTGGAAGAGTCCGGTAAAGGTTCAGAACGGATGGATGGCTTGCTTTACGCCAAATTACAGAAAAAACTGCCAGAAGGAATGGTTGCTCGGTACCGGCGGTGGCTTTTTGAGGGACATCGACAGGAGAGCGTCAAAATGCTGCGTGAGTGGATACTGATGGAGGCCGCCTTTCAGACGGAAGCGATGGAGATAGTGCACGGAGTAGCGGGTCAGGAAAAACTCAAGAAGGAGACACGTCAGAAAACTTTTCTCGCTAACAATCAGCAAGCGTTTAAAGAAAAACTCTGCACTTCGTGCCAAGAACCCCACGAACTGTTCAGGTGTCCCAGCTTCAAGCAGCTACCGATTAAGGATCGCTGGAAAGCTGCCCAAGACGCCAGGGCCTGCTTTCGCTGTCTGTCTCGCGGTCATGCAGCACGGATGTGTCGTCAAGGTCACCGATGCGGCATCAACGGGTGCGAGAAGTTTCACCATCGGCTCTTGCATGGTGACCAGCCGGTAGCAGTCGAGTCAGGAAGGAAGCAGCAAGTAGTCATAACGCGAGAAAAGAGCTCCGAACCGGATCAGAAAGTACCAGCCGTGACAATGATGGCAAAGAGTGGAGGAGCGATGTCACTTCGTACAGTGCCAGTGATACTTAGGACAGAAACGCGGTCGGTAAAAGTTAACGCTCTCTTGGATGATGCCAGCACTAGAACTTACGTGAACGCTGAAATCGCCGAAGTGCTGGGACTGAAAGGCAACGAAGAACAGGTGAAAGTGAGTGTTTTAAACGGGCAGACGGAGACTTTTTGGACAGCTCCCGTGACAATGACATTGGAAAGCGTTGATGGAAGGCTGAGTCGGCCGATTACGGCATTCACAACTGACAGCGTCACCGGAAAATTGAAGGCCATGGATTGGCAAGTGTTGGCCGCCGATTGGAAACACCTGGAACACATTCCGTTTCCCAAGCTTCACGCTCCGAATGTGATTGATTTGCTGATCGGAGTGGACCATGCTGAATTACATGTCTCTTATCGAGAAGTTCGAGGCAGTCCGGGTGAGCCGCAAGCTCGTTTGACTCCACTTGGATGGACAGGGATTGGCCCAGCTGTACAGGAGCAGCAGTACACGAACTTTGCCAGTACGTTTCTTTGCATCAGCGACGAAGAACACCTCTCGCCAGTGTTGCGCAAATTCTGGGAGGTTGAAGAAGTTCGACCAGCCCCAAATCAAGCATGGACAGACGACGAGGAATCAGCGGTGAAGCAGGCCAAGTCCTCATTAAAGCTGATTAACGGCCGCTATCAGGTTGGAATTCCTTGGAAGCCCGACGCCAAGATTCGAGCAAGCAACTTTGAGATGGCAGTCAAGAGATTAAATAATACGGAGACAAAGCTCAGAAAAGACCTGGAGGTAGCGAAGCAATATCAGGAGTGTCTGCAGCGCTATGAGCAGAAGGGCTACATCAGGCAGGTGCGAGCGGACGAATACTCGGATATGAGGTGCTTCCTACCCCACTTCCCAATCATTCGCCTCGACAAAGCAACAACGAAAGTACGGATAGTATTCGATGCGTCAGCGGGCGGAGTTGATAACTCGCTTAATGGTCAAGTGCTCCCAGGACCTAAGCTTCATCGGGATCTGGTCGAGGTACTGCTTCGCTTCAGAAAAAATGCGGTTGCCGTGGCCTGTGACATCTCTGAGATGTACTTACAGATAGAAATGGCACCAGAGGACAGACCGGCACATAGTTTTTTTATGGCGCGACATGGATCCAAGCAAGCCATTGAAAGTTTTCGAATTCAACCGCATCGTATTCGGCAACGCAAGCTCCCCGTTTCTCGCGCAATTCGTTGTCCGCGAGCACGCTGAGCGGTTGAAAAAGGAGCTACCAGCAGCCGCAGACACCGTCTTAAACTCGACCTATATGGACGACTGCTTGGATTCGACGAAGACCGAAGCGGATGCCATTCAGCTGTACGAGGAGTTAAGATCGATGTGGGAGAGAGCAGGCATGCATCCTCGGAAGTGGATGTCAAACTCTCGAGAGTTACTCAGCCGAATCCCGCCAGAAGATCGAGTAGCGGAGGTGATCTTAGAAGGAACGCCGTTGCCATCAACCAAGACGCTAGGCGTAGTTTGGAGAAGCGAGGATGACGTGTTCACATTCAAGTCGGACCACGTGAAGGATATCGCCACCACGAAGCGAGAACTCCTGAAGACTCTAGCCTCCGTGTTCGATCCGCTCGGCTTCATCGCACCCGTCACAGTGAAGGCGAAGATTCTGTTGCAAGATCTGTGGTGCGGTGGACAGGGTTGGGATGAAGTGCCGGATCCTGACTTGCTGGATAAAATCAAGAAATGGTGTGAAGACCTTGAAGATCTGCAGCAGATCCGTGTGAGCCGCTGCCTGCTAGCGATATCAGACGCTAGGAGACACTCGCAGGTGCACGTGTTTGTCGACGCATCGGAGAAGGCCTATGGAGCAGTGAGTTTTTTAAGAGCTTCCAAAAACGATGCTGTCGCTTCCGTCCGATTAATAGCAGCTAAGTCTCGAGTTGCACCAGTCGCGACGGTCAGCATTCCTCGGCTGGAGCTCATGGCTGCAGTGCTTGGGCTTCAGCTGGCGATGAAGGTGGCTGCAGTGTTGAAGAAAGATGTGAAGGAGTTTTGCTTCTGGTCGGATAGCATGAATGTGCTGTACTGGGTGCGAGGAAAAGGCCGTTTTTTCAAGCCGTTTGTGGCGAACCGTATTGGTACGATTCAGGCAGACACGGACCCTAATCAGTGGAGATACGTTCCAACAGAAGTGAACCCAGCCGACGTTTTGTCTCGAGGAACCTCCGTGAGCCAGTTGAAAGAAGACCAAAGCTGGTGGCATGGACCAGAGTTTCTGATGTTGAAGGAAAGCGATTGGCCCGAGAAAGTGATAGAGAAGCCGAAAAACATTGAAGAGAAGCGGTCAAATAATCTTGCTACTTTTGTCGCCATGACGGTGCAGGATGAAGTACCATCATCTGTCAACCGATTGGATCCAAAAAGGTTCTCCAGCTGGAAGAAGCTCATCCGACTCCAAGCATGGGTAGCACGATTTGCGAACAACTGTCGGTTGCCGATTGCAGACAGAGTGCTAGGAGAATTATTGCCAACAGAGTACGAAGATGCCGAGTACAGGGTGATCAAGGATGCGCAAAATGAAGTGTTTGGTGAAGACGTTCGCTCATTGATGAAGAGCAAGCACCTGTCAGTCCATAGCCAGCTTAACGCGCTGAAGCCGAGACTCGACCAGGACGGCTTATTGAGAGCAGATAGTAGACTGCAGTTTGCCGAAGTTCTGCCGTTTAGTGCGCGCGTGCCAATAATTCTTCTGCGACATCATCACGTGACGCAATTAATAGTCAAGTATTACCATGAGAAAGTGCATCATGCTGGTACCAACCAAACTTTGACGGCTATTTCGAGTCGATTCTGGATCATTAGTGCTCGCGAGGCGATTCGAGAATGGGAAAATTCGTGCTTCGAGTGCAAGCGACGCAAGTGCAAACCGGCAACTCAGGTAATGGCTCCGTTGCCTGAAAGTCGCCTGAAGGAGCCACTCAGAGCCTTTGTTCGAGTGTCTGTTGATTTTGGTGGGCCGTTTCTGACGAAGCAGGGCCGTGGAACGAGAAGGCAGAAGCGGTATCTAGCACTTTTTACCTGCATGACAACTCGAGCAGTGCATCTGGAGGTGGCGTATAGTCTAGATACCAGCTCATTTCTGAATGCCCTTTCTCGAATGATCAGTCGGCGAGGCTGTGTACTAGACATCTATTCGGACAACGGGACTAATTTCGTCGGCGCCGAGCGCGAACTCCGAGAGCTAATCAAATCTATCGATCAAGCAGAGCTGCAGCGAAGCACAGCTCACCTGCAGCTTAAGTGGCATTTCAACCCGCCAGCAGCCCCACACTTTGGCGGCGTCCACGAAAGTATGATCAAAGCCGCGAAGCGAGTGATAACAGCCATTTTAAAGAACGCAGAAGTGAACGATGAGGAGTTGGTGACGGCCTTCAGTGCAGCAGAAGCGCTGCTCAACTCGAGACCTCTCACCTATCAATCAGCGCACCCAAGCGACAACGTCGCGCTGACACCAGGTCATTTTATCTACGGACATGCTGGAGGTCAGCTAGAGCCAGAAGTGGATTCAGCTGATGCGTTCAACCCTACAAAGAGGTGGCGGCATGTCCAAAGTCTGATGACGGCGTTCTGGCATCGCCCGATTTTCAGCCTGGAGACGTTGTGCTGCACGTCAACCCGGAGAGCCCAAGAGGTCATTGGCCATTGGCGCGAGTCCTAGAGGTCTTCCCCGGCAAGGACGGACGCGTGCGAGTGGTAAAAGTGCAACTTGCCGGAAAGACCTACGTCAGGCCGATATCGAGGTTGTGTCCGTTAATCACGAAGGGAGGCGAAGGTGGAGTTGATTCCGGTTCGAGTTGACTCCTCGTTAGGGTGTGTGCGAATTTGATTCAATCATTGACAAGTTATTAACTATTTTTTTCGAATTTTTACCTTCTGCGATGTTAGCGCTTTTGCGAAGGATTGGTTATTGAGTGGCGCATGTCCACAATTTTGTTATTTTGCTTTTGGCGTCTGCGCCTTAGCGATTCTAGTTCTGTCAGTTTGTGCTTCCATGCGCAATTTTTTTTGCTTCAGTTTCCCACATTTACAGTTTTGGCACTGCTCCGTAAAAAATTATATAGCAGTTTTTTTTGTTTTTTTCTGTTTTTTTTTCGCTGCTGTTCAGAGTAGCAAATGACATTTCGGTGACGTACAATAGTTTTCTTTGCGGTGGTGGATTAATTTCTCATGCGTACATCCTCCTAAACCAATCAATCGCTTGCTTTAAGGGACGTCCTCCTTCGTAGTTCATTAATATTTTTTGCTTCCCTGCGCTAAAATATTTACTATAATCTAATGCTAGCTAGCAATTTTTCGTTAACAGTTTTATTTTCGTTTCGCGTTCATCCTTATGGTGCTATTGCTTTAGAAGCGGGGTTTTTTGTTCTCCTAGTTTTGAATGGGGCATTCGCGTTAACCACCCACCTTTTGTCAGAAGAGATTCGGACGTTTTCAACTTTCATTGTCATCATGCGTTAATTATAATTTTTTTCCTGTGCATTGTTTTTTGCACGCAAATATTTGTTCAATTTCGCTCTTTGTAGTTCCGTCACCACTTTCTTCCAGTAGGTCTTAAGCAGTCTTTGTTGGCATGTGCTCATGCCAAGAAGGGAGGGATGTTTTGAAGGTAGACGATTCCAATTATCTTTATTTACTGTACTTTGAGTTATCGATTTAAAATTTCAATCCTAGACTATTTTTTTCTCGGCTTGTTAGTCGATGCGATTCATTGTAGCCAACCCCCCCTCGTATGTACGTTTAGCCTGAGCCCAAGACATCCAACGCTAGCCCCATCACCCTATTCTGCTAAATAAAAGGTTCAGTTCATCGGAGTCAGAAAGTTACTGGTTTTTCGTTATAGGCATTTGTCCGACCATCTGGAATCTAAGCAAGAGTGATTGAGTTAGTTTTTTTTACTTTTGCCTAGTCCACAGTATATCTATGGAAACAATTGGCATCAAGTGGTAATTTTTTTGTGAGAATTTTTTTCGCTTTCTGTCTAGGTGCTAAATATAGAAGTCCATGACACGGCATAAAAGCCAGAGCCTTGAGCTGACTAAACTTCAAAGTTGCTTTACTTGCTGACTACGTGATTTGTGCAAAGACGTAACAATGGCGACGAGGATGAAAATTGGCGAATTCTCCATCGACCAGCCAGACAAATGGGAAGCCTACGAGGAGCGACTGGAGCAGTTGTTCATCCTGGAGAAGATTGAAGACGAGGCCAAAAAGCGGGCTACACTTATCACAGCAATCGGTGATGACTGCTACGCGCTGCTTCGAGATCTGGTGTCTCCTAAGAAGCCCAAGGACGAAACGTGTGCAAGTCTTCAGGAAGCGCTGCGGGATTACTTTGCTCCAAAGAAGAAACTCATTGTGGAGAGATACAACTTTTACCATCGCAACCAGAATGAAGGCGAGACTGTAAGCGATTACGTAGTGGGTCTGAGGAAGCGGGCATCAACCTGCGAATTCTATAAGTTCCTAGATAATGCATTGAGGGATCGACTCGTCTGCGGAATTCGAAACAAACTAATTCAACAGCGGCTGCTCCAAGAGGACAAGCTCACACTGGGTACAGCTCAGACTCTAGCAACAGCTATGGAGACTGCTGATCGAGGGGTTGCTGCTATAGCTGGGTCGTCTGTCACAAAATCAACATCAACATGTACATAAAATCAACTCATCTAAAGGTAGCCGACCTAAGCATAGTCAAAGTACAAAGTTTGACAAAGCCGGACGCAGTGTCAAGAGTGGATGCTATCGTTACCATGGCACTGACCATTGGGCCAAGAGTTGTCCGTTCCGAGAAAGGGTTTGCTCAAAGTGTTCCAAGCAGGGGCATTACGAACGCGCATGCCGAACGAAGACCTCAAACGAAAGTGCCAGCAGGCATAGGCACATACGAAATAAACCTGGATTCTGCAAGAAGACAAGAGCAGGAATGGCTGAAGACTCTGAATCTGATAGTGAAGGATCAAGTGGCGAAATACAAACTGTTCGTTGGTGCGACTGCGACATTTCAACTGTCAGCTCTCCATGCAGGTGTGCGATCAAGCTGCAAGGTACAAATGTTGAGTTCAACATCGATACAGGAGCCGACAGAACGCTAATCAACGAGCGTTGCTACAACGATATTGGGTTGGAGCTGAGCAAGACGTCAACGTGACTGTTTAGTTTCTCGAACCATGAAATTCCGACGCTCGGTGAAGCTCTAGTCGAAGTCACTCATGGAGGACTGCAGCATAAGCTGAAAGTTTTGGTGGTCAAGGGTAACGGATCGAATTTGCTAGGAAGAGACTGGCTGAATATCCTTAAGCTGGATTGGCAGAAGTTTGTCCACGTGGCTGAAATTGGAAGTACCTTTTCACCAAAATCCATCTTTGAGGCTTATCCGGAGGTGTTTTCGTCTGGACTCAGACTCATCAACAACGCGAAAGCAAGGATCACTGTTCGTGAGGATTACTGTCCGAAGTTTCACAAGAGCAGACCTGTATCGTTTGCAATGAAGAAGCTTATTGAGGATGAAATAAATAACCTTGTCATCGAAGGGATCATATCGAAGGAGAGTTCATCAGATTGCGCTTCTCCCATTGTGCCAGTGCTGAAGAAAGATGGGAAATCAATCAGGATCTGCGCGGACTTCAAGAGGACTATTAATCCACAACTGGAAGTGGACAAGTATCCACTGCCTCGACAGGAGGAAATGTTTGCTACTTTGAATGGTGGGAAGTACTTTTCCAAGCTGGACATCTCTCAAGCTTTTCTGCAGCTGGAGTTGGAAGAAAGCAGCAGAAAATTTACGACCATCAATACACACAGGATTGTATCAGTGCAATCGACTGACAATGGGCTTGGCTTCTGCTCCTGCTCAGTTCCAAGAAGCGATTGAGAAAATTCTCTGCGGACTGGAAGTTGTTGCTTACATCGATGATATTCTAATATCGGGAAGGTCACTCGAGGAACACGATCAGAAACTGCATAAAGTGTTGGAAACACTGCAATCCAGGGGTGTCAGACTCAACAAGAACAAGTGCAAGTTTCAGCTGCAAGAAGTGGAATTCATGGGTCACATTATCAATAAAGACGGACTGCACCCATCTCCTGACAAGGTAATTGCTATGCGAAACGCACCGAATCCTACTAGTGTGTCCGAGGTTCGATCCTTGGTTGGACTTATTAACTACTATGGGAAATTCATACCCAACTCATCAAGTGTTCTGGCGCCACTCAACCGACTCCTGAGAAACGATGTGACATTCAGCTGGAACAGTCAGTGCCAAGCTGCTTTGGACTCTGTGAAGTCAACTCTGACATCGGACCGGCTGCTGGTGCATTTCGACCCAAAGAAGCCGACCATCCTACACACTGATGCTTGGAAGTATGGGCTCGGATGTCCCACAAAATGCCAGGTGGTGCTGAACTGCCTATCAGTTACGCATCAAGGACACTGTCACCAGCGGAGCAGAATTATTCTCAGTTGGAAAAAGAAGCGCTATCAATCATATTCGGGATCAAGATGTTTCATCAGTATCTATTCGGGAACAAGTTTATTTTGGTAACAGACCATAAGCCTCTAATTACTATTTTCGGAGAAAAGAAGGACATCCCGAGCATCGCAGCTAGCAGATTGCAACGTTGGGCAGTCTTGCTCTCTGCTCATCAGTACGAGATAAGATTTCGAAAGACAGAGGACCACGGCAACGCTGATGCGTTATCCAGGTTGCCATCGCCAAGTTCGACGTCCCGAGTGGACAAAGTCATGGAACGTCGACTTCAAGAACTGCCTATCACCGCTGCCGAGATTCGTCGAGAGACAGCCAGGGATCCGATCCTAAGCAAGGTAATCAGGTTCTGCCAGAACGGTTGGCCGGAGAAATGTGAATTTGAGCTTGAGATATACCGTCAGAAAGGAAACGAACTCTGTCTTGAGCAAGGAGTCATCTTCTGGGGCATACGCGCCATCATTCCATCTAGCCTCCAACACCAAGTTTTGGACCTGCTGCACGAAGGACACCCTGGGATTGTATCGATGAAATCGATTGCTCGCCTGCACGTTTGGTTTCCGGGAATCGATCAACAGATTGAAAGAGCTGTGAAACAATGCAAGGGATGCGAACTACAGCGAAGCAAACCACGAGAATCTGCTGTTCACCCGTTGAGTTGGGCAGAAAAGCCATGGACGAGACTTCAGGCAGATTTTTTCGGACCGTGTTTCGGATTCAATTGGTTGGTAATCGTGGATGCCACGTCAAAATGGGTAGAGGTTTTTCCGATGAAAGTTGCCAGTGCCGCGAACACCATTCAGCGCTTTCGAGAGACATTTGCTCGGTTTGGAATACCTCGACAGATACTGACCGACAATGGAAGCCAGTTTGCATCACAGGAGTTTGCTGAATTCACTAAGCGAAATAACATCCATCACATCTTCAGTGCTGTAGGACATCCAAGAACCAACGGGCTCAGTGAGCGAATGGTTAAAACAGCCAAGAATGCGATTAGAGCAGGCATGAAAAGCCACGGTGATGCCATGCTGAGTCTGCAAAATTTCCTATTCCGCTATAGAAGCACGCCTCATAGCACAACGGGCAAGTCACCTGCGGAGATTATGCAATTGCGTATACAAGGCGGACAAAGCTGGACTTCCTGAAGCCAGACACATACGGGGGAGTCCTGGATTCAAAGTAAGCAGATGATGCGCCGGGAACACATTCCTCACCGAGAGTTTCAGGCTGGAGACACAGTGCTAGCTCTTGATTTCAGGAGGGAAAAAGAAAACAAGTGGGCTCAAGCTAAAGTGTTGAAACAGAATGGGCCGCTGTCCTACCACGTGGAAGTCAACGGACAAATCTGGAAAAGACACGTGGATCATCTGATCAAATCTGAAACCGAAGTTTTGCCCCAGCCACAGTATGATTTCGACACAGAACAAACGCAAGTACGCAATGCCAAGAATAGCTACAAGCTGCAAAAGGATGTAAACGAGGAAGCTGAATCGACGGGACGAAATCTAGAGCATCACGGTCAGACTGGCAAGTCTTCGCTGACCATAGAGAAAACTCGAAAGTCAGCCGCGTCATCAAGCTTCATTATCAAGCCAAAGGACGGCCAAGATGTGGAAAAGCATCCGAACCAACGTGTTCTGCGTGACCGGTCAAAACTGAAGAGACCGGATTTTTTTGTTGCGAATTAACTGAACTGAACTACTTTGACTGGAGAATTTTTTTTTAAGAAAAGGAGGAATGATGTGTATGTCTTTAGTTACGAACTACGTCTATGGGCAAGCCTGCGAGCTGAAATTGAGCTGGATTAAAAGAGAGCCAGTTCGCTAAGTAAGACGCTTACAAGCGCGAGAAATACACACGGCATAAAAGCCAGAGCCTTGAGCTGACTAAACTTCAAAGTTGCTTTACTTACTGACTACGTGATTTGTGCAAAGACGTAACAACTTCAACTACAAGCCGACAGCTCGAGCCGACTTGCGACCCAAGCTCTACCTGGGACAGACGGAGATTCCATACTGCCAGGAGGCGAAATTCCTAGGCGTCCTGCTTGACGCGAACCTCTGCCTGAACAAACACGTGGACAACATGGCCAACACGTGCAGGGCCATTGTCATGTCCCTGTGCCGCATCGCCAAGATCACCAAACTGAGCAGCCTCACCCTCAGGATGCTCTACCGGGCCTACGGTGAGAGTGCGCTCACCTACGGCGCTCCAATCTTGACTCTGATTTGCGTCACCAACCAGATCAAGCTGCAAAAGATTTAAAACCTTGCTCTGCGAATCTGCTACGGTGTGCCCTCTTACCTGAGCACCGAATACTTGCACAAACTGGCTGGCATGCCAATGCTCTCCACCAGAGTCAAGCAGCTCGGTGTGGCCTGGCTGCTCAAGATGAGAGCAGCTCGGCTTCACGGCTTCCACATCGAGCCTGAGCTGCCTCGCGCTCCCGGCCGAACCCCCATCCTCAATGTCCTGTGGGCTGCCCTGAAGCGGGGACAAATCAACAGGCAGAACCCACTCCCGATCCAGGGCTGAGCAGTCTCTGAGACCCTTTGTTCCTGAAAGTAAACTAACGAAATTCAAATAGCTGCCTGAGCTTAGGAGAGCTGGTGAGCAGTGCTCAGCTCTATGCAATACCGGTCCCTTTTAAGCTCCTATTCTACTAGGTAGCTGTTTTTAAATGCTCATGAGCTTTTATGCCAAAATTGCTTTTTTATTTCTCTTTTCACGAACTGTCAACTTTGTATCCACCAGAGTTTTTTAAATTCCAAAATAAATTTTGTAATTTTTACTTTTACCTGTTTTATAACATCAAATGCCGCAATGCCTAAAATGTGTTTTTACTCGCATTTCATGTTTTAATTTACATTTATTTTTAAATTCTCCTTTTTTTCTCAAATATTCCAATCGCGTCTAAATGCACTCGTGGCTTCGCCACTCGTGACAAATTTAATCATTGTCAAACTCCAAAACCATATAGACAACTTACCATTGTCACTTATCCAAGCCAATCATATTGTATCAATTTGAATCGAATGAAAACTTCAGCTTAGCTCCCAAAGCATGCCGTTTGACCACGGCGTGCAGGAATGCTTTTTTCGATTTATTATCGTGAATTAGAATTAGCAACAAGGTAGCTCTTTCCCGAGCATGCAGCGCTTTCCCTGAGCATTCAGAATTTTTTCCAAACATGCAGCTTTTCCCCGAGCATTAAGAATTTTTCTCGAGCATGCAGCATTTCCCCCGAGCATTTAGAATTACCCACAGGGTAGCTTTCCCCCAAGCATGTAGCATTTTTCCCGAGCATTCAGAATTACCTCTGAGCATGCAGCGTTTCCCCGAGCATTCAGAATTACCTCTGAGCATGCAGTGTTTCCCCCGAGCATTCAAAATTACCCTGGATCATGTGTCATTTTTTCCGAGCATTCAAAATACCATCATGCGCACTTCCCCAGAGCATTCAAAATTACCAACAACGCAGCTTTTCCCTTTACGCAGAATTACCCATGAGCATGCAGCGGTTCCTTCGAGCATTTAGAATTACCCACGAGCATGTAGCATTTTCCCAAAGCATTCGGAAAAACCCCCTAGCATTTATATTACCCACGATGTAGCAATTTCCTCTGAGTTTTTTATCACCCACGAGCATGTAACATTTTTCCAAGCATTTAGAATTGCCCACGAGCATAATTATTTTGATGATTAAGCCATAAATCAAAATATCACAAAAGCATAGAGTCATGTTGCATAAGCCCTGAAATTGGTTGACATATTAGCCTAGAATACTGATGCTTAGGAGCCTATAGGAGCACAGGCTCTGTTAAACTTATAATGCTAGAATAGTGATGCTTAGGAGCCTAGGAGCACAGGCACTGTTAAACTTATAATCCTGCTAACATTAACGTTTTATTATATATGATAATGCTTTGGACAATCACTCACCATTATTCTCGGAAAAGTAAGTTTCAGCAGCTTGTTGGCCAGTGTGAAATAGAGCTATGAACCATTATTGAAAGGCTAGCCAGCCAGAGGGCCCACTTAAATTATGAATAATTGTACACACGCTTGGCCTTCTGCAATTTTTCTCTCCCCTCTAACTTTTAAATCAATTTTGTTGGGGTTACAAATAGCGCAGCATACTTTAGCTAGGCAAAATATTTTAAGCAGTAAAAATGTACACGATGCCTGAGCGTTACTTTTATCTCATTTTGGGACCACCATTTAGTCAGAGCTACAGTGTACTCTAGCTAGGTGAGAAATTTATTTTCTTTACTTGACACCACAATTCAACCGATATTGGGACAGTGAACGCCAGCTTTATTACGCAACTTTTAAAAATCACAATTTTGAAGGTGCAGTGTTTGACTATTTGGTGGCCCCCACTTCTCAATAATTGGCAAGGGAAACTTTATGACGCAATCTAAAATAAAATCACCATTCTGCCAGTGCCGAGTTTGACCTTTTTTAGCCTCGCATTGAAAGCATAGGAAACCTCGTTTTTCGAATATTTAAACCCCTTCCACTTGGAGCAGAGCTTGCAAACTTTCACGGTCTCATCCTGGAAAAATTTTCAATTTTTTGGAGCAAATTTAATCAAAATCGGATGAGCTGTTCGAGCTCTGCATTGTTACAGAGAGTACGATACAAACATACAGACATACAAACATACAACATACAAACATACATACATTAGACATTTAGTAGAAAATAGTCTAATTTAGCAGCCCACCCCTCCCTTGGGTGCGCACTTTGTGTGCCACTGTCCCTTTGTTGTTTACCTCACAAGTGAGAAATCATGCCATATGGCTGCGAATCGCGCCACCAGTGCCAAAAGGCCTGATTGCCGGCCATCAATAGAGCACTACCGCCCAAACGAGTCGTTTGGTCGCCAGATGCTCGGCCTCCCGCCTAAGGAGACAACGCCAGCGACATCGCCAGCCGGTGAGACCCGTCTAGCCGGCATGTCGACTCCAGCCAGCGAGAATCCCAGCCAGGCTACTAGCTCAAGCGCCGAGGACCGCGGCTCGCTCAGCCCGCCGAACGGTCGGC
Organism: Macrostomum cliftonense; assembly: GCA_950096795.1. Taxonomy (NCBI): domain Eukaryota; kingdom Metazoa; phylum Platyhelminthes; family Macrostomidae; genus Macrostomum; species Macrostomum cliftonense. The sequence continues at coordinate 183,638 of CATNEM010000288.1, read as the reverse complement.
TCGTAATCGTCGAAGACGAGCCGCCAGCAGCGACGAGACGAGACGGCCGAGAGGATGTCCATCGACGACGCCGAGGCAGGTATGACGGCTGCCAAAGAGACTGAGGCTGCGGCTGCATCTGCGCCAGGACCAACAGCAAATGAGTCAGCCGCCAACGCAGCTTCGTCGATCCCGAAGCCCATCGCTGCACATTCAAACGCCGACCTGTCGCAGATCATCTTTCCTGATGAGCCCGACTTCAGTGAATGCCAATTCACGACCAACGCAGGCGAACTAGTAGCCTCTAGTAGCTTGAACTAGTAGCCTGGCTCGGATTTTCGCCGGCTGGAGTCGACATGCCGGCTAGACGGGCTCCTTTGGCGGGAGGCCGAGCGTCTGGCGACCAAACGACTCGTCTTGAGCAGCCAGGCCACACCGAGCTGCTTGACTCTGGTGGAGAGCATTGGCATGCCAGCCAGTTTGTGCAAGTATTCGGTGCTCAGGTAAGAGGGCACACCGTAGCAGATTCGCAGAGCAAGGTTTTAAATCTTTTGCAGCTTGATCTGGTTGGTGACGCAAATCAGAGTCAAGATTGGAGCGCCGTAGGTGAGCGCACTCTCACCGTAGGCCCGGTAGAGCATCCTGAGGGTGAGGCTGCTCAGTTTGGTGATCTTGGCGATGCGGCACAGGGACATGACAATGGCCCTGCACGTGCTGGCCATGTTGTCCACGTGTTTGTTCAGGCAGAGGTTCGCGTCAAGCAGGACGCCTAGGAATTTCGCCTCCTGGCAATATGGAATCTCCGTCTGTCCCAGGTAGAGCTTGGGTCGCAAGTCGGCTCGAGCTGTCGGCTTGTAGTTGAAGGCGATTGCCTTGCTCTTGTCGGCATTCAGCCTGATGCCTTGTTTGCCACACCACTCCCACACTTTTCTGAGGTAGTTTTGTAGGGCTGTCCGAACACCGGCAAAGGTGTCTGCGGTAGCCCAGATGGCCATGTCGTCATCAAACTGACTGCGCTTGACGCACGGATTGTCAGGAGTCGGCATTGTGCTGACGTAAAAGATGTACAGGAGAGGACTCAAGATGCCTCCCTGAGGTACGCCGGCTAGGATTTTGCTGAGTTTGCTGAGCGAGCCGTTCACTCGCACCTGGATGTACCTGTCCCTCAGGTAGTCGGACAGGATGCGCTGCAGCATCGAAGGGAAGCCAGCTTCGAGCATCATGAACCTGATCATGTCATGCCAGGCAGAGTCAAAGGCCGCCTCCACGTCCAGAAGGACTCCAGCGGCTCTCTTGGCTTTGCACTTTGCCACCATCATGTCCTGCACCAGACGGCACAGGTTGTCGTAAGTGGAGTGAATCTTGCGATAGGCGCATTGGTCATCTCCTAGGATCTTCTTGTCCTCAAGAAATTTGATGAGGCGCTTGGCAATCAGCTTCTCAAACAGCTTGCCTAAGCAGGAGGTGAGACTGATCGGTCTGTACGAGTTTGGATTATCGGGAGGTTTGTCGGGTTTGGGGATCATTGTCACCACAGCCTTCTTCCAAGCGCTGGGGAAGATCCCTTGACTGTAGCAAGAATTGAAGAGCTTTGTGATCCTCGTGATTGAAACTCCCTCCAGGCCGAGTTTGAGCACACGATTAGGAATCTTGTCTAGTCCAGGTGCACCATCAGGCTTGAGGTGCTCCAGCTCCCACACTGTGTCAGCCACAGTGAATGCAGCTTCGAGCGGGTGAGTGGCGATTGCATCCACGTCAGCCCGAATCGGATAGAAGGAGGTGAGCTCGACCATGTCAGCCACCTGCTGTTTGAGCTGTTCGCAAGTGGATGGAACTGGGCGCATCTTTGAGTCGAGAGTTTGTGCGAGCAGGTTCGCTTTCTCCAGATCGGTGTGCGCAGTGGTCTGACCCTGGGTGAGGCTTGGAATGGAGGTGGGCTTGAACTTGCCCATCAGCCTCTTGGTGTCGTGCCAGAAGTTCTTGACCTTGCTGTTCTTGCTGTTTTGCACAATGCTCTCACACAGTTTGGTGAGTTTGCCGCTCTGGAAGGCGTTGATTTCCCTCTTGATTCTGTTGGCCATTTGGTTGGCGAGCCTTTTAAAGTTTTCATCTCTGGTGCTGTGAAAGAGGCGCCTGAGTCGTCGGCGCTCCTTAATCAGCTCAAGGATGTGTTTGGGAAGAGCGTTTCGACCAGCACAGTCTGGCACAGTCGACTCAATGACATTGTGGATGGCGTTTGTGATGAGTTCAACCTCGGCGTCAATTTGTTGAACGCTGGACAAGCGGGCCGGCTGGTTCGGCTGAAGGGCTTCGCTCAGCCTTAGCCTGAACTGATCCCAGTTGGTTTTGGAAAAGTTTTTCGGTTTAGTGGGGCCAGTCCACTTTGCCGACTGAATGTTGAGGGTCAGGGTGATGGGCAGGTGGTCGCTGTCCAGATCGGGACCCACTGCAAAGTCCTGCACCAAGGGCAGAAAGTCCTCAGTCGCCAGAGCGAGGTCCAAGACATTCCTGGAGATGGCGCCGTTCTTGGAGGCAACTCTGGTGAACTGACCTACTTGATTGAGGATGGTGGGCGAGGCCGGACCTTCAGACAGCCAGTCGTGCAGCTCATAGCCTGCCCTGTTGTTGCTGCTGTCACCACCGAGGAATCGGTGTCTAGCGTTGAGGTCGCCAAAGAGGACACTGCGTCTACGCGACATTAGGCTTTTCAAGAGGTTCAGGTTCAGGTGGTAGGGTGTGGGTGACCTGTATACCAGAGCCAGGTTAAAGTCGGGACCGTTGGGGTTGTCAGACAGATTAACGGTGCATGAGATGGCTTCATGGTTGACATTGTCAAAGTGCAAGCGCACATTTGTGACCTTGACGCGCGGAGAGTGAGCAAGGAGCAGCCCGCGTCTCACATGCGGAGTGTCGTACCGGATGATGGAGTAGCCAGGGATCTGGACCGTGTGCGAACTCTTGAGGATTGTTTCTGAGAAGAGTGCAATGTCTATCTCCTGACTAATGACCCATTGCGAGAGTTCTCTGCTTTTCGGGTGGAACCCTCTGCAGTTAAGGTGCATGATTTTCAGACCCGATATTTGGGTACTAGGGTTCCCATTTAAATTGTGGAATTTGCAGTTTTCTGCTTTAGCTGCCTGAGCCTACGACCCTCGTGGCAGTGGAGGCCAGGTCAGACTCGTCCCGGAGGACAGCCTGCACAATTTCCTCGACCATTTTACTGGCCGATTCCACTGTGAGGAGCTCACCAGGCGGCCTGGACTGGGCCTGCACAATCACTTGGGTCAGAGAGCGGGTGATCAGGGGCAACAACATGCTCACCAAGGCCTTCACGTCAGTCTGCAGCGGCTGCTGTGGCGCGTTGCCAGCATCCAGGGAGGGTGCAGCCTCAGTGGCGCTCGTGCACCTGGCGCTGACAGTCTCGACGGCCGGGCCGCGCCGGGGCTCAGATGGCGCATCGTTGCTGATGAAGAGCGGCCGGATGGCGGCGTTGACGGGCACGTTGCGGTGGCCTTGGCGGATCAGCCAGACACTGTCCGAAGCCTCAGACTCGTCGGCGGGCTCACTCGAGGGAGGTGGAGCGACCGTAGCCGCAGCTTCCGCAGCTCGCGCCGCAGCAGCTTTGGCCTCCGCTGCCGCCTTCGTCGCCTTGGCGTGCTCCTCCTGCGCGACAGTGCAGGCTCGGCTGGTCGTGCGGTGCTGACCGCCGCAGTTGGCGCACGTCGCCGGGCCATCGTGCTGGCAGTTCTTCCAGTCGTGGGCGCCGCCGCAGATTCGGCAGCGCAGCTGCGCCTGGCACTCGGCGACTCGGTGGCCGAACTCCTGGCAGCGCTTGCACTGCAGGGCGCGGACTGGCTCATCTGTGCGGCTCTCCTCGCAGTTGAACTTCAGGAAGTCGGTGCAGATGCCGTCGCGGAGGCACTGGTCGAATGTTGCTCTCGACTTCGTGAAGACTCGCATAAATCGGGTGGCCTTCCCGGATGCTCGCGCACGGATCCGGTGCACACTCGTGATGTCGAGCTTCAGGGACTCGCGGAGCATGATGGCGAATTCGGCCTCAGTGAATGAGAACGGCACATCGAGCGCGACAAAGGTGAGCAGTGGCTGCTGTTGAACTCTGTCAGCGCCAGTTCGATTGTCGAGCGGCCGAGATCGGGCTGGCCTTCGCACGACTCGGTGACCCAGGAGGCTGTCCTGACGCAGCGCGCCGCTGAGGAAAACGTTGTAATCCCGCTCTGTGGCCGGGAATACTAGGTAGGCGGGCTGATTGGCCATCTCAGCTGTGTTGACGGCTCGGGCATCGCCGGCGAAGTTGGCCTGCAGCCAGGTGATGAAGGCCACCAGCTTGCTCGCCGCGCTCTGGTGCACCTCAAAGACCACCGGTGGGATGGCAGCCTGAGGTCTCCTGGGGGGTGCGCGAGCCGAAGCCACCTGCGCGTAGGGCCGCGCCGTCGCCGCCCGGGTCGTTGGGACCGCCGCCGCCGCGCTGACCGCCGCCGCGCTGACCGCCGCCGCCACGCTCCGCCTGCTGGTCTTGGGGCTGGCCTGAGCTGCCTTGCCCGTCGCCGAGTAGACCGACGTCCAGCGGCTGGCTGTCATCAGTCGGGTCCTCCGGCGCCGCTCGCTTCCGCCTCAGCTCCGGATTGGTGACGCGGAATGTCAGCGAGATGCGGACGCCGGTCTGATTGCGAGCTGCAGGTACCTGGTGCTGCAGGCGCTTCTGGCAGTTGCCGCCCATCATAATCAGCGATCCAGGCAGCGTTGGAAATCGGTGCGTCACGTTGCCGTCACGTCTTCGCAACATAAAAGTGCGCTGAGCGCCGAAGGACACTGTGGCGATTGTTGGCTCGTCGCCAAGCTCCTCCTCGTCATCCGCATGCCACGGAATCCGGTCATCTGGCCCGGTGTAGAAATTCACCAGAACAGAGTTGAACTTCGGGACCTCCAGCCCGGCATCGTCGTAAAGGAAGTCACGAATGTCTTCAATTACGGGATGCCAGACCAGATTCTCCTTCAGCTCCACCCCGCTGTAGGTGTACGCCGGACCGATCCAGAAGACCTGGCGTTGCTCGTGCGGGCGATGGCGGAAGGCTAGAGGAAGCAGGTCCGTCATCAGGCGCTGGTAGATTTGTTCTGCGACCTCGCCGAGGAAGTAGGGCGCGTAGGCAATGGTGCAGTCGCCTGCGTAGGTCGTGAATTCGCACTCGCTGAAGTCGGGCTCGTCAGGGAAGATAATCTGCGACATGTCAGCGTTTGAATGTGCAGCGATGGGCTTCGGGATCGACGAAGCTGCGTTGGCGGCTGACTCGTTTGCTGTTGGCGCTGGCGCTGATGCAGCCGCAGCCTCAGTTGCCTCGGCGTCGTCGACAGACATCCTCTCGGCTGTCTCGTTGGCGGTGGCAGTCGCAGCGGCCGCAGTCGCTGCTGGAGGCTCGTCTTCGACGATCACTAGCCGACCGTTCGGCGGGCTGAGCGAGCCGCGGTCCTCGGCGCTTGAACTCGTAGCCTAGCTCGGATTCTCGCTGGCTGGAGTCGACATGCCGGCTAGACGGGTCTCACCGGCTGGCGATGTCGCTGGCGTTGTCTCCTTTGGCGGGTGGCTGAACGCCTGGCGACCGAGCGACTCGTTTGGGCGGTAGTGCTCGATTGATGGCCGGCAATCAGGCCTTTTGGCACTGGTGGCGCGATTCGCAGCCATATGGCGTGATTTTCGCACTTTTGGGGGGTAAACAACAAGGGGACAGTGGCAGACAAAGTGCGCACTCAAGGGAGGGGGTGGGCTGCTAAATTAGACTATCGGGTGTACTATGGGTGGCTAGACTGCTAAATAACTGCCGCCATCGAATGATTGGGATCTTTTGGTAACTAACAAACTGGTCACTAGTCTGGTTTACGTTGCTGCAAGAGATGCTATCTGTGGACTAGATTCGTTGTTTTATTTTTCGTATTCCCCTTCTTAGAAGGGGATTCACAAATCAGGGAACACTCATTGAATGTTCCTCTCCACGGAAATCTTTAGTAAAAGGCGAAAGATTTAATCGTGGAATGAAGAGAAACCAGAGTTATCGTTACTAGGGTTCAACAGATCGATCTATAAAACATGAATCGACTGCGTAATTGAAAACTTTGTTTTCATATGAAAAGCACGGAATCAGTAATGGTCTAGATAAAATGTGCAAAAATCGATAGATAAAAAACTTTTTCAACCTTAGCAATATTTTTTTAAGTATTTCGCGCTTTTTATAAATGAATTATACAATTGGCGAGAAATTATAATGCATGTATGCACTATGCACCTATGTATTGTGTTGTTTTCATTTTGTCGTAACCCATAATTCAACAATTTGCTACTTTAATAAGTAAGTCAATTTGCACATGGCCAATATCATTTTACCGCCATCGGAGAGTAGAAAAATAGGCTAGTGTACGAGTATAGACAGAAATTTTTCCGAAATTTTGTCACATCCAGCGCAAGCCTCATTAATTACACTTCAGCCAGCCAGCACTCATTCATTCTACAGAACCCACCTACAGACGGCGCCTCTTTCTATACAGCCAGCACCCCTCTCTATACAGCCAGAGCCCCACTCTATACAGCCAGCACCCCACTCTATACAGCCAGAGCCCCACTCTATACAGCCAGCGCCCCACTCTATACAGCCAGAGCCCCACTCTATACGGCCTGCGCCCCTCCCTATACAGCCAGAGCCCCACTCTATACAGCCAGAGCCCCACTCTATACAGCCTGCAACCCACTCTTTACAGCCAGAGCCCCACTCTATACAGCCTGCAACCCACTCTTTACAGCCAGAGCCCCACTCTATACAGCCGGCGCCCCACTCTATACAGCCAGCGCCCCACTCTATACAGCCAGAGCCCCACTCTATACAGCCAGAGCCCCACTCTATACAGCCAGCGCCTCTTTCTATACAGCCAGCGCCCCTTTCTATACAGCCAGCGCCCCACTCTATACAGCCAGCGCCCCTCTCTATACAGCCAGCACCCCTCTCTATACAGCCGGCGCACCACTCTTTACAGCCAGAGCCCCACTCTATACAGCCAGAGCCCCACTCTATACAGCCGGCGCCCCTCCCTATACAGCCGGCGCTCCTCTCAATACCCGATCTCAGTAAAAGCAAACAAAGTCTCATGTGCAAATTTTTGGTTGCTGTCTGGCCGCTATCACTGCACACGCACGAACACATGGCTTACCTTGCCAGCTAATAATTATAGGATGCGTTACGCAACACACTTGACGGGCTAAAAACGCGAAATTTGTCAACGTGCGCCACCCGGTGCGCCTGTTTGACTAAAGTGACATGCGTGGTATTGCTTTAGCAAAGAATGCTTGCCAAGTCTCCATGTCCATGCTATTAACAGGAATTACTCAGTGTTGTCTTTAGATGCTCAAGCAATGCGAGTTTTACCGCAAAAATTAAGGATTACAATTATTATATAGTTCCGATTGTAGTTCCATAGTAATATTGCTATAGAAAACACACGATTGTATTGGAGTAAAAACATAAGATTTTCAGTGGCGCAACTATGGGGCCTCTCTGAAGCAGGAAGAAAAAGCAGTGAGTGGGGACCAAGCGAATTATCAGCAATCCGATCCCTTTCAAACCAAACTCATCAGGGTCCGCCGCCCACCCCCTTCACAAATTTCTGGTTGCGGCACTGAGGATTTTCCTGTCAGAAAACATTGGATTATAGTGTCAGAAAAACATTGGATTATAGTGTCAGAAAAAATTGGATTATAGTGTCAGAAAAAATTGGATTATAGTGTCAGAAAACATTGGATTATAGTGTCAGAAAGCATTGGATTATAGTGTCAGAAAGCATTGGATTATAGTGTCAGAAAGCATTGGATTATAGTGTCAGAAAACATTGGATTATAGTGTCAGAAAGCATTGGATTATAGTGTCAGAAAACATTGGATTATAGTGTCAGAAAGCATTGGATTATAGTGTCAGAAAACATTGCATTATAGTGTCAGAAAAAATTGGATTATAGTGTCAGAAAACATTGCATTATAGTGTCAGAAAACATTGGATTATAGTGTCAGAAAACATTGGATTATAGTGTCAGAAAGCATTGGATTATAGTGTCAGAAAGCATTGGATTATAGTGTCAGAAAGCATTGGATTATAGTGTCAGAAAGCATTGGATTATAGTGTCAGAAAGCATTGGATTATAGTGTCAGAAAACATTGGATTATAGTGTCAGAAAACATTGGATTATAGTGTCAGAAAACATTGGATTATAGTGTCAGAAAAAATTGGATTATAGTGTCAGAAAACATTGGATTATAGTGTCAGAAAACATTGGACTATGGTGTCAGAAAAAATTGGATTATAGTGTCAGAAAAAATTGGATTATGGTGTCAGAAAACATTAGATTATAGTGTCAGAAAGCATTAGATTATAGTGTCAGAAAGCATTGGATTATAGTGTCAGAAAGCATTGGATTATAGTGTCAGAAAGCATTGGATTATAGTGTCAGAAAGCATTGGATTATAGTGTCAGAAAGCAGTGGATTATAGTGTCAGAAAGCATTGGATTATAGTGTCAGAAAGCATTGGATTATAGTGTCAGAAAACAGTGGACTGTGGTGTCAGAAAACAGAGGAAGAAGGCACACTATTATAGTGTCAGGAAGCGCACTTTAATTTTGTGTCAGATGGCGGACGCATACAGATGTCAGAAACAGCATAGAAAGTGTCAGACAAATCACGAATAATTTCAAAAGGCACTTATAGACACAGAGTCAGCTGCAGCGCAGGCCTGCCAATTGATAACGGAATTCTAAGAATAAACCTTCAGTAAAGCATGCAGCATATTGAATCCAAGAACAATTTAATAAATAACCTCACAGCCAACGCTGAAACCTGGAAACTGACGGCATGAAACTTCATATCAATAAGGCCAACTCCTTAATTCCCCTAACAATGGAGCTTACTCCCTTTTGCTTGCTTACTCGTTGCTGATTAATGCCGCCAAAAACGGGACAATTAAGAGATAAGCCGCTTGCGGATTTTAGAGTTGGATTATAAATCAAGACACTGCCGCTATATTTGCCGCATTAACTAGCCGAAACTGTTCGCACAGATTGGGCCAATTACCACAGGAGTTATTATCTGGACAGTGCGAGCAGTGGAGCAGCAGGGCAAGAAGATTGCATGGGGGGCTTCTGCTTACAGGCAACCCACTCCCCGCCACTTGATTGCCTGCAGCACCGCCAACCCTATTAGCCAAATATTTCGCGCGGGGTCTTTGTCCGCCTCTCCTTTCTGGCCAATTTTCTGCTTTCTTCACTCCCGCCCCAGTGCCCATCTAATTTTTCGCACTGCCCCACTTCAAGCAGGCGGCGGTGTTCCCCCTGTGCCTGCTGCCACTATTTCGCTTTGCTGTATGAATCTTTTTAAACAAAAAATCACAAAGAAATTGTAATTGGAGTGGACCGCTAATTAGCTAATAATTGCATCATAAATCATGTGCCTTAAAAAAATTCCTTGTTCTGTAAATTCAAAAATAAATATCAGAAAATCGATTGTATCTGCACAAGCGGCGTCAGCGCCATCTGGTAGCATCTGCTGACGAGCCCGACGGCGTCAGGATGACATCGAATGGGCAGCGAATATTACTAAATGCAGTGTGCTGTCCTACTGTGCTTATTGACAAGGCTTGATCAAGAATTTTGGCCACTTTTGCATCTGGTGCTTCAGGACAGCCTGGTGGCATCTGTTGAAGGTCTTGACGGTCCGTCCAGATGGTGGCTGATGGTCACTGGTGCTTGAATAGAGGCAAGCACATGTGGCTGACGTGTTGAGACCGCGGCAAGGCTCGGCAAGGCGATGGCTTTGGCGGGGGAGGGGCTGGAGTACAGGGGTGTCCAAAATGCATTGAAGTCAATGGGAAAATGGCGACCTTCTGGCAGAATCGTTGAATATCTCGACGGTCAGGGTGGTTGGCGACTCAGTTGATGTTTCATCAGATGCGCTACAAAATTTTAGCCCGTGCTCTGGAATTTCATGTGCCTGCGTTGCCCCGTTCGGGCACAGTGAAAAAAATGTCAGGGGGGGGGAATTTCCCCCCCTTGGGAGTTCTACTGTTAATACCGGTCCTGTTGTAAGCTAAGGATTTTTAAATGGTGGGAAGCGCCAAAATTTTAATGCAGGCCATAGCATAGGGGGCGCCAGAGGTGTCAATGTAAGCTACATGGGTGCAGAGATATTAATGTACGCTATAGGGGCGCCGGAACAGTGAATGGGTCACTTTCACTATCCCGAAATTTCACTTCCTCGAAAATCTAGCAGTCTTTCACTATCTCAAAATTTCACTATCTCGAAATTAAAGCTAACTTTCACAACTCATGATGTTGCAATGTTTTTATAACGGTAAGTTATTCAGCAAAACAAAAATAATAAACTGCATTCACAGACAGTCACACAGCCTGTCCTCACTCAGTCTGTCCTCATTCAGCCTGTCCTCACTCAGTCTGTCCTCATTCAGCCTGTCCTCACTCAGTCTGTCCTCACTCAGTCTGTCCTCACTCAGTCTGTCCTCACTCAGTCTGTCCTCACTCAGCCTGTCCTCACTCAGCCTGTCCTCACTCAGCCTGTCCTCACTCAGTCTGTCCTCACTCAGCCTGTCCTCACTCAGCCTGTCCTCACTCAGTCTGTCCTCACTCAGTCTGTCCTCACTCAGCCTGTCCTCACTCAGTCTGTCCTCACTCAGTCTGTCCTCACTCAGTCTGTCCTCACTCAGTCTGTCCTCACTCAGTCTGTCCTCACTCAGTCTGTCCTCACTCAGTCTGTCCTCACTCAGTCTGTCCTCACTCAGCCTGTCCTCACTCAGCCTGTCCTCACTCAGCCTGTCCTCACTCAGCCTGTCCTCACTCAGTCTGTCCTCACTAAGTCTGTCCTCACTTAGCCTGTCCTCACTCAGTCTGTCCTCACTCAGTCTGTCCTCACTCAGCCTGTCCTCACTCAGTCTGTCCTCACTCAGTCTGTCCTCACTCAGCCTGTCCTCACTCAGCCTGTCCTCACTCAGCCTGTCCTCACTCAGCCTGTCCTCACTCAGCCTGTCCTCACTCAGCCTGTCCTCACTCAGCCTGTCCTCAATAGACAGGATCAGATTCAGGCCGACATCGCACATCATTCATGGCTAGCTGTTCTACTTGAAGTAGCCTCATGAGCAGATGATTGCACAGAAGAAAAAGAAATTGCAAAACCGGTAAGGCAAAATTTTTTAATGACTGACTGTTTTATTAATAGCATTACCATTTATGCAAGTCATAAAGTTGAAGCCAAAAAGAAAATCGAGAAAAAAATGAACTAAAAATTAGTCAATTCATCAATAAAAGCATAAATAATCAGATAACAAAAAAAGTATCCCAAAATAACTTAAAAAAGGTTAGAAAATCAAACTTTAAAGTTTACACTAATACTCATAAACGCTTCAGCATAAGCACAGTGAGCAAAGCCTTCAGTGCCTTCCTCACTCAGTCTGTCCTCACTTAGCCTGTCCTCACTCAGTCTGTCCTCACTCAGTCTGTCCTCACTCAGCCTGTCCTCACTCAGTCTGTCCTCACTCAGTCTGTCCTCACTCAGCCTGTCCTCACTCAGCCTGTCCTCACTCAGCCTGTCCTCACTCAGCCTGTCCTCAATAGACAGGATCAGATTCAGGCCGACATCGCACATCATTCATGGCTAGCTGTTCTACTTGAAGTAGCCTCATGAGCAGATGATTGCACAGAAGAAAAAGAAATTGCAAAACCGGTAAGGCAAAATTTTTGTAATGACTGACTGTTTTATTAATAGCATTACCATTTATGCAAGTCATAAAGTTGAAGCCAAAAAGAAAATCGAGAAAAAAATGAACTAAAAATTAGTCAATTCATCAATAAAAGCATAAATAATCAGATAACAAAAAAAGTATCCCAAAATAACTTAAAAAAGGTTAGAAAATCAAACTTTAAAGTTTACACTAATACTCATAAACACTTCAGCATAAGCACAGTGAGCAAAGCCTTCAGAACAACATAAATCACGAAACTAAGCGTGGTGCTTAACGAACTCGAGCTCCGTGTAGAAGCTCCAAGGCACAACGAAGCTCTTGCTGAGCCTCGAGTCGTAGTCCGCCCTCGTGTTGTTCCAGAACCTCTCCTGGACGCAGCGGAACGCGTCGCTCTGGAAGTCGAAGTACATCTTGTTGGCAACGAGCTCCGGCCTCGAGTTGAAGTGCTTCAAGTCGGCAGCGCCGATTATGCAAATGCCGTGAACGCTGAGGCCGGCCCTGCACCTGTTCGACCAGATCTTGTAGCGGTAGATCTGCCGGTACTCGGTCGCCGTGGTTACCAGGCTGCCCGTGTAGGAGCCGGGAAAGCCGAGCAGCTCGTAGTTGTGGTTCAGGGTGGCGTAGAACGTCTCGTCAGGCACCGTGCGACCCTTGGCGTAGTGCCGCTGGATGTGCTGCAGAATCTGCTGAGCTCTGCGGTCCTCCAGCATGTAGCGCACGGCTGCTCGGCTGATGATGGCGTGGGCGGAGCCCTTGTACCAGCGCAGACCCGCCAGACCGGTCTCGGCTGGCATCGTGGGGTACGGCTTGTAGTTGGACGGCACCAGCTTCTCCATGTTGTTGCTGCCGTTCATCAGCCTGAGGATGTGCACCATCTCGTTGAGGGTGCGGATGGGGAACTCCTGTCCTGTGAGGTTGATCACGTAGTTCCACTTCTGCGGGGAGGTGGGCCGACTGACCCGTTGATCCCCCCGTGCTCAGCAGCAAGCAACCTCGTCTCGCTCACCCGCTTCCCATCGAGCAGCGCGCGGAAGCACTTCAGGTCCGCTAGCAGCACCGACGCCTCGCCCCAGACTACCCGCGACTCGACCAGGGCAACGTTGTCGAGACAGCCGGAGAGGCGCCTGGCAGCCGCCACGAACTTGGCGTCGGACTTTGAGTCCACGTGGAGACAGTAGGCGTTGTGGGGGCGGTGGATCGCCTGCATGAGCTTGTTCACCTGCGGGGTGGGTGATGCGGCAGTTTCGGAAATCTCTGAAATCTGTCTGAAATCTTACGCGCCCTGTCCGGCTGACCTGGTAGAAGCTGCGATGCGCCATCACGGTGAAGGCGATGGGGAAGCCGAGCTCCAGATCGCTGACCGGCCCAGTCCAGTAGGCGGCCGTCAGCCGGTCGCACGGCAGCTCCGCCAGCTGGCCGTCGGTCAGAAAGTCGTCCGGCGGGGCCGTCGAGCGCGCCTCGGCCAGCCGGACGTCAGCGGGGTTGCCGGCGAGGAGGCCGCGGCAGCTGGGCACTCGCGCAGGCGCTGGCGCAGCGCTGCTGTTGAAAATCTTCATTATCACATGAGCCTTCCTCAGTATCTGATAGGCTTTTGGCTGGGGCGGCGGCGGCTGCGGCGGTGGTTGCAGTAACAGCAGCGGCAGCAGCAGAGCTGTACAGACAATCCCAGCCAGGGCCGCTGGTAGCCGATTTCTGCGCAGGCAGAGAGTCGCTGACGCCATCGAGGAGGGAGCGCAGTTTAATCAGTCTGAGTCGGAGTTGAAGCGTTTGATTGAAATTTTTTCAGTTAAAAAGGCTGCGTGACTGGGTGAGGACAGGCTGAGTGACTGGGTGAGGACAGGCTGAGTGACTGGGTGAGGACAGGCTGAGTGACTGTGTGAGGACAGGCTGTGTGACTGTGTGAGGACAGGCTGTGTGACTGTCTGTGAATGCAGTTTATTATTTTTGTTGTGCTGAATAACTTACCGTTATAAAAACATTGCAACATCATGAGTTGTTGATAAAAACAACTAGACGACTTAACGTGCTACACTGTAGTTCAGTTCATGACGTGTTTACGCTGTGTTTTTCGATAAGCCATAAATAAGCCATTCTTGGAAGGTAAATTGCGTGAAGTTAGCTTTAATTTCAGGCCTTTAAAGAAAGAAACTGCTTTCATCACTCTGTGGCTGGCTGACTGCTGGAGCTACTGTTCTTCTTTTATTCTATTTATAGTGAGCTCATTTCTCTTGAGCCAATGACTATACAGTCTATTCAAATGTACGAGCGTACGTACGTCTGCGCTCAGGGCAGGAGGGATAGAGAAGCAGATTAGGGAGAGAAGAAAGAAGCAGAACGACGGATTGTCTGGCCTGTCCTTGCAGCTGGTCCTACTCTGTAAAAGGTGCTCTACTCCACTTGCTTCAGATAAGACAGTCTTCGCCAGGCGGGTCCATACTTTTTGTATACCTTGTGGCCAGCCTTCAAAACTGTAAAGTAAGCATCCTCAATGCAAACGCTTTGGAAATCTTGAGCCACTTTATCAAACTGACTTACAAGAGAGTTGGGTCTCACGTTGTTCCTTGCTGCTTTCCTAGCCTACCTTGATGATTTACTGCAAGTCCATTTGTAAGTTCAGCACCCGTAATCTTAGACAATTACGAACGTTCCAGCTTATTTCAAAGTTGGTCGGATCGTTAATTGCTCCTTTCCCTATTCTTTCCACGTACGCTCGTGTTAGGCAGTCCTGCTCCCACTGTTGCCTTGAATCGGAGCACAGCAACAATCTCAACTCGCGAATGTACACTGCAGCACGGCACTGCCCTTCAACTCGCTAATGTACACTGCAGCACGGCACTGCCCTTCAACTCGCTAATGTACACTGCAGCACGGCACTGCCCCAAGGACACCTTAAGTAGAAGGACGGGACACTTCGTTTCTTGGAAAGTTTTTGGAGTCTAATCATCGCGAATAAATACACTACGGAGATAGGAAATTCGCTGTTTTTCGACACAAAATTAAAGATTGCGCTCGATTGGAAGCAGATGCAAATCTCATCTTTTGATATGTGTTTCCTGTCTTCTTACTCTATCGAACTACGTCTTAATTTGTGAAAAATTGATCTTCCTATTATTTTATTGGTATTTGTTCACTTTCGTAAAAAAAGTACCAAATGACAAATAGCCAATCCAGAGAGAATCAGACATTGACATGTGACCGGACCAGCAAAATTCGCCAAAATGCTGATTGATAGAAATATTCTTTAAATAAAACAGACTTGGTTACAAGAGGATCAGAACCTGCACAGCATGTAAAATACCAATTTAATTGAAATTAGAATTTTCGACGAATGTTTATCAAGGAAAATAATTTAAAGATTAATATTTCACAAATAAGGACATACATAGTTCGATAGAGTAAGAAGGCAGGAAACACATATCAAAAGATGAGATTTGTATCTGCTTCCAATCGAGCGCAATCTTTACTTTTATGTCGAAAAACTGCGAATTTCCTATCTCCGTAGTGTATTTATTCGCGATGATTAGACTCCAAAAACTTTCCAAGAAACGAAGCGTCCGGTCCCTCTACTTAAGGTGTCCTTGCACTGCCCCTCAACTCGCTAATGTACACTGCAGCACGGCACAGACCTCAACTCGCTAATGTACACTGCAGCACGGCACAGACCTCAACTCGCTAATGTACACTGCAGCACGGCACAGACCTCAACTCGCTAATGTACACTGCAGGCACGGCACAGACCTCAACTCGCTAATGTACACTGCGGCACGGCACAGACCTCAACTCGCTAATGTACACTGCGGCACGGCACAGACCTCAACTCGCTAATGTACACTGCGGCACGGCACAGACCTCAACTCGCTAATGTACACTGCGGCACGGCACAGACCTCAACTCGCTAATGTACACTGCAGCATGGCACCGATTGCAAATCCCCAACCAAAGACAAATACTTAGAAAAAAAACAGGACAAAGATAATGAAATATTTATTTATTCCAGAAACTGGTCAAAAATGCCACACCTATAGGGAGAATCCGTCTCCCAGGCGAACAATAAGTTAGTGAATAACTGCACTAGATCAAATTTTTATTTAATAGTTTTTGAACGGCACAGAAGGAACACTGGGTTTCCTAGTCTGTATGCGCAGAAAGTTCAGCCGTTTACGGCAATCGCCAATTAGCTTAAGCTTTGCCCTAGATGAACATGGCCCTATACCGTATTGCTGTCTATGTACACAGTTCTCAAGCAGAAAGTGCTTCTCCCCAGCTACTCCATCGGCTCTACGGCAGTCTCACTGCCGGCTCTTTTTCTGCTTCTTTTTCTTCTTGGCTGATGGCGCCTCTTCAACGTCACCGTCTCCGTCTGGGTGGGCGCCGTCAACATCGACGGCGTCACCGTTGCCAACAACAGCAGCGTCGAGCTCGGAGCTCTTTGTCCGCTTCTTCGCCTTCTTCTTCTTCTTGCCGTCAATCTCGCCGTCGCCAACTTGGACAGCGTCGCCAAGGTCGACATCGACGCCTGGCTCGGCGAGCTGGGCCAGCTGGCTCTCGCGTTCGCGTTTTTTCTTTTTCTCCTTGCGCTTGAGCTTGCGCAACAGCTTGCTGGAGGCTTCGGCGGCTTCCACAACGGCGGCGGCCATCACGTCGGCATTCTTTGGCGGATTCTCGCCGCTGGCTAGGAAGCTCAGCCGGTTCTCAACTTGGCGGCGAAGGTGCTCGCCGAATACGCCGGTTGGCACTTCGCTGAATGCGTCGATTCGGGTGGCGATGGAAGCCTGCGGCGGGAAGGGATGGGCAATGCGGGGCCGATTCTCATGGCAATGCGGTGCCGATTCTCATGGCAACACAGGGCCGATTCTCATGGCAATACAGGGCCGATTCTCATGGCAATACGGGACCGATTCTCATGGCAATACGGGACCGATTCTCATGGCAATGCGGTGCCGATTCTCATGGCAATACGGGGCCGATTCTCATGGCAATACAGGGCCGATTCTCATGGCAATACAGGGCCGATTCTCATGGCAATACAGGGCCGATTCTCATGGCAATACAGGGCCGATTCTCATGGCAATACGGGACCGATTCTCATGGCAATACGGGACCGATTCTCATGGCAATACGGGGCCGATTCTCATGGCAATACGGGACCGATTCTCATGGCAATACGGGACCGATTCTCATGGCAATACGGGGCCGATTCTCATGACAATGCAGGGCCGATTCTCATGTCAATACGGGGCCGATTCTCATGGCAGTACTGGGCCGATTCTCATGGCAATACGGGGCCGATTCTCATGGCAATACGGGACCGATTCTCATGGCAATACGGGACCGATTCTCATGGCAATACGGGGCCGATTCTCATGGCAATACAGGGCCGATTCTCATGGCAATACAGGGCCGATTCTCATGGCAATACGGGGCCGATTCTCATGACAATGCAGGGCCGATTCTCAGGGTATTTTTAGACCAAATTGAAAGCGACAAGCACAAACCTTGCTAGCCAGGTAGCGCGACACCCGGCCCTTGTGCTCGCGAGCCGCCTTGCCAATAAAAGTTGAATGGAAAATCAAGCCGTACTTGGGCGTATTGCCGCGGGTTTTGAGCGCCCGGAACAGGGCCTTCTCGGCGCCGAGAATCTGGACTGTAGAGGCGGGAAATTTGGCCAGATTAACCAGCGAGCCGGCGTGGGCAATCAGCCTGGCGGCCACTTGATCGCCAATCAGCGTTGACAGATTCGGGGCCACCTGGGTCATCTTGTCAATCAGGTAGGCGTGCAATTCCCGCCGGCGACCAATCATAGAGGAGATTCGGCTGGCGAAGTGTCTGATCTGCGCCAGATCGATCTCGGAGATGTCCATGCCCATCGAGGAGCGCATGGCGTCGTGAATAGCCTCGGCCTTGGCCGTGTCCTGCACGATGGCTTCGAGCTCGTCCGGCTTCGGATCGGCCAGAAATTGCTTGCGATCGCCTACGCAGGAGGCCACGGCCACGTAGGTGGGGTTGTCAGCTACCAGGCGGACCAGCTCTGGGAAGTGGTAGCCGTACCTGCATGATAGGGTGCGTGGACGGTCTTGTTTAGCGGCGTCGTGTGGGAGACTTCAAATTAAAGGCTACGGGGAGGAGAGAAAGCGGCTCATCAAAGGATACGGGGAGGAGAGAAAGCGGCTCATTAAAGGATACGGGGAGGAGAGGAAGCGGCTCATCAAAGGATACGGGGAGAAGAGGAAGCGGCTCATCAAAGGCTACGAGGAGAAGAGGAAGCGGCTCATCAAAGGATACGGGGAGAAGAGGAAGCGGCTCATCAAAGGATACGGGGAGGAGAGAAAGCGGCTCATCAAAGGATACGGGGAGGAGAGGAAGCGGCTCATCAAAGGATACGGGGAGGAGAGAAAGCGGCTCATCAAAGGCTATGAGGAGGAGAGGTAGCGGCTCATCAAAGGATACGGGGAGGAGAGAAAGCGGCTCATTAAAGGCTATGAGGAGGAGACGAAGCGGCTCATCAAAGGATACGGGGAAAAGAGGAAGCGGCTCATCAAAGGCTACGGGGAGAAGAGGAAGCGGCTCATCAAAGGATACGGGGAGAAGAGGAAGCGGCTCATCAAAGGATACGGGGAACAAAGAAAGCGGCTCATCAAAGGCTTCGGGGAGGAGAGAAAGCGGCTCATCAAAGGATACCGGGAGGAGAGAAAGCGGCTCATTAAAGGATACGGCGAGGAGAGGAAGCGGCTCATCAAAGGATACCGGGAGGAGAGGAAGCGGCTCATCTAAGGATACGGGTAACAAAGAATGCGGCTCATCAAAGGCTACGGGGAGGAGAGGAAGCGGCTCATCAAAGGCTTCGGGGAGGAGAGGAAGCGGCTCATCAAAGGATACGGGGAGAAGAGGAAGCGGCTCATCAAAGGATACGGGGAACAAAGAAAGCGGCTCATCAAAGGCTTCGGGGAGGAGAGAAAGCGGCTCATCAAAGGATACCGGGAGGAGAGGAAGCGGCTCATTAAAGGATACGGCGAGGAGAGGAAGCGGCTCATCAAAGGATACCGGGAGGAGAGGAAGCGGCTCATCTAAGGATACGGGGAACAAAGAATGCGGCTCATCAAAGGCTACGGGGAGGAGAGGAAGCGGCTCATCAAAGGCTTCGGGGAGGAGAGGAAGCGGCTCATCAAAGGATACCGGGTGGAGAGGAAGCGGCTCATTAAAGGATACGGCGAGGAGAGGAAGCGGCTCATCAAAGGCTTCGGGGAGGAGAGGAAGCGGCTCATCAAAGGATACCGGGTGGAGAGGAAGCGGCTCATTAAAGGATACGGCGAGGAGAGGAAGCGGCTCATCAAAGGCTTCGGGGAGGAGAGGAAGCGGCTCATCAAAGGATACGGGGAGGAGAGGAAGCGGCTCATTAAAGGATACGGGGAGGAGAGGAAGCGGCTCATCAAAGATTAAAAAATAAGACAGCCAACGAAACTAACCACTCGCGCACTCTCATGGCAAAGGTGTTGATGTCCTTGTCGAGCTGATCCAGCAGGTTAATAGCCTGAATAATCATGTTGTCGGCGCGGTTAACGTTGAACTTGAGCTTGGCCCTGCTGTAGCCATGGGCCAGGCCAATCTGGGCCTTGTTCTCCGCCAATAGCGAAAGGCCGCGGACCAGCTTGGGAAAGTGCTGCCGACAGCAGCGAGTGAGCTCGGGAAATGAGCCGGCAGCGCTGCAGCGAATGCCGAGCTCCTCCTTGATAGAGTCGGCAAGTTTAATGTGGCCAACGCCTAGCAGAGGCTTGCCAGTTTTGGGCAGGTTGTTCTGCAGAAAGGCGCGCAGTTCGTCGTGCAAAACGCCCTCGGAGATTGCGTTGCCGTTTTCTAGAGCGCCAAGGGAGCTTTTGAACGGCGCGTAGGCGACCAGCCTCACTAAGGAGTTAAATTTGGCGACATCGGCTCCGGCAGCCTCGGCCTGGGCGGAGATCAGCCCCAGCTCTTCGGTTTCTTTCACTTGGAGCAGAGCGTAGCCGCTGGCGTGCTCGAATAACAGGTAGACCGGGTCGGCGGACATCGATTCTGCGGGGGGGGGGGGTTGCGCTGCTGGCTGTACTTTACAGGATGTACTTTTAGCTGATTTAAAAGGAAAATTAGAGTTCTTGTTGGGCTAGAAGTTTTCCTGTTAAGAAAATCTTAACGGAATTATTATTTAATGTCATAGGTCAATGAATTTACTTTTTAAAATAGACTTAAAACTTAAATGATGGAGTGTGGGTGGGATCACTAGCTATGGGATTTGATACCACTGGGATTATTGGGTGTGGGTGGGATCACTAGCTATGGGATTTGATACCACTGGGATTATTGGGTGTGGGTGGGATCACTAGCTATGAGATTTGTTACCACTGGGATTATTGGGTGTGGGTGGGATCATTAGCTATGGGATTTGTTACCACTGGGATTATTGGGTGTGGGTAAGATCACTTGCTATGGGATTTGCTACCACTGGGATCACTGGGTGTAGGTGGGATCACTAGCTATGGGATTTGTTACCACTGGGATCACTGGGTGTAGGTGGGATCACTAGCTATGGGATTTACTACCACTGGGATCACTGGGTGTAGGTGGGATCACTAGCTATGGGATCTGCTTACACTGGGATCTTTGCTTTATCAAATGTACTTTTACAACTAGGTCAAGGTTTGCACTTTTAACAGAATAGAAAATGATTTAAAACTAGAACTAAGTAGCACTATTAAAATAGGATATCTGATGTACTTTTCAAATGGACAGGCTATAGGGTGCACTTTTAAATGCCTAAAATTGTCTAAACTCGATAGAAAAAAAGCCAGCTAAAAAAAGGAAACCAACAAAGCCAACAGAATCTTGACCATCGTCGTTCAAGACTCAAAAAGATCACTCCCCCGACCAGATGATGTACCAGTCAGTCTGACCCGAACTTTTTGCCGAATAATATTTTATTTATCCAGTGTTGCTCTTAATCATAGTTTTCAAATTTATGAATAGCGACTTCTTGTTGAACAGAGGAATAAATATATAACAGAACAGTGCAGGGGCAACAGGGACAACAGCAAGTTAGCTCACACTCATCAAGGGAAATTAGGGCAGACATCGAAAATAAAAGCGCACCGCTTAAATCTAAGCGATGAATGTCAATAATCAAACAAAATTAACAAACGGGAAGGGTTGGCTAGGCAACGAGCAGCCAATGGCAATTAAATAAGCGAAAAGCTGTGTGAATATAATAGGTTTTCAATGCTTTTACCAGCCACAGAAAAAAATATAATTCATTCATACAAAAGGGACCGCTAGATAACATCTGGACTGGAAGCAGATTTCTTAACTAAAAATAGTAACATAGGCTGGCACTCGTAGGGGTTAAGGTGCAATTTCTGCTTCCAGTCCAAGTTCGCGGCTTAACAGGCAAAACCAATTTGTGGGTCATAAGGAAGGAATCTGGACTCATTGCTTGTCTATAATGACAGATTAGTTAGAGAATAAGCACAACAGCGGAAGGCCAAAGCTCTTTAAATTCCTCACTTAATCGTGCTGGCAATTTTGCAATCAACAACTTAAGGCGGCCTAAACTCACTACTAGTGCAGAACAAAATACAGTAAGTAGTAAATTGAGTTTATGAATGACTTATTCTGACGTTGCACAAAAAAATTTATGACAATTATAAGAGTTCAACAGGCGAAAAAAACTAATGAATGAATCAGGGTCAGTTCAAAAGGGTTATTTTCTCATTTGAGGGCGCCGATCAATAGGAGAGTAGATTTTCTATTCAAGCTTTCTTGTCCGATTCAGCCGAGACGCTGGACGTTGGCGGCAGGATTTTCACCACGTTGCCAATAGCAACGGTGCGACCTTCGTCGCGCAGAGTGACCCGGCCCATCTGAGGAAAATCTGAGTAGCACTCTACGCAAATGTTGCCCGCTTTTACTTGAAGACGCACCACAGCCAGCTGGTCCTGCTTAATAAACTTTGGTCGCACCTTGAATTTAAAAAAGAAATAAAAGAATGTTGTCACGCAGTTTAGGCATCTGCACTAGAAAGTAGTGGAAAAGGTTGTAGGATTTGTAGTATTAGTAGCAGTAGTTGCAGTAGTTGTAATAGTAGTAGTAAAAGAGTTGTAGTCTAGCGGGTTGGGCATATGACTCATGACTGGAAGGTCGTGGGTTCGAGTCCCGGCTCTAGGAGACAATTTCACCCCAATTTAAGATAAGAAATTTAATCCCACACTGCTTTAGCTTCCACCCAGCTGAGATCGGGTACCAGTTTGAGCTGGGAAAATTTAGGGTGGGTGTTGCGGCCGTCAGGACTGGGCAGCTAGCTGCGGCTGTGCATTGGGCTTGTACATCTGGTCGAAAGGTCGGGTGTCTATAAATTTACTGATTTAGTACTAATAGTAATAGTAGTAGTATCAGTAGTAGCAGCAGCTTTGTTGTTGTTGATGTTTGTATTACAGCAATTACCTGCTGCTTATCGCCAGTCTTCTTGTCCAGCGTACAGATCAGCAATTTAATGCTGACCTCCTCAACGCAGGTGTGCAAATGCAACACGGCGGAATAGCCGGCGCAAATGATAGATTTGTGCTCGAGAATCATTATCTTGGCGTCGAATATGTCCGTCACGTGACAGGGAGTCGGCTGGTGGCACAGCACGAATCCGGGCGAGACCTCTTCTTCTTCAACGCCTCGGAGCTTCAGCTTGACTGAGTCGCCACTTTCGGCCTGGGAAGATCGGAATTACTTTCGATGAGCCTTGAGGCTTGCAAGTTTTCACAAAAAGACTGTCCCCACACTGTTATGGCCTGTCAGTCAGTCAGTTAGTGAGCAGACTGTCCCCACCCTGTGATGGCCTGTCAGTCAGTGAGCAGACTGTCCCCACCCTGTGATGGCCTGTCAGTCAGTCAGTGAGCAGACTGTCCCCACCCTGTGATGGCCTGTCAGTCAGTTAGTGAGCAGACTGTCCCCACCCTGTGATGGCCTGTCAGTCAGTTAGTGAGCAGACTGTCCCCACCCTGTGATGGCCTGTCAGTCAGTTAGTGAGCAGACTGTCCCCACACTGTGATGGCGTCAGTCAGTTAGTGGGCAGACTGTCCCCACACTGTGATGGCCTGTCAGTCAGTCAGTGAGCAGACTGTCCCCACACTGTGATGGCCTGTCAGTCAGTTAGTGAGCAGACTGTCCCCACCCTGTGATGGCCTGTCAGTCAGTCAGTGAGCAGACTGTCCCCACACTGTGATGGCCTGTCAGTCAGTCAGTGAGCAGACTGTCCCCACCCTGTGATGGCCTGTCAGTCAGTTAGTGAGCAGACTGTCCCCACACTGTGATGGCGTCAGTCAGTTAGTGGGCAGACTGTCCCCACACTGTGATGGCCTGTCAGTCAGTCAGTGAGCAGACTGTCCCTACACTGTGATGGCCTGTCAGTCAGTCAGTCAGTCAGTGAGCAGACTGTCCCCACACTGTGATGGCCTGTCAGTCAGTCAGTGAGCAGACTGTCCCTACACTGTGATGGCCTGTCAGTCAGTCAGTCAGTCAGTGAGCAGACTGTCCCCACACTGTGATGGCCTGTCAGTCAGTCAGTGAGCAGACTGTCCCCACACTGTGATGGCCTGTCAGTCAGTCAGTCAGTCAGTGAGCAGACTGTCCCCACACTGTGATGGCCTGTCAGTCAGTTAGTGGGCAGACTGTCCCCACACTGTGATGGCCTGTCAGTCAGTCAGTGAGCAGACTGTCCCCACACTGTGATGGCCTGTCAGTCAGTCAGTGAGCAGACTGTCACCACTGCATAAACTTATTAGCAAGCAGAAAACCAAAGTATTCTTACGTGAGACACGTCGAGCTCATCCCACCACAGTCCAATAACTTCCACGCTGACCCTATTGGGCATCATAAGCAGTTGCTCGCCCTGCTTAAGCCGGCCAGCCTCTATGCGGCCCATAACAATAGTGCCCATATCTCTGTACTTGTCGGCTATGGGCAGTCGAAGAGGCGCGTCAGACAAGCGGGACAAGCTGGGCATCTGGTCCAAGTATTCCAGCAGCGGCGGGCCCCGATACCACGGACAGAGCTCCTGGGGCACTGGGTCCTTCAGGCCGGCCCCCGTGAGCCCGCTGCACGGCATGAAACAGATGGAATTAGTTGAGAAGCCGCACTTGCGCAGATAGGGCGTCAGCTTAGATTTGCACTCTTCGTAGCGCTGCTCAGACCACTCCACGGTGGAGTCGTCCATCTTGTTAATTAGCACAATTAGTTGGCGCACGCCAGTGGTCTTCACCAGCATAGCGTGCTCCCGGGTCTGGCCGCCCTTCTCGAAACCGGTCTCGAATTCGCCTTTGCGGGCGCTGATCACTAGGATGGCCAGGTCCGCCTGCGATTTGTGCAGTTCGGTTTGTAGGGCTTATTCAGTTAGGCAAGGCGCAGCTATGGGATTAGCTACCACTGGGATCATTGGGTGCGGGTGGGATCACTGGCTATGGGATTAGCTACCACTGGGATCATTGGGTGCGGGTGGGATCACTGGCTATGGGATTAGCTACCACTGGGATTATTGGGTGTGGGTGGGATCACTAGCTATGGGATTAGCTACCACTGGGATTATTAGGTGTGGGTGGAATCACTAGCTATGGGATTTGTTACCATTGGGATTATTGGGAGTGAGTGGGATCACTAGCTATGGGATTAGCTACCACTGGGATTATTCGGTGTGGTTGGGATCACTAGCTATGGGATTAGCTACCACTGGGATTATTCGGTGCAGGTGGGATCACTAGCTATGGGATTAGCTCCCAATGGGATTATCGGGTGTGGCTGGGATCAACTATTACAATGACGTAATCAAGTAAGCGTGAAATTTACCTGAGAGGCGCCGCCAATCATATTGGGCACAAAAGACTTGTGCCCGGGGGCGTCCAACACGGTGAAGTGCTTCTTACTAGTCTCAAAATAGGCTCGGCCAACTTCAACTGTTTTGCCCTTCTCGCGCTCCTCAGCATTAGTGTCGAGCGCCCAGCTTAGATACCAAGTCTCTCTGTTCTTCTCTTTGGCCTCGCGTTCGTACTTTTCTAATGTACGTTGGTCAACCATGCCGGTGAGGTAGAGCAGGTGGCCGCCAATAGTGGACTTGCCGGCGTCAACGTGGCCAACAAACACCAGGCTGAGGTGCTCCTTGCGCGTGTCAGCCTTGCCTTTGGGCCGGCAGGGCGCCTCTTCATCGCCTGGTGCGGGGGGGCATTATCGATTTTTGATTATATTTAAGGTAGACAACATTTTACCCTGTGTTGTACAAGGTGGACTTGTGTAACTATTAAGCCATTAGCCCATAGCCATAGTCTAGAACATGCTAAGCATATACTATTCAATAGAATCATGTTATTTATGTTTAATACAGCAAGATAAAGTTACTAATGTAAGTTTTACAATTTTTTAAATGAAAAGTCTACTTTATTACTTTTATAAGTATTTTTGATTGTTGTTTGCATACACTTTAAAAAATCATAGTAAAATATTATCAAAGTACAAAAAATGTATTCTTATACTTTTTTCATTTCTTTAGTTGCTTGATAGTAAAAATATTGGTGGCATTAGTTGGACATGGTTGTCAACTTATTGGAAGTGAAAATATAAATAAACTTTGATCTAAAATCAAATACTTACTTGGTTGATCAAATATTGTGAAAGGAAAATTATAGCCTCAAATAAACAATTCTACAAGAGGGCTATAGACAACTTAGTACTAATAGCAAAAATTTCCCATAGTTAGCAATGAGGCATTACTATTCAAGGCTAACTTCTATAGCATGAGCAATTCTGCTAAATAGTAAATATACATATAAATATACATAGTGCATAAGCTAAAATCTAACATAGCATCTAACACATTTATTTTTTCAATAACAATCAAATTGGTTTTACTATATGCTTAAAAATTAAGTTTTAATGATTTTTTTATTTTCTTTGATACAAAAATGGTATTAGCATTTTTCCATAGTTAGTTTCAAAATTTAATAAAAATTGTATAGAATTTTTTTCTAAATAGTTTGCTTTCCCACAGAATAGACCATACTAAATTTAAAGGATATTATCCATTTTGGCAAAGGACATTTAGAAGAATAATCTTATCATAAAATATTATAGCAAAAGAAATCAATAAGTTTGGCTAAAAAGAAAATATACAGGATTTCTGTCAAAAGAATCAAGTCTATTAATCATAGATAATCAGCTTAATATTCAACTAGATATATAGCCTAATGACAATATGCATATAATGGTAGCTAATAGCTAGCTAATGGTACTAAAATAGTACACTATGAACCAAAAAACAAATACCCCTTTTAGAAAGCAGCCTTTTGGAAAATTTTTCAACCACATGGTCATATGATGGTGTGTGGTCATTTCGTCTGCCGCCTTTTTGTCTGCCAGTAGACGAAATGACTATTTTGAAAAAGTATAAGATCTGTATATTGGCAGACGAAAAGGTGGCAGACGAAATGACCATCAACCCACATGACTAATAAAGAAAATAATAAAGCGAGAGATGAAGGAAGCAAAGGAGAAATAAAAATCATCTTGGCCAATTATCCCACCACACATCCATTCTATCTACCAAAAGCCAACCCGCCACCTAAATTGAAATGTGCAAATTGAGACAGGGTGAGAGGGTATCAATTTTTTAGCACATAGTATATTTGCTAATATAATCATAGACAAATCATTTTGACAAATGAATTATAGGAATACCTAAACTACCTTTACCAAATTTCCCTATGCTATAATATGCATAAGCCAACTTAAATATTATTAAACTATTTGGCAAAATAATTGATAGAGTCCAATAATAGCATTGATTAATGCTATTATTGAAAAAATGATTTTCCTTAGAATTTATTTTGTCTATCTAAATTAACTAAAATTTTTATGGCTAAACTAAACATTATCAAAAATTAAAATTTATGAAATCTGATATTACTTAACTTTGTTACATTTAATTTGTCTATAAAAATGTTAGAGCATTCAAATACAAAAAAGCTATTGGCAAAAACATATATACAGAGGCATAAGTTAAAAAGAGTAATAATTTAAGAATCAAGGCCTATTAGAATTTTATTATACAATTAACTAATTACCTTTATCAGCATCTGCTTCAGACAAAAGAGAAGCATCTGATGCAACTTTCTGCATACCAGGCTCTTGTAAGCCTTTCTTCAGGTGCAACTGATATGAAGATTCACTCGGTTCAGGTTCCATCTTTTCGTCTGCCTTGTCTCCAGTCTTTAAATCATCAGAGCTATTTGCAGCAGCTACTGCCGCAGCTGCAGGTTTGTCTTCCTCCATAGCCTCGACAGTATTTTTTGCCTCTACAACTGGAGCAGCAGCTTGTGGCATCTGGAAATTAGATTGACCTGGGACGAAGGCAGGAGCATTGATATTGCACCCAGGCACAAATACAGGGGCATCTATGTTCAGTCTAGAAACATCGCTGCCTAATTTGCTGGCTTCTTCTTCCCAGCTCATTATATTTTATTTGGTTTCGTAAACAAAGCAACAAACTATAAATATAAATTTGTGAGTCTGGTAGAATTCTGTAAAGCCTTTTCGCTTTCTTTCAGTCCTTTTAGGCGTTAGTTAATCGAGGCCTTACTAAGTTAGTTTTGATATCACGTGGATTTGCGTGACTATTGTGCAATTAAAAAATATTATATGCTTTGAGTGATGCTACTCAGGGCATAAAAACAAATCAAACTTAAAAAATTAAAAGCTGCAGTTATAGAATCACGAAAGCTTTTTTAATAAATAAAAACACATATTGCATATGCAGTTGAAATATTGTCTTTACTATTTTTGTGCTGCTCTGCGTTGACGTACAGGCTACAATGCTACATGCACACTGATGGGCGTTAGTGTTTCGGTTGATTTACCGTTTTTATAGATTTATGGCTAAAAGGGTTCTTTTTAGCCTTTCCTTTAATTCTTCAAGTTATGCCTTACTTTTTGAGCTTCACAATCCAATGACAACTTAACAACTTAAGGACAACTATATGTTCAAGTAACAACTAAGTTTTCCTTGCAACTTTCATCTCTTTTCCCGAGAAGGGTAATGGAATCCAGCAGTGTTAACTACCTCCCACGGTTCTAAAACTCAGTTATAATCATACAACGCAACCTCACATTCTCCAATCGTTCCCAAGCTCGTGCAACTTGAACTTGGCGAACTAAGAATGTATCATTGCATTGATTCTTCTATGATTTAAAGTTTGATCCGACCACTCTTCCCGTTCTGCTTGGTTCCAAGGCATATCGCTTCGTTTGTCTTCTCTCTCGCACCTCCCTCCACTTGCATTGACCTCCATCTGGCTCTATTGTTTAGAATAATTCAAACGTGGCACACTTTGACAGTTTCCACCGTGCCAGATCTGATCCCCTCATACATATGTACATGTATCTTACCATTTTCTTCCGATTTTCCGTGCAGAAAAAATATTCATAAAAGTATCTGTCACATTAACTGAATTATGTAGTTTACAACTTATGAAAGAATTGAATGCCTCATCTCGAGTTGGATTCATCCCATATCACTGCAGTCAATGACTTGGGAAATGTATGTAAATGCTTTTCAGACTGGTGATTTCATATCGAAATTGCTGATTGTTTACATTATATTAGGGCAGAGCCAGATATGCGTGCATGCATTAAACGCATTGCGTGTTAATCTGTTTTATCTGTAGGCGTCATGATACTTTGCTAATTTTGTATCCATATAAATTTGCCTACATTAATTTGATTGGTTTCCTCTGGATTTGGGCCGCGGCCGGAACCCTTCGTGATCGCTTTTGTAAGCGTTGTGTCTATCAAATGCAAAGATTCAATAGCATTAATTTTCATACACATACAGTATTACTGAGGAGTTGCCCATGTAGCTTTTGGGGACGTCAGACTTATTCCTAGAAGAAGGTCTTAAGTTCAAGCCCCAAATATAGAAGAATAATTCAGGCCACTTTATCCAATATTTCGTGCCGTTTCTTGTTTGCTGAGTTTTAACAAAAAAAGATCAAGCGCTAATCAACAACTAGTTTATCTATTCGAACCAATGCGCCAAGAGTAATTCAATTTGTGGCACATAAAATTGAAGTGTTAAATTTTTATTTAATTTGTTGAGCACATGGCGTATAATTGACAGTTTAAAAACCCGGAAAAAATTGTTTAAGAAATTGTTTTTACGACTAAAAGGGGGATTGAGCGTGCGGGCGATGCAATTGAACAGTTATAATACTTCTGTATTCGACTCCCGAACTACTGCGCTTTCCGTTTAGACGCGCCCGCTTGTCCCGAGTAGAAGGGGCTGACGCACATGCGCCAAACCAGCAGCACAGGCCACACAAACCACGGCAGGTAAATGCTCGCCAGTTTCAGCCGCTCATTCAGCGTCCCCGGTCCTTCGGGCGTCTCGCCGGAGAAGTCGTGACACGCGATGTGGGTCAGTATGGGGACCAGGGTGGTAGCGACGTGCGTCCCGTAGATGATGGCTGGCAGGCGAATCCATCTTCGGCCGCCAGCAACGAACGCGTAGGTGCACAGGAAGATCAGCGGCGCTTGCAGGGTGACTTCGCAGATGCAGAAACTCTTGTACCAGGCTGGAGGCTTCAGCACCATGTTATCTTTGAACTGGCGCCCGTACTCTGCTGTCATGCCGCGAAGAACATCCGGGAATAGCCAGCTGGGCAGCACAACCTGCGCATCAAACAGCAACAGAATCGGAATGTGGATTATAAAATATAGGGCAAAAAATGCGTCCCAATAGCGCTCCATTATTGCTGCCTCGTCCTTGGCCTGGTCGTTCGATTGTGAGTTGTTTTTAATCTGGTGGTCCCACCACTACTTTGTCTTCTTGTGCACCGTAAGTTGCATGGCGTGCTTTATCTTATTGCTGCTTTATAAACCCTGGATTGGTTGGTCGAGCGACAGACGGGGAGGAGCAGAAACAGTGACCAATGTACAACTGCACGTGCATAGATAGTGTACACCAAAAATCTCTCTCTCTCTCTCTCTCTTTAGTCATAAAAAGCTCTGTGGGAACATCGTAAGTTTTTTTGCTTTGGCAAAGCAGTGTCTATATTTAAAAATTATCTTGCATTGAAGCCTTCCAAATTCATTGAAATGCACCCTACCCAGTCAGTCAGTTACACTTGGTCCGATCGGGTGTTTAACTTCTGTTCCCTAGCTCCGGGGCGAAGTTAAAAGGCAAACACCGAACGATCCTATGCTCTAAAAAGGGTAAAAGCGCCTCCAGCCAGTTTGTTCCTGTATCAGAAAATTTACACGATTTTCTTCACTCTTCTCTCGCTCTCTCTACTCAACAAGAATGGGGAAGGGAAAAAGCGTGCAGACTGGAGGGGTTGGGAGAAAGGAAAGAGCAGAGGTTCACAATGGCATAGTTGGTTTCAGCTATATTGAGAAGAGCTGAAAGCTATTCCGGACATTAAAAAATCGTCGATTTCTTTGGTCTGCCGGAAGTGATTCCAAAAGTGAGTTCTTGCGGAATGGCTACTGAAGGCCAATTCGATCTCGAATTGCGCTTCAACATTCGCAAAAATCGAGTTGCCAAGGTGCGCGCCTGGTTCGAGACGCACTCTATCACGCCTTCTCTAGGCCAGGAGGACTGTCCTGGACAGTCCGCTGGTGTACGCCGTGCTATGGAAGAAGCCGGACATTGTTGCCTATCTCATTCACGAACAATCCATGCGGATACCGATGCCGCATCCCACGTCATGCGTCTGCCAGCTCTGCCTCCTGCTGCAGAGCGACCGCCGTTTCGCCCAGGTCTACACGCGGCGCGTGCTCATGGCCCTGGTGTCGCCAATTTATATATTTTCTTTGAACGAAGATCCACTAGACTATTATCTGGAGTGCTTTCGGCGCATTGCTGCACTGCGATATACCCTCATGCGACACAGTAGGAGCCACTTTCGGTAAGCTGAAGCATTTTAAAATTCAATGGAAACTTTGGTCCATTATTATTTATCATATTTACTATGCAGGTTGCTTCGCAAAAGTGTGGAAACGAGCATCAGCGCTCTGATGGACTGTTGCGAGAACTACGAGGAGGTTCAAACTGTGTTAGTTGACGAGGTTGACGAAGGCCTCTTACAGGGGTTGGAGAATTTCGAACCTCGACTCGGTCGCGTGCAGCTGTTCCTTGAGATGAAACTGCGAAGCCCCGCAGTTCATCGAGCAACGCAGAGCCTCGTCTCCAAGGTTTGGATGCGGGACCTGCCGTGGCTGCAGAGAATCCACTCGCCGATGCTGCAATCCATAGCGCTGTACATCACGTCTCTGTTCTGCTTCGCCATCATATCGCCCCTGGTGATTGTGTTTCCCCACCCGAAGCTGGTCGGCCTGATCAAGGCCAGACCGGTGGCCTCCGTGCTAGAGCTAATCTCCACCTACGCCAATGTGGCCAATGTTCTCATCACTGTGCTGCAGAATTTGTCAAGCTCAAGCAACCTGTGCTCCAGCTGGACCACCGGCAGCATGGCGGCTGTGTACTCTTCCTACATTCTCATGCTCTCCTTCATCCTTGGCCGAATTTTCCGCGAAGCGCACGACATGTTCTGGCTTGGTCCAGGGATGAACCACATCAACATGTTCGACCGATGCCTGTCAATCAGCAACGCCTTCCAGTTGGCTGGAGTTGTCACTCTGCTTATTGGCGTCACTCGGGTGCGCGACAATCACCCCTCGGATTCGATAGTGCAAAAGGCCGTGGCCCAACTGTGCAACCAACCCAACTCAACGGCTGGTGCGTTTTCACCTTGGCTCTGCCTTGAGCTATTTTTCCATTTTAAGATAGAGCCGATGCAAATGCAATAGTTTTTATTATAATAAATCATAGGAAAAGAGATCTGTCAGCTCCACACGTGCATGTCAGACAGTGAGACTCGCTACATTGCGGAATGGACGGTGCCAGAGAGGCTGGGCAGCAGCCTGCTCTCCATCGGTCACCTCCTGCTGTTTCTCAGCCTCGGCAACGCATTCGAAATGCACAAGATCACCGGCGTTCTAACTTTTACAGTACAAAAAATGTTCAAGGACATCGGGCAGTTCTTCGTATTCATGGCGTTGGTCCTGCTGGGCTTTGGAGCCGCGTTGACCACCATGTATCAGAATTTCCGGTGCTCCACAAATTCATTTAATAGTTTTCCGAACACCACCAACGTTTTGTACTGGGGAATCTACGCTATGAGTGACATCACGGCGTACAGTTTGAGCAACAGCAAGCTCTCCAGTGACGGTGTCACCCAATTCATCTCAAATTTTGGTAAGACAGGCTTTTTAGAGAAATAGCATCCATTAGTGCATTGTAAGCGATTATTTAGTTATAGTTTGAAACGGGGTATTGATATGATTTGTACTTCTCAGAGGAGTTGTTGCTTCTAATGTTATGACCGGATGTTCGTGGGTTCGAGCCCCGGTTCTTGGACAATTTTTGGCGTTGAGCAAGGCCCTTAATCCCGCATTGCTTCAGTTCACCCACGAGATCGGGTACCAGTTTGAGCCGGGTAAATTTGAATGTTTGCTGCGACCCCTCGAGTACGTCAGGACTGAGCAGCTGTACACAGCCCTCAGATGCGCCGCGCAGTTAGATCGCGCTGTGTCGTTTGCTGTACATCAGGTCGAATGGTCGGATGTCTAAATCTTATTTTCTATTTTACATCTCGAGAGCGCAACAGATTTAGATTCTCTGGAGGAAATTTACTCAGAAAGGATATTCAACTTAAGAGTACATTAAACATTGATGACGCAACAACACATTTATCCCCTCTCAGGTCTCTTCCTATACGGTGGCTACATCCTGATAGCCAGCGTGGTGGCAGTCAACTTACTAATCGCTCTCATGTCTGTCACCTTTGAGGACATCCAAGCAAACAAGAATGATAAATGGCTGTTTGGCAGGATGCGTCGGCAGCTCAAGCTGATCCTGCTCCGGCCCTATCACAGCCTGGTGCTGCCTATTCCTCTGAACCTGCTCACCCCGCTGCCGCAGGCTCTGCTAGCCATCGTGTGGGCAATCCGATGGCTGCTGAATTGGTGCTTGGCCGTCTGCAGTCAGGACACGGCTTCAACGCTGCAGCTGCAGCTCGAGCAGCAGCCAGAGAAGGAGCTGGAGGAGATGCGAGCCGCGGATTTGCAGTACATCACCAGCCATGTGCAGCGGCGCAGCACAATTGAGAAGTGCCTAGTGAAGCTGCGAATCAAGTACAAGCTGTGCGAGTATTCGAAAGAGGCCCTCAAAGCTAATCGATTATCCCTGTCGATGCTGGAGGATCAGGAAGAGCTCATGGAGATGGAGGAAGAGGAGGAGGATGACGAAGATGATTGAGCATATTGATTGAACTCACTTTTTTGCACTCTGAAAGTTTCATAAATCAAATATTTATGCACGGAGCTGGTGTCCAGCAATCTAAAATTTATGTGCAAAATGCTACGTACATACGTACGTAGGCCTTTCGTAAAGTGCTTCAAAAATTAGGCCCAAAATTTTATAACTTTATAATTTTTTATTTTTTGAATTTTTGGGCCCTAAGGTACGACATGTATAAGACAATGGCTG
This sequence comes from Macrostomum cliftonense, assembly GCA_950096795.1. Classification (NCBI taxonomy): domain Eukaryota; kingdom Metazoa; phylum Platyhelminthes; family Macrostomidae; genus Macrostomum; species Macrostomum cliftonense. The sequence goes on along the minus strand of CATNEM010000288.1, from coordinate 150,261 downwards.
ATTATTTTTTGCCATTCTCATATTTTAATTTTGTTTGATAAAGTCTCGGTGACAGCCTTGCTTATTAATTAGTCCTCTGGAGACCATTTATTTTTTTAGTTGCCATGGATTCGAAAAGCTGCAATAAAAACTGCACTTTTAAAAAGTCAGTCTAATTTGCTGTAGTCTCGGTGATGGAAATGGTGCGGCTGCTTTCCGTCTAAAAATATTGCCATTAAAGTAAGCAACCATTAGGAACAAATAAAACTAATCTTCCACCTGCCTATCTAATCAAGTGAGATGGTTTGTAAGCACTGTTGAGCAGAGGCACCGGATAAGCCTCTGCATTTGAGTGACATTATCAAACACATGCTAAATCGCAAATCTTCGGAAGGCATGGAAGTTTAAAGACCATAAGAAGATCTACAATTGCTCCTAGGTAGGGTTGTACTTCACCATTATGACGCGTTTGAGGAAGACATGTGACTTAAAATGGCTCAAATTGTACACATTTGAATCCAAAATGATAGGATAGTTCTTTCTTTAAGTCAAATCTTAATTTGTATATCAGCAAATTCATTAGAAGTTATTTTTACTCCAGATCCTACGTCTAGAATTCCATGGCGTGTGGACACTGGGGTTAGGATTACGAGCTAGGAACCTGCATATTGCTGCTGTGTGTAAAAAGTGTGCGGCCAGCTGCGAATGAAGAAGTGCGTACGAAATCCAGTCTTTCCGCACTCCCTGCCCCAGTTCTTCGAAAAAAAGAGCTGGCGGAGGGGGGTGGCTGGTCTGCCTGGGTTGGCCAACAATTTTTAGGTTGTGTTCAGCAGAGCGCGCATGGGCAGCTAAGCAGCAGATCTCCGTCCTCCACCTTTGAAAAGACGGCTTTCATTTCTCCACTCGAATAAGTCTGTTGCTTGTGCTGCGCTTTTTGTTACTGTCGCATAAAAAGCAGCAAAGAATTGAAAAAAAATACATTTGTCGAGAACAGTCGAGTATCTTGTAGTTACGCAAATTGACATCAACATTCTGAATAACAAGGTAAGTGAGGCGCAGGCAATCTGAATTAATTAAAAGCAATTGGGCCTACAGACGGGTACTCGCATGCCCGAGATATTTAGCCGACTCTGAAAGTGCCCTAAAAATTAAAAAAAAGTCCAGATTCTCTCTCTTTTAAGCTTGAGCTCATTTTTATCACTGTTCGAACTTCAATAAATCAACGGTCACAAGCTTTATATTCAATGATTCACTACCAATAATAATCTCTAACACTTGCGATCTCTGACCGAAAATAATCCCTAACCAAACTGACCCCTGACCCAAGTGACCCCTCAGCCAAATGACCCCTGACCGAAATGATCTCCGAGTAAAATAATATCTGACCTAAATTATCCCTGACCCAAATGATCCCTGACCCAAATGATCCCTGACCCAAATGATCCCTGACCCAAATGACCCCTGACCCAAATGATCCCTGACCCAAATGATCCCTGACCCAAATGATCTCCGACCCGAATAATACCAGGCCTAAATTATCCCTGACCCAGATGATCCCTAACCTAAATAATACATGACCCAACTGACCCCTGACCCAACTGACCCCTGACCCAAATGATTCCTAACCCAACTGTTCCTTAACCAAATGATCCCTGACCCAAAATGACCCCTGACACAATTAATCCAAATGATCTCTTGCCCAAATGATTTCTGGCCCAAATGATCCCTGACCCAAATGATCCCTGACCCAAATGATCCCTGACCCAAATGATCCCTGACCCAAATGATCCCTGACCCAAATGATCCCTGACCCAAATGATCCCTGACCCAAATGATCCCTGACCCAAATGATCCCTGACCCAAATGATCCCTGACCCAAATGATCTCTGATTTTAAATGATCCCTGACCCAAATGATCCCTGACCCAAATGATCCCTGACCCAAATGATCCCTGACCCAAATGATCCCTGACCCAAATGATCCCTGACCCAAATGATCCCTGACCCAAATGATCTCTGATTTTAAATGATCCCTGACCCAAATGATCCCTGACCCAAATGATCCCTGACCACCATTTATTAAAAATAATCTTCGAGTATTTTTAAAAAAATGAGTGCCCCGACATCGGCAAAATAATTAGATTACAAAATATTTCTGGGTAGTTGAAGAAACTGGCTCCACAAAAATATGGATTCTATCAGAAGTTCCGTATCAAACTGTGACAATTTGCAGTATCTCTTATTAGCTAGGGCAGCGAATGCACTTTCCTTGAAGTCGACCCCTATGATAGATGGGAAGAAAAATAATGAAACGGGATGAAATTTTTTTCACTTCTGTTCCTGCCGAAAGTTTGCACACCCGACCTGGAGAAGGTCGCCAGCATTTAAAAAACATGTCGATACGGACGTCAGTATAATGGAGAAAAAACTGAAACTGGATTCTAGGTTGTACGCTGTGCCATGGATTTCTAATCGACTTGCCATCTGGAAAGGAGGCAGCTTTCTAGAATTGCAGCATGCGAAAAAACTCTTGGCTCTGGACTGAAATGAGCAGCAATATGTTAATATCAAACCTGATAACAAACCCACCTTAACTGACTAAAACCATATCACTAACAGGTTCGATTATGCCAGACTATGAAGTGTCAATCACCTGCAAAGACCTGGCCGACAAGGACATCTTCAGCAAGTCGGATCCCGTTCTAATAATGCTTGAAAATGTTCCCAACTCGAAACGGTTTGTCGAATTGGGCAAGACCGAGTTGATCAAGGACTGCTTAAATCCGCAGTTCTCCAAGAAGTTCCGCCTGTCGGCAGCTGAGGGCCAAAATCCCAAACTGCGCGTGGCTGTGGTTGATATCGACAATTTCGAGGAGGTGGACAAGATTGCCGAACAGGAGTTTATCGGTGAGTTTGTGTGTTTAATTGAAGAAATTATTTGGTGGCGATAGTGGCATTCAATCGCTGTTGTATTTGAATTCTTGACTGCGTCAAAATATAAAAACTCTGAAAACCTGCCTATCCTACTTTGAGTAGAGCTACGGGCAATTAAATCCCTCTAAAATTGCTGTGCAGGTAGGGCAGATTTTCACCTGTCGGACCTGCAGGCCAATCCGGTGTTCACAGCCAGCCTGGGCAAGGACTGCGGCCTCGTCATGCTCAAGACGTCGCTTTACGATGCTCAACTGGACGGACTCGTCTCCATGGAGATTGACGTGTCCGATTCCGACGACGGCTTGAAAGGCGGCCCGACTTTCCTAGAAATTCACCGGGCCGACCATGCGGTCACGCTGGCGGACGTCGGGCGGGTGTGCTCCTCCGCGTACAGCCTGGCGCACCGAAGCGAGCAGTCGCCAAGCGCGAGCTTCCAGCTCACCGGCCTGTCGCTGTTCACGCTGTGTCGCGGCGATCCGCAACGCCTGCTGCGGCTCGAGTGCTGGCGTTGGAAAAGCCGCGGCACACATCGACTATTGGGCAGCCGGCACACCTGCCTGGCCGAGTTGCGGCACCAACTGGCCGGAGGCGGAGCTCTCGAGCTGACGGCCGATCAACGTAGCCGGACACTCCGTCTGACTGTCAAGCGGATTGACATCAGTCCGCTCAGCGGCTAGTCTGCAGTTTTTCAGGTCGATTTTAATGAAAAAAATGTTAAAATCCTGTAGAGAAGCCTATGGGTGCAATTCAGAGACACGAAAGCATTAATTTGATGTCCAGAGCATGGCAAGCCATTCTTTCCTAGGTAGTGGGCTGGTGGTTAAAGCACGTTTATAAGGGGCTCAGCCTAACTCCTGCAGTTAGATTTTGCTTTAACTAGATGGTAATAAGTTCAATAATCTTTGGTTACAGTGCAGTGAGAATTCTCGTAAAATAAAGTGGTTTTGGCATTAAGTTTCCATCCTAAGCAGGTTCGGCCTGACTCGCATGTGTACATGCAGATCCACGCGTAGCATTATCCCCCTACTCGTGGTGTACATCCACTCAGATTTCTCACGACTGTAGTTTTTTAGAAGCCCTTTTCTAGTCTTGTCTCACGACGGCAGTTTTTTAGAATCCCTTTTCTAGTCTTGCCATATTCGCAAAACGAGCACAAAAAGGCAGAGAGATGTAGAAGGCCTGCAGCTCTGAACCGAAAAATTAACGCGAAGAATGTGAAAAGCGGGACTCCGACGAGCCATGCTGTCTGTGTCCTTCTTAATAAGTAGTCCTTGTATCAGCTACCGGACTCAGGTGGTCCCATTATGACTACACCGTTTTGCCCCACTTCTCTTTGAATTTCTGTACGGATTATATATTTTTACGCTCTCGTATATAATCTTTATACAGTCTCCATTTTGTCGGATTTTTATCCATTTTTGCCCGCTTTCGAGGGCTGCATCTTTGACTAGCAGAATTTTACTGAAAAACGTAAAGACAGATTGCATGTTTTTATTGTTTGTTTATCCGTACTTTTACAGTTTTTTCTTTATCCTGAATGTTAATTATACCTAAATAATAGTTTTTTTGTGTATCGCTAACGGCATATTTGTATTTACAGCTGATCCCTTAGTTAATTTTCGAGCTAACAAATCTCGAGTTCATCCATCTTTTTGTGCGTCAATGCGGACATTGAAAAAGTTAATTAACGGCTTTTAACGATAATTTCGAAACAAATTAAAAATAAATTTTAAATGCTACTGATACTAATTGTCTTCAATTTCAATTCAATTCGATTAACTTCTTGTGCCAGTTGGAAGCTGTGGAATTCCCCGTACCAGCTGTGAGCTATTGTTAATCGCATTTGAGTAAAAGGGCAAGGTCTATACCTGTGTAGATCTGTGTATACAGATGTGTACTTATACCTGTTTTATTTGATTTTCTAATAATCGCACAGTGGAATAGAATGAAGAGTAATCTACTAGCATAGCATAACAGAGTCTGGTTTAAATGCCCAAAAATTTTCATTTTATGTAAGTTCCATTAATATGATAAATTTAACAGTTCCAAATGTTTTTTTAGGTACGTCAGAGACCCGGCTTTAGCCGCCAAATGAATTTAATGGGGCATTTCTTCTGTGCCTTTTTGCGCTGAAATGCAAACAACCAGTCGGCGGTCATTGTGTAGTCGACGGCGTTGTTTAGGCTCTGCGGGATTGTGCAGTGCGTGGCGCGAATCACAACTCGAAACTGGGGCGTGGTTAGCACGATAGAGGAGGGACAGTACACTCTTAATTGGGGTGTAGGTTCACACGGTGAAGGGCGAGACAAGCTAAATTAAAATTGGGGTGTTGGTCATCAAATCGAAGGAAGAGACAGTGCAACATTAATTGGGGTGTTGGTCTGTACAGGGAAGGGTCATTGCAAACTAAATTGGGGTGTTGTTCGTCACATCAAAGGGACAGAAATTACGCCCTTAATTGGGGTGTTGGTTCGTACAGTGAAGGAAGCGACATTAAACCCTTAATTGGGGTGTTGGTCACCAAAGGAAAGGGTCATTGCAAACTAAATTGGGGTGTTGTTCGTCACACTGAAGGAACAGAAAGTACATCCTTAATTGAGGTGTTGGTCCTTACAGTGAAGGAAGCGACAAGCTAAACTAAATTGGGGTGTTTGTCAGCCCAATGGCCAAGGTAGGGGGCGGACGGTGAGGAAAAAGAAGGGGTAGTAACTTTACGCCCTACTGTAAGTAGGAGCTAGCTTTTTCCAATAGAAAGCCACCGGTCTCCTAGCCGACTCACCGATAATAATGACTTCATGTCCTCCCTGCGACACGTGATAGCCAAGCCATCCTCGACCACTGCGGCAACGTTTCCGGACAGGCCAACCGACCTGCTGGACAGGTGAGCGGCCACCGCGATGAAGCTGAGCCCGGTCACTGCGAGATAGTTGATAAATTTTATTGATTTTACTGTGCAATAAACATGGCCGTTTAGACAGACAGTTTCAAAAACGAATATTTTTCCAAGCTAAAACCGAAAAAGCCGAAACTGTTAGCTAAGACAGAGTAGCAGCTACACTTCCAAAATAAACTTTCAGATGTTTGCTTGACTTTCAAGAACACCAATATATAGTAAAATCATCTGAATAATCATCAAAAGCATCATCAGAATTTTCATCATTATATCATCAATATCATTATCATCATCATCACAATAATAATCATCATCACTGCAAAATCATCATCAGAATCAGAAACAGAATAACCAATCTTCATCATTAAAATCATCGTTCTAGTAATCAGAATTAAAATCAGAATCATGATTATCATCATCATCATCAAATAATCATCACATCATCATCACATCATCGTCATCAGAATCATCATCATCATCATCATCATCATATCATCATTATCATCATATCATCATCATCATTATCATCATCATCATCATCATATCATCATCATCATCATCATATCATCATCATCATATCATCATCTTAGTGCCCCCCAGCTTCAAGAAGACAGACCGAAGACGCATTTGGGGCCCCCAAAACCCCCCTAAAACCCCCCCGCCAGCCGAGGGGGGAGGCGGGGCAATGTACAAACGCACGCTGGGCACTAACATCGGTTTGTGCGCACTGCGCACGGCACAAACCGGCTCAATCATATCATCATCATCAGCCAGTAATCACAATCTTGCTCTCCTACTTGTCGTCAGTTGGAATATCTCAGTAAAAATAAAATTCCAGAAGAGAAAATTAGTGAGAAGAGGCAGCCTCACAAAGGACCACTAGTTCGAAAAATTTTGCCCAGAAACTACTCGAGTGCAAAGTGCTTTCAGGAATAAAATAAACAACCCAGACTAACACACGGGTCCCATAGTTATTCTACCTGTCGGCTTGATCACTGCTTTCGCGCTAAACAAAGCCGTCTCCAGGCCTGCCTGCGACTGCCCGCCGCCGCCGCCGCTGCCACCGCCGCTGCCGTTTCCAGGCGTCTCCTTGGCAACCAGATGCGCGTCGGCAAACTGGCACAGTTCGCCTCCGACGGCTAGAACGCCGTCAGCGTCCGGTGCGTACAGGCGGAGCAAGCTGACCAGCTCCGGGTGGCGTTTGCGCGCGATGGAGACGGTGACGTGACCGGAGGCCTGCTCGAGGGTGATGGTGCACTCGCGGAGTCTGGGAATCATGCCCTGACGCGGACCGAGCACGTCCTGTCGATTGTAATTGGGATTTAGGTCTCTAAAGGGGATTATCTGACGGTCTCTCAGCCACTAACTCTTTCAGTGTTTTCTAACTTTCAAGTTCTTGAGACTTTGCTTACAGTCAAGTCTATTGACTTTTCAAGCATTCAAGACACTGGAAGAGGCGGAGGAAATCAAGCAGAGGCCTGACCGATGGGGATAAATTTGAGTATTGGAGAGCGAGAGGGACAACACGCAGCCGTCCATGAAGAAGAAGAAGTAGAGAGGAAGAGATAAAAGCGAGCAAGGTAGTCCATCCAGCATCTGCGCACAGAATTATAAAATGGAAGCCGGACGGGACGGAAAGGACGTGCCGCACGCGACTCAGTCTACCGCTCTATAGCTTTTTATCTTCCCAAAAAATTGATGCAGCAGTCCCAGCTTCCCTACTGAGAGCGCCTGCGTCAGAAAGCAATTAAGGCAACATCCTGCGGGCCGCTGGGGCTTCCCGATGGGAAAACTGCGCTAGCGCTCCAGGCTCATGGCGGACGTTGCAGGCTGCAGGGGAGACCCGTCTCGTTCTCAATTGATTTGGGAGGGGGGAAACTTTTTTATCCGCAATGTCAGCGTGTTGGCGAATGAATTTTCCCATTGGGGAATGGCTCAAATCTAAAATCCAATCCGAAACGCATTGACAGACGAAGTGAGTAGCCGAGACTCAGACACTGCAGACCGTTCGGCACCTAAGCCTCTTTGATTCTTTCCCTTTGTAAGTAGTCTGCGCACCCTAAAATTTTCCTAATTATACAATGGTCCCATCTTATAATTAGAAATCCGTTAACAAGGCTTTCAACTATAAAGTTGGCTTTCGTTAACTCAGTTTGGGAGTTAAATGTTGAGCTAAAAGCTTGAGTTAAATGTCTAACTTGCTTAGTTTAAGTCGCATCATATAAAGCCGGCAAGGCGAAAATCATCCAGAGAGAGGGAGAGAGATAAGATGCGGAATTTCCACGTGACAACCCCCAGCCGGCTCACCCGGAACATGGAGTAGACGGATCTGCTGGGGTCGTGAAACAGCGCCGGCCGGTACCTGTGGCTGATGAGGGAGCAGGGATAAACGCCCTCCTCTTCGCCCAGTCGCAGCAGCAGCCTGAGCGGCGCGTGCATCAGGTAGGGCACCTCCCGGATGTGCACCAGGCGGCACACCAGCAGGCTGCCAAAATCGGCCGGGTTCACCAGGCCATGGAAGCACTGGCCGCTCTCCATGAAGTACAGCACTCCGCCGATGAAGGCGCTGCCCAGGAAACCGCTGCCCGGCTGGAACACCGTGTGGTCGAGGTCGCCCACCACTTCGCCTGCGGTGGTCAGGGAGGGACGGGATGGCTGGGCGCATTGGCTGATCCACAGACTGACTCACTGTCTGTCAGGGTCTGACACACACAGACTGACTCACTGTCTGTCAGGGTCTGACACACGCTGACTGACCAATTGTTTGATTTGTTCAGGATTTGATACACGCTGACTGACTGACTGACGCATCCCAGAAAGCCCCTCCATCTACTCACCCTCCTTGGCCTTCTTGAGCACTCCGCTGAACAGCTGCACAATGTCCGGCGGCACCCCGCTGTCCATGGCCAGGTGCTCCAGCACCATCAGTAGGTCGGTCTGACCAAGCTTGCGAAGACCTTCGCTGCGAAACACCCAGACTGTCTTCTGGGAGCAGCAGACAACTGCGTGAAGAATGGAAATAGACAATTACTGAATCAGCATTGAACCTGTATGGATTTATAACTAGGGGACAACCAGCTCAGCCACAGCAACTCACGCGTGATGAGGCGCACTTTAACTGACACCCTATGCGGCACCTCCTGCAGCACGAACTCCCAGTCCATGCTGTCTGTGGCGTCTTCCTGCCGCTGCCTGACCAGAGTTTTCAATTTCTCCGCCTGATGCGGCGACGTGGTCTCCGAGGTCGGATCGGTGACGCAGCGTCGCTGCTGTCGATTTGGCAGCAGAGGAGACGCTCCGCCAGTTGTGAGGGTGTGACTCTTCTCAACTTGGTCTGAAAGGCGAGCAGCCGCGTGGCGTTTTGAGTACAGCAACTGGTGCTGCTGGCCCCCGGCTGTCCCGTCCTGCACCTCCTTCTGCCTGACCAGACGCGCCTTGGCCAGCTTTAGCGGGGACCTGGCCGCCTTGCTCATCCCCCCCTCGGTCTGTCAGATTCGCTTCGCTCAAAAAAGGCCGGACAAAGTGGCTTGCCAGGGCGCAGTCTTTGAAGCGCGAGCCGCTCTGCTACTGTGTTTTCTGTGCGCTGAAACTCGCTCAATTATGCCGCTCCGTATAGTCTGATTGCCTTATTTTTCTTCCGCCTGCTTTTTTGCCGGGCGCAAGCGATATCGAGGGTGTTTTTTTAAGGCTCCGCAAGCTGCAGCACCGGCTCTGTCGCGCTCTTCCTCTGCTGCTCGCCTGCCCCCCCCACAACTTGGCCTGTTTTCGTCTTCCCTCAAACCGGGACGGGATGCAGCAGCTCCGTAAGGGAGTCGGGGTAGCTGTTTGAGCCCGCCAATGGCAAACTGGCAACGAAGCCGGGCTGCAGGGAGAAGCTGGCTGGTCAGTCAGAACGAAACTGATGATGAAGGACCCTCTGCGTTGTCTGATCGGCTCCGTATTTATTGGCTATTCCTGGCTTCTGCTCTCCCCTAGGGGAGAATTCATTTTCCTACAGGGCAGGGAGCAAAAATTGAGCTGGAACGGGCGGTTATTTTCTTAGAAAAGTTGATTGCAGCGAAGCGAGGCGATTAAATGGGAATTTATATTTGCAGGCTTATCGATCAAGTCCTTTGGGGGTGCGCCGCTCACGGCCCCTGAACCCCCGCTGCCCGCTGTGCTCCAGTTTTGGGATCCGCGGAGCTAGGGGGAGAAATTAAATTCGGAAGAAAGTCGGCGCCACCTGACTTGGAACAGCCGCGAGTGCAATCGCTTTCATTTCCTTTCCATTTGCACGCATTCTTCCCTGAAAAAACTGATTTATTTCCCTGGCTTCTATTTATTGATTCTGAATCGCAATCGATCCAGGCGTCAAGGACCTCCATGTGCAAGCAACTGGACGGGCAGGCCTAATCGACTTGAACAATCTGATTGATAAATCTGGGCTGAATTGCTCAGAATTCAATCTAGCAATGCAAAAAAGTCCCTGTCTGCTATAAGCCCATGTTTTTAGCACGTTGTAGCTGGTTACCGGGCCAGCTAATTCCTTATCCAACACTGCCAAGGAAGGGATTTGCTTGAGTTTCCGGCGTACCAACTACCAACTCCCCTAATCCCTTATCCCCTTTAAGTTGGATTAAATCGATTTTTAGCTCCAGGGACACAGCTGCAATAAAAGCAACATTTTTATCTAAAATGAATTTCTGTACCAATATTGCAAAAATTACATGTACTATACAGCAATAAAATAACGAAAAAGAATTCCGAGTGACGATTCACACGGAGCGGTAAAATCAAAGATTTCCGAGTTTGTGCGCCAGACACCACCGATATTGGCCGATTAGCTAAGCCGCTTTCCGGACACGAACTGAGCAGAATCTCCCGCTCTTCCCTTGGGGGGTGGGTCGGCGAATGCGCGCTTCCTATTAATACTATTTTTTCTTATAATATCCGGCATACTCGCCCGTCTGCAAGCCGCGCTTCTAATCTGAGCAGCCCCGCCTCACTTCCCCTCCTCCTCCATTCTCCCCTCGCCTTCATCCCCTCTCTCTCTCTGCTTCGCCTCGAAGCAAAGCGGCCATGAATAATGATTGATGACGAGTCTAAGGGGGGGGGGCGTTAGGACTGGTCAGGGTAAAGGAGGCTTTCAGCTTCTCTTCTCCATCATTCTCAGCACAGTCGGCGCCCTCGTGCTTCAGACTGACTGACTGACTGACTGTGTTTACCCCGCAGCAAATCAACTCTGCCGAACTCACTCCTGCTTGGGAAGGCTTGGGAGACTAAGCTTGGCTCAAGCGATTCATTTTCTTCATCAACAATCCGTTGCAGTGGGATTCACTATTAAAGAATTCTAGTTGCGGAGTTTTCCATTAGAAAGACTTTAGTTACTGACTTAGTAGCTAACTGGGAATCTGAATCTCCGTTTGGGATCACGCAGCGCAGGAGTTAAAAGGCCTCAACGGACTGTTGACCCGATGCCCCCCCCCCCGATTCTGACCGACAAGTTTGACAGCAATCTGTCAGAATTCTAATCTCCATATTGCTGCTAAAGCTGACCTGAAGGGGCTACAGCTCAACAAGCTAATCCCATACTCTTGCTCCCTTCTGCCAGTATAGCACAATCTGCATCTTATCTAACTTGGTGCGGCGTCTTTTGATCTGCACTTTAGCCTGTAAAAAAGGTGGCGGCAATTTCCTCAATTTTTTCTTTGCCAAATCCTTACAGTTGCTACAGTTGACCGAAAATAATCAGCCAAGGAGCGAGAATGGGAAGCCTTGAAAGTCAGTCAAAGCCTTGAGAAACTGCAGCGGAAAATAACTTTAATATAAGCGCATGCAGCCACTAAAAGTCTCTATAAATGCCAGTTTTGTGTTTTTATCATTGACGCTAAGTTACGACAATCCAACATTCAACCCTATCATTTGTTGCATCGTTCTACATAAAAAATATTTATAATTTATAGATTTCTACAGCATCTCAAAATTATCGCTTAGAATACTTCCATTCCTACTTGTAGTAGACAAAAAAGTATATTATTACGAGTATTCGATGCCAAACCAACCTGATGGCTGTTGCGGTGAAAAATCTAGCTGACTAGTCAAGGTGACGGAGTTCGGTATCTGCTGCCGGAAATTCTCCTTAGCGGCCTTGGACAGCTGGCTCAGCACCGACTGGCTCTCCGCAAGCCTCTGGTAGTACTCAACCGCGTGCGGCTGCGAGTTCGACCTCGGCCTGCGCACTGGCCCGCCTCTGCGGGGTTAGCAGTGATTGGCTAGGCAGCTGGAATCACGTTGACCAATCACGTACCGACCAATCAAACACTGACCAACCATGCACTGACCAATCACGTAATAAATAAGTAATAAAATTGCACAATGAGCCCACTACACGTAAATCACCTCAATAACCAACCCTGGCACCCACCCAATGACCCCGTTCAGTCAAGCCTTTAGCTCAGTTAGCCTCGGGATCCTTTCCGAATTTTTTCGGGACACGCTAAGTCCATAGATAGATTTTTATTGCACGCAGCAAAAATAAAAGTTGCGTGCCGCAAGCTGCAGCTAACACAGGGGAGCAGGGGAGGGCAGGAAACACCTTCAAATCCCAGCTATGCTGACAGCTGACACGGCTTCCGAGATTGAGAGATCGAGAGAGGTAAAAGAGGGGATTCTGAGAGCTGACACGCGGAGGGGAAAAGTGCCTGGTTTCCTGATTAAACTGATTGGCACATCATAACGGGTCGTCGGCCCAGCCCTTTGCTTGTTGGTCCCGATCAGGGAGATTTTGACTGAGCACAATTATTAAGGCTGCTGTCTCTTGCATTTCTTTTTTTAAGCTTAGGGATACGATAAGGCGCATGAACCCATTTTCAATGTAGAGTTAAGGCTTTTGTTCGCTCGCTTCCGACTCACTTGAGGCCCAAGTGAATCCAGTTTTAATGACTGGCGGGTCCTTCAATCCCTCTACCGACCCTATCTCTGCGTTTTTTCCGACAAAGCTGAAGTCAGTAACTTGAAACTGAAAGTGATTTTCTCGCATGCACATAAGGATAACCTCAAATGTGTGAATTTAATCACATCAAGCAATATTCTCATGTTTTAGCACATTTCAAAAAGATTCTCTTAGGAAGTGAATTAATGGAGCTATTCTGATGTACATTATTGAGGGTTGACAACGCCATGAATGGAGCTATTCCGATGTACATTGTTAAGTGTGTGGCAAGGCCATGAATGGAGCTATTCTGATGTACATTGTTAAGGGTTGACAAGGTCATGAATGGACCTATTCTGATGTACATTGTTAAGGGTTGACAAGGCCATGAATGGAGCTATTCCGATGTACATTGTTAAGTGTGTGGCAAGGCCATGAATGGAGCTATTCTGATGTACATTGTTAAGTGTGTGGCAAGGTCATGAATGGAGCTATTCCGATGTACATTGTTAAGTGTGTGGCAAGGCCATGAATGGAGCTATTCTGATGTACATTGTTAAGTGTGTGGCAAGGCCATGAATGGAGCTATTCTGATGTACATTGTTAAGTGTGTGGCAAGGTCATGAATGGAGCTATTCCGATGTACATTGTTAAGTGTGTGGCAAGGCCATGAATGGAGCTATTCTGATGTACATTGTTAAGTGTGTGGCAAGGCCATGAATGGAGCTATTCCGATGTACATTGTTAAGTGTGTGGCAAGGCCATGAATGGAGCTATTCCGATGTACATTGTTAAGGGTTGACAAGGCCATGAATGGAGCTATTCCGATGTACATTGTTAAGGGTTGACAAGGCCATGAATGGAGCTATTCTGATGTACATTGTTAAGGGTTGACAAGGTCATGAATGGAGCTATTCTGATGTACATTGTTAAGTGTGTGACAAGGCCATGAATGGAGCTATTCCGATGTACATTGTTAAGGGTTGACAAGGCCATGAATGGAACTATTCCGATGTACATTGTTAAGGGTTGACAAGGTCATGAATGGACCTATTCTGATGTACATTGTTAAGGGTTGACAAGGTCATGAATGGACCTATTCTGATGTACATTGTTAAGTGTGTGGCAAGGCCATGAATGGAGCTATTCTGATGTACATTGTTAAGGGTTGACAAGGTCATGAATGGAGCTATTCCGATGTACATTGTTAAGGGTTGACAAGGCCATGAATGGAGCTATTCTGATGTACATTGTTAAGTGTGTGGCAAGGCCATGAATGGAGCTATTCTGATGTACATTGTTAAGGGTTGACAAGGCCATGAATGGAGCTATTCCGATGTACATTGTTAAGGGTTGACAAGGTCATGAATGGAGCTATTCTGATGTACATTGTTAAGTGTGTGGCAAGGCCATGAATGGAGCTATTCTGATGTACATTGTTAAGGGTTGACAAGGTCATGAATGGAGCTATTCTGATGTACATTGTTAAGGGTTGACAAGGTCATGAATGGAGCTATTCTGATGTACATTGTTAAGTGTGTGGCAAGGCCATGAATGGAGCTATTCCGATGTACATTGTTAAGTGTGTGGCAAGGCCATGAATGGAGCTATTCCGATGTACATTGTTAAGTGTGTGGCAAGGCCATGAATGGAGCTATTCTGATGTACATTGTTAAGTTTGTGGCAAGGCCATGAATGGAGCTATTCCGATGTACATTGTTAAGGGTTGACAAGGTCATGAATGGAGCTATTCTGATGTACATTGTTAAGTGTGTGGCAAGGCCATGAATGGACCTATTCTGATGTACATTGTTAAGTGTGTGACAAGGCCATGAATGGAGCTATTCCGATGTACATTGTTAAGGGTTGACAAGGTCATGAATGGAGCTATTCTGATGTACATTGTTAAGTGTGTGGCAAGGCCATGAATGGAGCTATTCTGATGTACATTGTTAAGTGTGTGGCAAGGCCATGAATGGAGCTATTCCGATGTACATTGTTAAGTGTGTGGCAAGGCCATGAATGGAGCTATTCTGATGTACATTGTTAAGTGTGTGGCAAGGCCATGAATGGAGCTATTCCGATGTACATTGTTAAGTGTGTGGCAAGGCCATGAATGGAGCTATTCTGATGTACATTGTTAAGGGTTGACAAGGTCATGAATGGACCTATTCTGATGTACATTGTTAAGGGTTGACAAGGCCATGAATGGAGCTATTCCGATGTACATTGTTAAGTGTGTGGCAAGGCCATGAATGGAGCTATTCTGATGTACATTGTTAAGTGTGTGGCAAGGTCATGAATGGAGCTATTCCGATGTACATTGTTAAGTGTGTGGCAAGGCCATGAATGGAGCTATTCTGATGTACATTGTTAAGTGTGTGGCAAGGCCATGAATGGAGCTATTCCGATGTACATTGTTAAGTGTGTGGCAAGGCCATGAATGGAGCTATTCTGATGTACATTGTTAAGTGTGTGGCAAGGCCATGAATGGAGCTATTCTGATGTACATTGTTAAGTGTGTGGCAAGGCCATGAATGGAGCTATTCCGATGTACATTGTTAAGTGTGTGGCAAGGCCATGAATGGAGCTATTCTGATGTACATTGTTAAGTGTGTGGCAAGGCCATGAATGGAGCTATTCCGATGTACATTGTTAAGTGTGTGGCAAGGCCATGAATGGAGCTATTCTGATGTACGAGCGTACATTGTTAAGTGTGTGGCAAGGCCATGAATGGAGCTATTCCGATGTACATTGTTAAGTGTGTGGCAAGGTCATGAATGGAGCTATTCTGATGTACATTGTTAAGTTTGTGGCAAGGCCATGAATGGAGCTATTCTGATGTACATTGTTAAGTGTGTGGCAAGGCCATGAATGGAGCTATTCCGATGTACATTGTTAAGTGTGTGGCAAGGTCATGAAGGGAGCTATTCTGATGTACATTGTTAAGTGTGTGACAAGGCCATGAATGGAATGGAGCTATTCTGATGTGCATCGCTAATTGTGTGACAAGGCAATTTTATGACTTCCGTTGTGCGCATTTTCGAGAGTGACAAAAAAGTGCAAAAGCAAAAAATAACGAGTGCACCGAAAAAATTCCTGGGCATGAAAGTTAGGTGTGAAAGTAAGTATTTAGTCCAGAAAGAACTCACAGATTGTTGCCCATTCTGACTTGATGCAATAAAACAGCTCGTTGATGTATGGGGATTAGTCTGATATGTGAGATTAGACTGACGGCTTTTTTAGGCCTGATAAATGTGATTTCATTCCCAGGGCTGACTTGAGCAGAGAGTCTCAGATGGGACCCGAGGAACCAGTCAGCAGCTTCTCGGTCAGCCACCCCAGCCCTCTCATCTCCTCGGCCATTTGCAGAAAATCTGCTAAAAAAATACTGCCCGAAATGGTTTCGCGGAGTCAGCTCACAGAGCTCATCATCATAGCATAACAAAATTTCCAATAATGAGACTAATATTTTCTTTCCATTGCACAAGAGTCTGATGGATGGCGCTTGAAGCGTCATTGTCCCACAACCAGCCACGGGGCGTTACTGTCCATTGCGCTGACTCCTGAAGCGCGTTCAGTCACACTAAATACGGTATGCAGGCATAGACACACACACACAGTGCGCAACGGAATTCCATTATGGCACCCAGTCACGCACTCACATAGAGTGTGCAAGCGGTAGTTCTAAGAATGTACACTCTCTATGCCTTGGGGGGTTGCCCTCATGAGCGTAAATTGCGCAACTGGCCCATAGCCCAACCAATTCGTGCACAAGGCCCCAAATTAATGTGACCCTGCACACGACAATACAAGGCAGATACGCTAGACCGCCGAGCCACTTGCCCCAATTATTTTGGACCTGCTCACTTGCACACGAAGGGCAGATACGTCACCTCTCTGTCAATAAATCAAATTTACACTGAGACCATAGACATTCACCCGAGACAACATATCCTTATCTTTGTAACTATGGTGCTATATATTTCACTCTATAGTGAGTACTTTAGCAAATTAACTGCCATCCGCGGTATCATTCTTCCGCCTGGTTTCACCCCCTCCCACCCTGCAGGCCCAATCTTCTCTTCCAAATGCCGCCAGACAAAATTTCTCAATTTCGAGTTTGCTTTCTGAAAAAAGGCCCAACCGAGTTGAATGGCGCGGGGGCTGGCCTGCCCGGGGGGCGGCGCTCGCTGCCCGCCCCGTTCCGCTGACTGCCTCAATCGATTTCGACAGGTTTATCGATTCGACAGGGAGCTGTAGAGAGTTGGTCACTTCCCATATCCTGGCGAACACGGAATCCCGTATCCTTTTCTCCCTTGTTACAAACTTTATTTGTGTTGAAATTTGGAAAGTCTTGTCTATCGCTTCACTTTTACTATGCACTCTCTCTGATGTGTCTCTTCCTGCTCTCTGATGTGTCTCTTCCCTCTCTCTGATGTGTCTCTTCCTGCTCTCTGATGTGTCTCTTCCCTCTCTCTGATGTGTCTCTTCCCTCTCTCTGATGTGTCTCTTCCCTCTCTCTGATGTGTCTCTTCCCTCTCTCTGATGTGTCTCTTCCCTCTCTCTGATGTGTCTCTTCCCTCTCTCTGATGTGTCTCTTCCCTCTCTCTGATGTGTCTCTTCCCTCTCTCTGATGTGTCTCTTCCCTCTCTCTGATGTGTCTCTTCCTTCTCCCTGATGTGTCTCTTCCTTCTCTCTGATCGGTCTCTTCCTGCTCTCTTGTCTATCTCTTCCCTCTTTCTTGATTTTCTCTTCAGTTTTTCGCCTCCTTTCTCCCGATTTTTACTAGATTATTATATGTTCGTGATTGCATAACTTTGTTTTCCCTGTCTTTGATTACTTTCCTCTGTCTCTCTATTTTGCCCTTCCAACATTTTCTTGTCCTGTTGCTAGCTTAACCCGACGAGCTGCAACGCTGCAATGCACATCTCGGCGATTTCCCTGCTGAACTAAAGTCTAAAATAAAAAAATACGAGTATAAGTTACAGTTTGCTTCAGGCTGCTACGGTGCCTCACCAGGGTCAGTAGGGAGCGGCCGGTTTGCGCCCGACCCCCATCGATTCCCCCATGGATACCCGGCTCAAACGCTGCATCAACTCTTCCCGAATCGATATATTCAGTTCTCAATCTAACTAACACTCGACCCCCCCACCCCCAGGCTGACAAGCTCCGCAAACTCCGCGGCGTCTCAATGATCATCGAGCTGCCCCTGGGGGATTATTTAGCGGAAGAGGCAATTGAAGGAAGCTGGGGGATGGCAAAATAGCCACAGTTTGCCCGAAAAGACCCGCAGATTAATCTTCTCCGCAGATTTCTGCGGAGCTGAAGAGAAGAGAGTTTAGATGGAGAGTGAGACGGGCACCCCAAGCTAAGCTTGTGCGCAAACTCGGTTTACCCCCCTCTAGGGCGATCAGTCAATGATGGGATAAATCGCTACCACACGGAGTTTCAAACCGCCGCCGCCGTTCTTTAAGATTGGCGCTTGGACTTCATAGGAATGCCCCTTGAGTTGCTGGGGGGGGGGGGGTGGAATTTATTTTCAAGTCCTAATTTTGGACCCAGCGGGACTCGAGAGAAAGCTGGGGCGCTGATGATGAAGAAATGAGAGAGGCTGGTGTTGCTGGCCGGGCGGACGGGATATTTGCCCGCCAAAGCTGGCTGGCATAATTGAATACTCGTGTTACATTGCTGGCGAAGGACTTAGCTGGGACAAATTATTGACAGATAGGGATCGCAAGCTGAGTTCGAGACAGTCTGGGAGGATAAGTGTTCAGATAAACTTAAAATGGCACAAAATTCTCGGGTGTGAGATAGGGATAGATTAGACTGCATGTAAGTGAGACTAGATTAGATTAGAATAGATCAGATTAGATTAGATTTAAATACGATTATATGAGATGAGATTAGACTGGGAGGAATTAGATTAGAAAATATGAGATGAGATCAGACTAGGAGAGATTAGATAAGAATATATGAGATGAGATTAGACTGAGTGAAAAAAACTATTGGAAAAGATTTACCCGGTGAGATGAGAAGATATCTTTTTCAGTAGGAAAAAAAGATTACATGAGGTGAACTTGGATGCGTTTCAAAATTTGCAAAAAAATTGACAGAGAAGAGGTGAGTAAAGAACAAGGAAATTTATGTTTTCAATGAAATGACTGTAACCAAACTTGTGTTCAATTTTTACACTATTATTTCGACATTTCGCATTTCGTATTTGCTACTGTAAGTAGGCATTAATGGGCGTTACGTTAAACTTTCTATTAATTTTAAAAAAGGCTAAAAAAATAAAATCAGTCAGTCAGTCAGTCAGTCAGTCAGTCAGTCACTCACTCACTCACCCTGTCAGTCAGTCAGTCAGTCAGTCACTCACTCACTCACTCACCCTGTCAGTCAGTCAGTCAGTCAGTCAGTCAGTCAGTCAGTCAGTCAGTCAGTCAGTCACTCACTCACTCACCCTGTCAGTCAGTCAGTCAGTCAGTCAGTCAGTCAGTCAGTCAGTCAGTCACTCACTCACTCACTCACCCTGTCAGTCAGTCAGTCAGTCAGTCAGTCACTCACTCACTCACCCTGTCAGTCAGTCAGTCAGTCAGTCAGTTAGTCAGTCAGTCAGTCAGTCAGTCAGTCAGTCAGTCACTCACTCACCCTGTCAGTCAGTCAGTCAGTCAGTCACTCACTCACTCACTCACCCTGTCAGTCAGTCAGTCAGTCAGTCAGTCAGTCAGTCACTCACTCACTCACTCACCCTGTCAGTCAGTCAGTCAGTCAGTCAGTCAGTCAGTCAGTCAGTCAGTCAGTCAGTCAGTCAGTCAGTCAGTCAGTCAGTCAGTCAGTCAGTCAGTCAGTCAGTCAGTCAGTCAGTCAGTCAGTCAGTCAGTCAGTCAGTCAGTCAGTCAGTCAGTCAGTCAGTCAGTCAGTCAGTCAGTCAGTCAGTCAGTCAGTCAGTCAGTCAGTCAGTCAGTCAGTCAGTCAGTCAGTCAGAGTACTCACCAGCTGGAAGTACTCAGAGATAACTGTGCAGACACTAAGCGACCAAACGATTTGCTGTTGTAGCTACGCAGCGGGAGGCAATGACACGTGGAGGGCCAGTCAAAGGTGATTTGAAAGCCCCGGGGAGTCAGAAGGACAGCGCAGCTCGGGGGAGGCTGCAGCGTTAGAGTGCAGCGTTAGCTGCAGCGTAATTGTTCGGCAGCAATTCAGACACGGAGTTGCGACTGCTCCGTGACTCGGGCCCAGTCAGCTCACTCTTTTATCTGCAGTGCAGTTTTTGTTTCGCTCCTCTGCACTCCGCTTAGTTGGACGCTGAGACACTGGGGAGCAAATCCAGCCCGATAGTTGCTAGGCGGATTTTCAAAGCTTTCCGATGCAAAGAAATGCCAGCGGGTGGGCTTTCCGAAGGCATTGAGAAGGAACTGATGGAGCAGAGTGAGAGGCTGGGATTCCTGGCTGAGGGTAAAGTGACCGCGAGAGCTAACTAGATAGTACGCAAGTAGTTGAAAAGAAAGAATGCGATATCGAGTAAATTGAGAGACTGGGGAGAGAGACAGATAAGAGGGGAACCGGGGAACTCAAGGTTGGGAAGGCTGCGGGTCCCGGGAGCGGTAGAAAGTGGGCCCAGTCCGGGTCGAAGCTTGAAATTCCAGCGGGGAGGGCCGGAATGGGATGGGGAGTTTGGACGGAGAGAGAAAAGCGAAGATGCGCAGAAGAAGAAAAGTCTTTAAAAAACTATAGGGAGTCGCCCGCTGTCCCTTGGGAAGTGACGTCGCGATGTGTTGAGAGAAGGAGAAAAAGAATGGGAGGCTGAGGGCAGCTTTGATGGGGCATTGACTGCCTGAAAGGGAAAGTTAAAGTATGGGGTAATGACGCGAGAAAATGGGAAGCAAATTGACCGAGGAACCAGTTACTAGGCTTTAGTCTCTCGAATCTTTTTTCCCTTCTCTTACCTACTGAGGCTCTGCGGGAGTTCTTTCGCACCTGAAAAATCAACGCCAGAAATTCGCTCGCCCCCCCCCCTCGTTGTTCCCCGTCCCCAGGTGCACAAAATGCGAAGGTGTATGGCAACTAGGCATTTCTGAACTGGGTAAGAGGAGCTGTTTTGGCTTCCACAGACTCTTTTGCACTCGATTCAAGCCAACCACGGGTAGAGTTTGATGTACGCTCTTATAGGTAAAAAAACGTTTAGCGAATGCTGTTTACCTACTTTGCTTATCGGCCCAAACACGTCGCCAGAAGTCACTGCTACTCTCGCGCGCCTGAATTATTCTGTATTTTTTTCGCAGCGAGGTTACCTTTTTGAAGGCTTGCTTGCGCTTTTAACCCAAGCCCACCCCGCTGTAAACTTGGCCAGGAGGGAGGAGGTTGGCTGGCAGTGCAAATAGCGATTGGGGAAATTTAGGAGAGAAGAGGGGAAGGCAAGTAAAGGTAGGACGACTGAAGAGTGCGCTTAACGATGCCTTTTTTCCAGTTCACCATTTTAAGTCCAAGTACATTTACACTTCTTACGCTCGTATTTGCTTGCGTAAGTGCAGTTGACACTGGATTTCGTTGCATCAAAGCAAACTAAAAAGGCTTAAGCATGACTGAGTGACCAGCAGTGTCTGCAGCATTCAAGCATGACTGAGTGACCAGCAGTGTCTGCAGCATTCAAGCATGACTGAGTGACAAGCAGTGTCTGCAGCATTCAAGCATGACTGAGTGACCAGCAGTGTCTGCAGCATTCAAGCATGACTGAGTGACCAGCAGTGTCTGCAGCATTCAAGCATGACTGAGTGACCAGCAGTGTCTGCAGCATTCAAGCATGACTGAGTGACAAGCAGTGTCTGTAGCATTCAAGCATGACTGAGTGACCAGCATTGTCTGTAGTACACCAAAATATTGTTCATAGGTAAGTTTTATGTAAAAGCCAATGTTTTGATAAGTTGTGGGTGACTAATAATCACGAAAACTATTCGCTCAGCCTATGGGAGAACCAGCTCGTGCACAAAGAAATCCCCCTAGGAAGTGAGCCTCAGAACAAGCTACTCCTAACCCTCCAGTTGCTAAAAAACTTTTCTTTATATTCATTTCTGTCGTGCCCTTTTCATCAGGAAAAAAGCTCTTCAAACTTCGCCAGACCGGCTTTCCAAGGGCTAAGATCGAGAAGCTGCTTGCTTGTTTCCTGTACTATCTCAAGCGTTGAGTAGTTGCGGTCCTTGCCCAGCCCTTTCCCTACCCCCACAAGCATCTCTTTCTTTCATCGCTTCCCATCTACTAGGAAGTGCTCACTACTCGGGGCGACTATTTCGATTCTGCGGACACTTAATGGACAAGTTGTGCGCTCCCGAGCGGACAGGAAGCACTCCAAGAAAGCTTTTGGAATGCGCCTTGGAATGCGGCTTGCCTTGCAGTATGGAGCTGCCCGCCTACTTGCATAGCAATATGATAGGGCCGGAAAGGTGAACAGACAGAGAAAGTAATGAATGCATATATAGAGCAAAGCTTGTTTATCGGTTTCCCCGGCTTTGTTTCTTGCCTTTGACGCGGCACGCCCTCTTATTCCGATGATCTCCTTTGACTGGCTAGCTTTTTTAAATCGATCACCCAGGCCCAATCAAAGCTTTTGCGATTTAATTCTGTCCTGGTCTCTGAATGCCTTGCTCCCACTGCAGTTCCGCATGCATTTCACTTTCAATATCCTATGGCTAAGTTATTACATTCAAGTTTATAAGTTCAAGTTATATCCAACAGTGAACTCGCTAAATTAGGAAAATTTTCAGGTTCGCAGAAAGATTCGTGTTAAAATAATAATTTCACGTTTGCGTGACTTCGAACTCGGTCGAAATAGAGACAGAGCTGAGAAAATTTATTTCTCCGAAATCTAGGCCTCAGCCTCGTGGCAACAAGGATAAAGCGAATTTGAAAAGCAAACGGTATTCGGTTGTAGAAAAATAGATTTTATCAGTCGAGAAAGTACAAGTTTTCACCTGCAAATATATGTATTTGTTAAGGCAATGCGGAGCAGCTGCGTCAACTCGAACTTGTCAATCAATTACACACCGGATTCTTTGCTATCGAATTCTTGAGCTTTTAGCCAACTGAAGCGCTAATGAAAGAAGGTCCTACCTGAATTTCTAGAATAGTTTAAGGCGGAGAAAAATTACCTGTCTCCTCATTCAAGGGCTTAATAATTTGTTTAAAAAATATTTCAGGATCTAAGAAGACATAAAACGCAGCTACTAGCACTCGATTAAATACAGTCCATCTAAAATCATAACCACTGTTTCCCGATGTTGCCGCTACATGTTGCTAAATTCGTTCGCTACTAAAATCAAAAAAGCAAATCAGAAGCAAAAATCATAGGAAAGTAAAAACTACATGACATTGAGAGATTAATTGAGAGAGAGAGACAGGCGGACCGACGGACAGAACAGGAAGCGAGTCAGAATTAATCAGTCTGAGTGCCGTCACACAGCAGTTTTACACCGGACGAACAACTGGTTGAATTGAGGCTGCCGCGGGCAAGCCAGGCTGCAGCACTGCTGCGTCGCCTTGGTTTAGCCTTTGACAGTAGGATCCCGGAGCGAAGCCGAACGGAGTCTTCTGGAAGCAGCAAAATCAAATAATCGAATTATTTGTCTGTTTAAAATCAGCAAGGCCGAGAAAAAAGTCAGTGGCCATAAATCAGTGTCGAAAAATTTTTTTTATTTGAAATCCTGGCAGCCCGTGCCAGAGATTTCTCTATCGACAATCAAACAGTTAATAGATTTCACCAGTTTCAGTCTCCATGTCTCTCATGGCTTCCCCAGTGTGATTTAGTGTCTATGGCTCAGCCCTGCCTCCCTCCCCAGTGTGATTTAGTGTCTATGGCTCAGCCCCGCCTCCCTCCCCAGTGTGATTTAGTGTCTATGGCTCAGCCCCGCCTCCCCAGTGTGACTTAGTGTCTATGGCTCAGCCCCGCCTCCCTCCCCAGTGTGATTTAGTGTCTATGGCTCAGCCCCGCCTCCCTCCCCAGTGTGATTTAGTGTCTATGGCTCAGCCCCACCTCCCTCCCCAGTGTGATTTAGTGTCTATGGCTCAGCCCCGCCTCCCTCT
The DNA here is from genome assembly GCA_950096795.1 of Macrostomum cliftonense. Taxonomy (NCBI): domain Eukaryota; kingdom Metazoa; phylum Platyhelminthes; family Macrostomidae; genus Macrostomum; species Macrostomum cliftonense. The sequence continues at coordinate 126,470 of CATNEM010000288.1, read as the reverse complement.
CCAGTGTGATTTAGTGTCTATGGCTCAGTCCCGCCTCCCTCCCCAGTTTGATTTAGTGTCTATGGCTCAGCCCCGCCTCCCTCCCAGTGTCTTGGCTCAGTCCCGCCTCCCTCCCCAGTTTGATTTAGTGTCTATGGCTCAGCCCCGCCTCCCCAGTGTGATTTAGTGTCTATGGCTCAGCCCCACCTCCCTCCCCAGTGTGATTTAGTGTCTATGGCTCAGCCCCGCCTCCCTCCCCAGTGTGATTTAGTGTCTATGGCTCAGCCCCACCTCCCTCCCCAGTGTGATTTAGTGTCTATGGCTCAGCCCCGCCTCCCTCCCCAGTGTGATTTAGCGTCTATGGCTCAGTCCCGCCTCCCTCTCCAGTGTGATTTAGTGTCTATGGCTCAGCCCCGCCTCCCTCCCCAGTGTGATTTAGCGTCTATAGCCCAGTCCCGCGGTGTGGGCTCAACCCACACTATGTTTTCCGCAACATAATCCCTCATTTCGCATGACCCCTGGGTGTGAAATTGGTCCGGAGGATTTAAAGAAATTTTTTGACATTTTTAAATAAAAAGTATTATAATTCTTATGTGTGGAATTACTTTTCAAATTCCGAAACTTGAATCAGGGATGCAGCGGATTTTTAGATCTAAAGTTAGCAAAAAATGTGCGCAGCTGGTTGATGAAAAGTGATTAAATTAATCGGTTGTCTTTGTTACCGACAATCACCGCACAAGTTTTTGTGTTTTTGTGTTTTCAATTTGTGAGAAAATAATTAACTATTGGTTAGTGGCGATTTCGCCCGGACAGTCAGTAGTATGCACGGCACGTTATATCCACAGTTTTAGCTTGATCGAAGTGAACTCAGCCAGGCAGGTGCAAAATCGCCCTAGAGGCGGCAAAAGCGGCTGAAATCTTACGCGAAGGTCACAGCATGCGACCCTGTCTGTCCCTGATTAGAGGCAGCTGTAATAATGGAACCAACGTAACACTTAAAGTTTAGTACTTTTCCGAAAGAAATTTTCTGGGGAGTTGCGACGCATCTGTGCGTCAGCTGCGGGATAATAAAGTACAGAGTCTGTCGGACCAAGCTTCCCCTATGCACGTCACTCACCCTAGTAGACCTTGTTCTCCCAGCGGCTGAAAGCTCTGTGGAGTGCTCAAAGGTAACCGAATTTCTTTGTCCAACATCGGCTGCTGCGGCCGGCGCACCGAAGGTCACGTGGACTTTCCGATTCTGTCCGAACCTGCCATTGGCGTCAGATCTGGCAATGCGGTTTTTACGGCCTCTTATTGCCAAGTTGGGTAACTAATGCATATGCTGAGCTGCATCACTCCAACACACGCTGAGCTGCATCACTCCAACACACGCTGAGCTGCATCACTCCAACACACGCTGAGCTGCATCACTCCAACACATGCAGAGTCACAAACCAACATGCCATCACGCAGCACCCACCCAAGCGGCGAAGATTTCCCGGCTCCCGAACGAATCAAATTTATATTTAGAAACGGCAGACAGCCAGAAAACTCACTGCCGTCGATCGCGCTGCAACGTTTTAGACGGTGGCAGCCCGGCTGCAAGAAACGGTCGGGCTGCTGACGCCATTCGCTGGGCCACGAAGTCCTGATCCCAGTGCGAATCCGCCGCCGTAGCCGCTTCCGCCTCAGCGGATGACGGGGCCTCCTGTTGATTGTCGAGCAGGCGACGCAGCCGCCGCTGGAGCTCGTCAATCGACGCCAGGGTGCCAGCCGTGTTGGGATTCTGAGGGCGGCATCATAAACAAGTTTGCAAACGCGGATGCAGATGGGCAACTCACATCTTGTAACTCTGTTCTGAAAATTCAGTCTTACTTAATTTCATCACTCCGCCATTTCTTCCGTCTTCCTAAAGTCGCACGATTTGTGGCCCTGTTGTTACCCTGTTGCTACCCTGTTGCCATACTGTTGTTACCCTGTTGCTACCCTGTTGCCATCCTGTTGCTAACCTGTTGCTACCCTGTTGCTACCCTGTTGCTACGCTCGTACCCTTCGGCCAAACTTCTGCATGAGTGAATATCCAATAGCTGCAAAATAGACAATTACACAAAATAAAACTCATTAATATGCATGGGATGCATTATACAAATAAAGAGAACTACAAATACCGCCGCATGCATCATAAACAGTTATGAAAGGCATTCAACTTAGAAAACTATCTTGATTTACCATCAATTAAAACAAGCAGTCAAAAGTGAAATTAGGTCAATTCTTGCATGCCCAATGGAGCGGGAGGCACCAGTCTTTGTGTTACTTCTTAAGGTAACCGTGGGCTGCATACTGTCCTATTTTATTATGGTAGCGAGAATCAATTTTGAGTAGTAGTTACTACTAGTTGTAGTCTTCATAACATTTTTTTAACAATCAATTGGGGTGCAATAATTTTGACGTGAATAGATTTTGTGAAAGACCATTTTTAGAGGTGATTAGGGATAGAAATTAATAAGTACAGAAAGAAGACTTGGTGCAGTAGCAGTAGCTAACAGGGCGGACTACTTGCTACTCCTGGCGCTATCGTTTACCGTAAATATTGGCTGAACAATGGGCAAAGTGCAGCTCATTGAAGTGGCCCTTTGCGGTTCCTTTTTATTGCAATTGAGAAGCGGAGTCAAATAAGTTTAGTTGTTGGTAAACTCTTCTTAATTTGCAATTTTGTTTTTTTTTCATAATTTAGAAAAATTTGCTAGAGAAAGCGAAATGTCACACCATCAGCGGAGCTGCAGTTGCTCTTCGCTCGTCATGCGAAGTTGGTTTTAAGCCGTCGCTGCCTCTCTGAAATTGGGAATAAATAAATCATAATGATAATGATTAATGATGATGATGATGATGATGATGATGATGATGATGATGATGATGATGATGATGATGATGATGATGATGATGATGATGATGATGATGATGATGATGATGATGATGATGATGATGATGATGATGATGATGATGATGATGATGATGATGATGATGATGATGATGATGATGATGATGATGATGATGATGATGATGATGATGATGATTAGATGACTCAGACTCACCCTACTGGCCCTCTCCATGAGCCTCTCCTCCGAGAAGCACGGTATGCCATGGTTGGACCGGCCTGCGTACTTGTTCACAAACATCGGGTACTGCTTGATCCGGACTCGACTGTTTGGTTCGTCCCATTTCTGTCGGAGAAAAATCATGAAATTATGCGATCTTAATGCTGCTTAAGTAAAATTCACTCAACATCCTAATTTGACTACTTTTCAGTAGACTACGAAGTGACATTCATTGGAAATGCGATGAAATAGTTTTAGAATCAGCATATTATTAAATATCAAATTGTGTAAAATCAGCATGCAAGGTCTCGTGGCCTTGGTAAAAATGATTTTTAAAACTGCAAATCCATTCCAGTTGCGAGCATGCGAATAGTAAAGATGCGTGCAATCGTTGGTTGAAAATTATTCCTGTTTCGCATTCTCCAACGAGACGAAGCAACCAGGGCAAGAGGAAAAAGGCAAGTTGAGCTGAGAAAATCAAGCCGTGGTGCAGCCTGCGTTCCGAGGAATTCCATTAGCCAAGTCATACAATTTGCCTCTCTGTCCCCCGCCGCAAAACCGATGACTGCAATGACCGACTGACTGACTGACTGCCTCAATGACAGCGCGGGCTCATATTGGAGGCGGTGGCGTGGACCTGGACAGGCTGGAAAAGTCCATGAGGTTGAGCACGCGCAGCCGCTTCTCGTCCTGATTCGTTGAGGCCAGGCGACTCGCCGGCGGCAACCTCGGCGGCGAGGGTCGGTCAGAGACGGCGCGAACGCCACGACACGGAATTTCCACGGATTCGCCACGGCTGCCACGTATCGTAAGCAGCAGGCTGCCGGCAGATTCTGTCGGCGGCGGCTGCGGCGGCAGCTGCTGCTGCTGCTGCTGACGAAAGAAACCGCCATACAGGGCCGGCAGACGGACGCTGGCGACGGTGCTGGAGCCGAGGCCAGCCTGGTCGCCGGTGAACAGCAGCGGCTGCAAGCACTCCAAGCGCTGCCGGACTCGAGGCTCCTGCCTGCGCAACGGCTGGCGCCAGTACATGGCGCTGATCCGCCTGTACAGACGGTCGTCTGCCGCGCAGCCGCCTGAGTCGGGATCGGCCGTCGCATCAGCGGCCGCTGCTGAGCTGGAGTTCGCCAAGCTAAAATACTCAGCGTAGTGCGATTTCACCGAGCCAGCTACCTTTTTCCGATGAGATCCGGCTCGACCCGCCGCAGCGCCGCCAGCTTCCGTAGCATCCTGAAATAAAGAGAGACATGATTTGCAATTCTGTTCAGTGCTTACTCGTTTTGAAGTGGAAAGACATATTTTCTTTCACTAAATCATCCTCCGATGTTACAGAATTAGAACATAAGCAGTGCATTATAAATTGTTTTGAAGTTTGCCGACAAATACTAATCAATCCGTGCAATGTAAAAGAGAACGCAGGACAACTAAACATACATCTCAATAGGCCTAAAGGATAGAAGTTCGACTGTACATTGTACGTTGGTGAGAGCGATGGGTGAGGTTGTGGGTCAAAGGGTTAGGAATAGATAAGAGATAAATGAACGTTGTTTAAAACATTAACGGAGATAGAGAGGTAGGGCGAATTACATGACAGAAAATCTGTACAATTAGTGGCAACTATTTTAAGAGTTTAAGATGGCCGCTTACTGGAGTGATTATTGTGAGTTAGACAAGCCAGTAACTTTCAGAATTTTTCAAATTGTGCACGGGTCAGCTGTACATACACGCACACACACACACACACACACACCCACACAAATGTACAAAGGCCTCACAGCCCTAGTCGATTGCTGAATAATCGAATTTAACGATTGTTCACAGTGAGACAGGGTTGCCTCAGCAACACTGGCCATTTCTAGTGGCATCTCAAGCTGCAGTCCCACCTTCATTGTGGAGACGGAAGGATGCAACCATGTAAATCGTTACTTAGATTGTGTTAACATCGAGCTGAAACCCTTTAAAAGCACACTTTGATTCAATCTGGGATGTCTGTTGCAAATCCCTTCTTTCTAGTGTCATCATGATCTAATTTGATGTCCGACTAGCAAAACTCACCGCCGCTTCTTTAGAGCCGTTTGGAGCCTCCGAACCTCGCTTTCGTTCCGAGGCCTCCTTTGGTGGCTCCGGGGGCATCTCCGGTTCTGACTCCGAGTCCGAATCGCTCGAGCTGATGAATTTCGAGTTTACGAAGTAAATAAACTTTAGTAGAATTTGCTACAACCGCTGCTGCTAAAACCGCATCACCGAAACAACCAGTCCCCACACTCACTCTGACTCTTCGGCTCCATCGATGCCCAGAGTTCGCAGGATTCCGGCGCAGTCGCCCATCGTCTGCAGCGACAGCCGGTCCAGCAGGCGTCGCATGGCCGAGTTGCTCGAATCTTTGGAAGGCGCGGCCGGCGCAGGCGTGATGGAATCGGCCTGCCGATTGTCCTGCAGCGCCGACTTCAACAGCCGCATTGTTGACTCTTTGTCGGCTTCGGAAGCGTCGGATGAGTCGGCGGCGTTCGCTGTTTAATAGTTGAGGTCAGTCCAGAAGTACTTAACAATTAGTGACACAGTTGAGTCAATTTGAGCACAAAAAGCTTTGGGATCTCACCTTCCGCAGCCTTCTTGTCCACTAGCTTAAGCTGCTTCTCCACGTCCACACCTCGCTGGTTGAGCACACTGAGCACCAGGTCGAAGGTCATGTCGACAACCACCTGCGATTGTCGAGTTGCATCAGTCTTCACCTGCTGGTATTGCCAGAGTGCGCTTGCGAGACTGCCGCCCATCGTCTCCAGATCTTCCGTGTTAAAGTGGCGCGAATCCTCGCTGGATGGTTGAGTGTTTAGAGAGAGGTTACTTAAGAAGGCAATTGAAAAACCTAGGAAACTGTCTATGGCCGAGATCAAAACAACAGACAGAAATCAACGGAGCTGTCTATGGCTGAGATCAAAACAACAGACAGAAATCAACGGAGCTGTCTATGGCTGAGAACAATACAGCAGACAGAAATCAACGGAGCTGTCTATGACCGAGATCAACACAACAGACAGGAATCAACGGAGCTGTCTATGGCCGAGATCAACACAACAGACAGGAATCAACGGAGCTGTCTATGGCCGAGATCAACACAACAGACAGGAATCAACGGAGCTGTCTATGGCTGAGAACGACACAGCAGAGAGAAATCAACGGAGTTTTAAATGGCCTTGCACAACGAAACCATCTGAACTCAATGGGTCAATGGTTGATAACAACACAAGATTTTTATAAAAAACTCCTTCAAGTTGTCGATGGTCGAGAACAGAACATTATAATTGATGGCGGACTCACTCAGTAACGCTTGTGCCACTGAATGTTGCTTCCATAGTGAACGAGTTCACTATATCGAATTGTCGCCACATGACGACTCGGCCAGTGGCCTCCTTACTGCGCCGGATGTTAAACCGACAGCCGTGGAATGAGAACAGGCCGGGAGCGCAGCGGGACACCAGCCACGGGAAGAGGCGCTCATTTAGAAAAGCCTCTGGCTGCAGTCTAAGACGTACGTTGTTGACACGCACTGGCTCAACGTCGCGGTACTGCGAGTCGCAGCCGTACATGAATACGTTTGATTTACGCGAATGACCGTGCAGGTCGCAGTATAGCGCCACAGGCCGCTCCTTGGCAAAGCTCTCTAGCATAGCTTTGGTGTGATAAACTGTCGGGAATGTCTCCTTTCGAGGGTGTCGATAGTTTCTGTTCAGATCTCGACCGGCAAGCGAGGTCCGGTAGTTTCCCACAATTACTCCGTCAGGATTCAGCATTGGCACTATCTGTGACAAAGTGATGTTGGATTCTTGCTTAAGTGGCTTTATGCGAAGTAAAGAAATACTTTTTAGTGTTTTAGGTGGCTCGCAGTTCTCATTACTTTACTTTATTCTTGAATGATACGATTAGATTGAGAATGACTGAGGTAGATAGGGAATGATTGAGATAGATAAGGAATGATTGGGGTAGATAGGGAAATGATTGGGGTAGATTGGGAAATGATTGGGGTAGATTAGGAATAATAGGGGTCGATAGGGAATGATTTAAGTAGATGGGGAATGATTGGGGCAGATGGGGAATAATTGGGGTAGATGGGGAATAATTGAGGTCGATGGGGAATAATTGGGGTAGATGGGGAATAATTGAGGTAGATAGGGAATGATTGGGGCATATGGGGAATGACTGAGGTAAATGGGGAATAATTGAGGTAGATGGGGAATGATTGAGGTAAATGGGGAATGATTGGGGTAGCTGGGGAATGATTGAGGTAAATGGGGAATGATTGGGGTAGCTGGGGAATGATTGAGGTAGATGGGGAATGATTGGGGTAGATGGGGAATGATTGGGGTAGATGGGGAATGATTGGGGCGGATGGGGAATAATTGGGGCAGATGGGGAATAATTGGGGCTGATTGGGAAATGACTATGATAGATTTAGAATAATTTGGTTTTTTTTCAACAAGTATAACAGGTTTTTTAATTACTGGGGTGGATTTTGAATACTTAAGGCTGACAGGGAAACGTAGAGGGGGTCAGGAAATGGTTTAGGTGCTCAGGCCCGCGCACCCACCTTAAAGATGAAGTGGCGACGCAGCTGGGCGGCCACCTGTCCATCACTGGTGAGAAAATCAATGAGTCCCTTCATCATCCAGCTGCTGTTGGACTCGCCGGGGTGCACGCGAGCTGTGATCACCACGCCGTGCTTGTCCGCGTCAGGCGTGTCTGTGCGGGAATTGTGGGGAATGCAGCAATGGCTAATTAACCAGACTCCCAGCAATGTTGATGAGGCTCTAACCTGGATCGGTGACTGTGAGCAGGAAGCAGGCGTTTCCGGCTCGTGTGTCGCACAAGATTTCTTCTTTGACGTGACGTCGCCTCAGCTGGTCCCGCTGCAGGCTGGCGAGATCGGAGCGCAGATCTGAATAGGTGTACGGATAGCTGTGCGCCAGGTAGCAGCTGTCCGATTCGTGCGGGAACTCCTTGAAATTGTCGGAGCAAAGGTCGTCTTTATTTCTAGGATATTCTGTGATTAAGGCGGCTCCTTAGTAGGTCTCATAATCAGTTTAAATTAGCTTCAGCTGCCTCACCATTTGCCACTCCAGCTGGTAGTAAGCCATGTCCCTCTGCAGCAGTACTGATTGCAGTCGAGTTGCATTCCTTGAATACCGGATGTGATGGCCGGTCCTGTGCCAGCCGAGTCCCCTGGTCTGGGCGGACTTCTCCGAGTAGCACAGGGGCTTCATGCCCTCCCCGTACAGGCTGCTGGACTTGAGCAGATTCACAATCACAAACTTGTACACGATACCGGGCAGTGCGTTCTGCACTCGAAAGTAAAACCATTGAGTGTGCCGCTTTGTGTAGAGGTCAGTGCGTAGTACCAGCTCGTATTCAAACATGCCGCTGAAAGGTTTAGCGCAAACAGTTGAGAGTTGGCAATTCTGGATCTGCAATCTTTACTTTAAAAAATGGCCCCCAAGAACTGTTGTTCAGTAGCAAGTAATGCTACTAGGCACCCTAAGATGCGTTTCACTTGAGCTGTCAGGAGTTCACGGTTGAGTGAGTCGGCAGTTGAGCACGCAAAAAGTTCTGCCGCTCTGCCCGCTTGGAGCCAGCAGCGGACCACACGTTCTGCGTGGCTGCACTGGTTCAATCCTAATAAATTTTGCAGCAGGTGAGGCTTAGGGCGATGTTTAAAACCTCCTTGACCGGGATAGCTCCTCCCCCTCCTGTATGTGCGTTCTGTCTTTTAACGTTCCCTATGCATTTCTATTTAGATTTGTTTGCGCTGCTGCATTCCCGGCATCGAACACAACTGAATTGAGGCTTCACAAGCCCCTGCATGTCAGCCAGTTGATCAGAATAAACCGCTGTCCCACTTGTGCCACCTTTTAAAAATTTTCCTATAATACTGCGAGGCGTTTTTCTAACCATAAATAAAGAGTATACTCAGCAGCATTCAAAACGCACCACCCAGTCGGACCTATAGTGCAGCGATTGTTAACCAAATTGGTATAGGTAGATTAAAAGTGGGGAGTGCAGTTTGATTTGATGCAGTTTTTTGAAGAGAGACTGCGATGGCTATCTCATAGTCGTATTATTTAACAGCTATAGTCAAAACCAATGTAAGGCGGCTTAACTCGTGAATTGATTGTCTAGCCAACGCCCCGCTGCTCATTGCCCAAATGTACATTTCCTCCAATGTACACAGCTTGCAGCCCCATACGAGCTAAATTATCTGCCCCTCAACGTCCAAAACGATTGGCCAGTGAAACACAACCCACCCTGCCTAGCCAACCCACCAACCCTATTAAAAATAAATGAGATTTTCTCGTGAATGCAGGACCGGGCAGGTAATACTAAACAATTTAAAACACTCCAGCTAATCAGCCGGCAAACGTAATGGAACTTCAGCAGCAGCGTACAAAAATGTGGATATTAAACATGCGAGGCGAGCGCATGTACTTTCCTGAAGCCGAGTTACTTCACAAAGACTTGAAAGACCTTTTCAATGGTCTTAAAGAAAATGGAAAAATCATAGATGAAGCCAACAATGAGCGATACTACGACCTGGACCCGGCGGTGTTCCGCATCGTTTTAAACTATTACCGCCACAAGCAGATGCACCTGCCCAATTACCTATGCGGACCAATGCTAGAAAAGGAGCTGGCAGCGTGGAAATTGAGAATTACACCGGACAAGCTCGAGTCCTGCTGTATGCACACGGCGTTGGACAGCAAGTACTGGAAGGTGCTGCTGGACGAATTTGAGATGAACGCTCTGGGTGATCCCTATGACAATGGCAAGGGGGAAGAAAGCCAGTGCTGTTTGAAGCTGCGCGGCCTGTGGACAGCCTTGAATCAGCCGTGCAGCTCCATACCGGCCGCCTTCTACGCTACTGTGATGATCCTATGCTCCATCACCTCAGCTGTCATGTACACGAAGGATCCGCCGCATGAGTGCAGCGACTGGGGACACCGCGGAACAATTGCCAACTGTACACTGCCTAACGGCTCTTTGAATACGTCGGCCCGCTCCGACTTTACCTACGTTGTGTGTCAGAGTGCCTTCACTCTGCTATTTACTGTGGATCTGATTCTGCGCGCCCTGTTGACGCCGAATAGAAAGATATTCTTCCGCTCGCCGCACACCTGGAATGACATTGTGTCGCTGGTGCCGCTCTATGGCTTCCTGCTTTACCGCATGACTGGCAGTCGGCTTGACCTGCGCAGTCCACTTGGCTGGCTATTCGAGCTACTCAGCGTTGCCCTGTTCTTTCGTGTATTTCGCATCATCCGCCACTTTATGAGCGTTCGAGTGCTGGCTTACACTCTGATGAACGGGCTGAGCGAACTAATGATGGTCTTTCTTTTCGTGTTCACCGCCACCTTCCTCTTCGGTACTGTCTACTTTCTCATGGAGCGCTCCACTAAGGAAAATCAGGAAAAAGTTCCCACAATGTTCCACGGCTACTACTGGGCGCTAATCACCATCACCACCGTTGGCTACGGAGACATCACGCCAAACACGGTGGAGGGTCGTGTTCTGGCCATCCTGTGCAGCCTGGTTGGCCTCATCGTGGTGGCTGTCACAGTTCCCATTGTCAGCGAGAGCTTCCAGCGCTACTACAGTCACACTTCCCACTTGTACGTGCGCGGAGAAGTCGGCAAGTTTGTTATGCGTGCCAAGAAATCGGCAAAACGAGCCAAGGAATGGGTCTACCACTCGTCTTTCTAGGTAGATGCTTGGTAGGCAAGCAAAGTGACGGTATGTGCTTTTGTCTGCTGCATCCTATAACGTTAATTTTGATCGATGTAATCTAACCCTAATATCGGTTGAATTTTTTTATTTCCCTTCATTTTTTCTAATTGATTTTTCACGAAGATAGCTGGAATTTGCTTTTGTTACAAATAAAATCAAGCAAAACCATTGTCGATGCTAGTTTTGATTTCGAAGATAAATTGGTGCCTTTGTTTTACTATCAATGCGTTGGCATGCGGAAGCTGGGCGATTTAAGAGCGTATTTTTCAATATTTTCGTAGCATCAACAGCTTCAAAAGAGCGAATCAGTTTGACTGAACTCACACTCTGCGAGCTTGTCTTAGGTTGCCGCTCTCGAATCGCGACTCGAACACCAGGCTTGGACACGTGTCTTCAGCCACTGGTGGCGGAGTGTAGTACCTGGGGCTGCGCTCGCTGTCGTAAACGATCTGGGTGCCGCGCCATCTGCCATTGCTGAACTGAGTGCGCTGCGTGTCGAATGTCACTGCTGGCTCGCTGCCTGAATTTGAGAGTGGATAATGGGAAGCTGCTCAGATTGTGCAGTGATCGGAGCATGGTTGATGAGTGTGACGTGGTTGAGGAGCATGGTTGATGAGTGTGACGTGGTTGAGGAGCATGGTTGATGAGTGTGACGTGGTTGATGAGTGTGAGGGGTTTCGGAGCATGGTTGATGAGTGTGACGCAGTTGATGAGTGTGAGGGGTTTCGGAGCATGGTTGATGAGTGTGACGCGGTTGATGACGCCGTGAAAAGGCTTGGTAAAAAAAGCAATAACAATGTGAGCTAATGTACATTCTGAGCCCGTGTCATGAAAACGGGGGCCTCAAGCTACTCTGTGAGAAGTTTATGCACCAGCAAGCGAGAAAGTAAAAAACTGACGAGGGCTAGAGAATGCAAGACTGCTGCTGTGTACAGAGAGGCTTCGTCTACACGAATTGTTACTGGAGAGCGGTTGAGACCTGCTTGCATTTTCCTGCTCTGTTTATCAAAGCCCTCCTCATCTGCTATGGGAATGAAAGTTGCCGCCCTCCCATATTCAGATGGGGATTAGATGTGAAAAATGGGAATTCTCTCCTTCTATTTGTTCTGGAAATGTACTAAAGCCTTTCCCGTGGGATGCAAGTCCTCCAGAAATTTCTGAATTCTCCGCTTTATGCTAGCTAAAAAGTAAGCCAAAACTTCCGACAGACACTTGCTAGTAACTGCAGCAAATATTGGTCTTTCAAAGAAACTGACATCAGAGTTTGCCTTGGAGATATCCGGCACCCAACCCCAGCGTACCGAACCTGCTCGGGTAGTAACTTCAAGCATCTCCTGTGCCTAGCAAATATTTGAACAAGTAACGAAGCCCTTTACCCCCTCACTCCGTCTCCTCATCTGGCGCTTACTTCCCCTGCCGCTTCTCCACCTCTCTGCCGAATTTTTTTCGTTTTTTTTGTGATCGTAAAATTTTGAAAATCTAAAACAATATAATTCATGCAGTGCCAACTGAGAAAGCAAAATAATCACCTGTAATTTTTTTGCTTTGTCATCTATTGGCTTGAGTTATAAATAATTTATGGTGTCTGACATCTCCTATTTCATTTCTTCTTTCTTTGTGAAGCAATGCGGATAGACAGGCCAGACATGCACTTTAAATTGACTGCATTTAATTCATTATAAAGTATGAGCGCAGAGTCATGCGAGAAAATTTCAAGTGGCTTGAAGTTTGGGCATTGTCAAGTAATTTCAATTTTCAAGCGATACCAGTACGATAGGCGAATAATAGGTTCTTCAACTGAGTTGCTCCCCCCATGGCAACAAAAAACTCTGTTGCACTTCCGCACGCCCAAACCGTCTTAATTAGCTTCATATTGTGCCTATCACAATGCTACCCCTTTCCTCGCTTTGGGTTGCACTTAATTAAAGTTCTGGGAAAATTCCCTGTAGGGAACTAGGGGGTTCAACTAAGAAGCTGAGCTGCAGTTTGAGTCTGTCTGTTTAGCTCTGCGTCCACGAATCGTCTGATATGACATTCTCATCTTGTCTGACATTCTCATCTTGTCTGACATTCTCGTCTTGTTTGACACTCTCATCTTGTTTGACATTCTCATCTTGTCTGACATTCTCGTCTTGTCTGACATTCTCATCTTGTCTGACATTCTCGTCTTGTTTGACATTCTCATCTTGTTTGACATTCTCATCTTGTCTGACATTCTCGTCTTGTCTGACATTCTCATCTTGTCTGACATTCTCATCTTGTTTGACATTCTCATCTTGTCTGACATTCTCATCTTGTCTGACATTCTCATCTTGTCTGACATTCTCGTCTTGTTTGACATTCTCATCTTGTTTGACATTCTCATCTTGTCTGACATTCTCATCTTGTCTGACATTCGCATCTTGTCTGACATTCTCATCTTGTCTGACATTCTCATCTTGTCTGACATTCTCATCTTGTCTGACATTCTCATCTTGTCTGACATTCTCATCTTGTCTGACATTCTCGTCTTGTTTGACACTCTCATCTTGTTTGACATTCTCATCTTGTCTGACATTCTCGTCTTGTCTGACATTCTCATCTTGTCTGACATTCTCGTCTTGTTTGACATTCTCATCTTGTTTGACATTCTCATCTTGTCTGACATTCTCGTCTTGTCTGACATTCTCATCTTGTCTGACATTCTCATCTTGTTTGACATTCTCATCTTGTCTGACATTCTCATCTTGTCTGACATTCTCATCTTGTCTGACATTCTCGTCTTGTTTGACATTCTCATCTTGTCTGACATTCTCATCTTGTCTGACATTCTCGTCTTGTTTGACATTCTCATCTTGTTTGACATTCTCGTCTTGTCTGACATTCTCGTCTTGTCTGACATTCTCATCTTGTCTGACATTCTCGTCTTGTTTGACATTCTCATCTTGTCTGACATTCTCGTCTTGTCTGACATTCTCATCTTGTCTGACATTCTCGTCTTGTCTGACATTCTCATCTTGTTTGACATTCTCATCTTGTCTGACATTCTCGTCTTGTCTGAAGTTCTCATCTTGTCTGACATTCTCATCTTGTCTGACATTCTCATCTTGTCTGACATTCTCATCTTGTCTGACATTCTCATCTTGTCTGACATTCTCATCTTGTCTGACATTCTCATCTTGTCTGACATAATGGCATTCCGATCTAGTTAGGTGGTCTCATCATGTGTTCAAAGCTATCAAAGTGAAGAAAACACTTTAGCCACGCAGCCTTTGTTTCCTCGGCCCTAGAAAACTCTCTGCCCAGTGCAAAATCCCCATTGTTCCAATCAATCGGGTCACACAAGGTCGCGTCGCAAAGTCAACCTGGCGACTGCTTGGGTCCGCCTGTTATGCATTCATTGTCTAGACGCCGTCGGGCATGTTGGTGAGAGCTGGCGCCTCTCAGTCTGGCTCAAGGCAGGATGTTCTATTGGGGCGATGCTTGTGTTTGGAGAGGCAGGAACCCTGACTATAACCTTTCCCGACCTGGTACAATTATTAATGAAGTGCATGTACGCGTGTATGCTAGTAGAAGTGCACAGGCATGGATAGACAACATACCAAAAAGAAGTACGAGCGTAATTTAATATAAATAGGTAGCCAGTAAAGTGAGAAAATGGTCGATATTTTGTTACCTGGTTGTCGTCGCCCAGTCGGCTTGGATTTTTCTGGCAAACAAAAAACAATTTTTACGGGCTCAAAGCTTAATAATTGGTTACTAGGTCTCGCCTAAGTTGTTAAGAAAAAATTAGTAAAGTAAGCTTGATCTGAGATTTAATATTTAAGTACTTTTAAGTGGCTCGTTATTTCTACTCTAGAAAATTAATATTGCAATATTTGCAGCTTGGTTACTAACGATGGGGGTATCAGTAGTCTGAAATGCGTTTCTAAACTAAATTTTCACCTGGATTCTTTAGCGGCAGCAGGAGCGGCTCCGGACCGGGGCAGCGCAGCCGCCTGTGACTCGGCGTCGGATGGCAGGGCCCGAAGTCGCGCGGCCAGAACGGGCCGCGGCAGTCGCGCAGGACGCCGAACTGGTCCCTGTAGCGACCGTCGGGCAGCAGCATCAGCGGCGACCCGTCCGGCAGGCGGCCTGTTCGAACGGCCTCGCGGAAGCCGTCGCGAGTGAAATTGGCGAACAGGCGCAGCTTCTCGTCCGGCGTCAGGTCCCCGAAGTGGCGCATCGCCTCCGCGCCCAGTCGGAACGTCGGCAGCGACGGTACGGAGGCCGGCGGGCGACGCGAAATACTCGCCACCCGCCTGGCCGCATCGTCTGACGACTCGTCGCCGTCTTCGGCGTCGTTTTCGTCGAAGTCCGAGCTGTCGTCGACGTTTTCGCCAGCGAGTAAGTCACCAATGCGGCGGCTGCGGCGATCTTGATGGGGCTTCGGCTCCGGTTGCGGCGCGGGCTCGGAGTCGGCGGCTGCGGCGGCTGGACGTTGGGCGGCTCTGGCCGCAGCCGTGGCCGCCGCCAGGGCTCGGGCCGCCTTGCGGAACTGGGCCAGCTGCTCCTCCTTTTGAGCGGCGGCCCGCAGCCTCGCCAGCTCCCGGTTGCGCCGCTGACGCTCGCCCGGCGGCGTGTCCAGCGCCTCCCGCACCCGCCGGCTGATGTCCGCCTCTAGGTCGCGGCGGAGCCGCTCGCGCCACTCCGCGTCGCCTGCCAGATGTGGATTGGGGAGAACCGGGCGCGTGAGTGTGGTGGGTTTATTGAGGAGGGCGGGTTTCATGAGGGGGTGGGTTTATTGAGGGGTGGTGGGTTTATTGAGGGTGGTGGGTTTATTGAGGGGTGGTGGGTTTATTGAGGGGTGGTGGGTTTATTGAGGGGTGGTGGGTTTATTGAGGGGTGGTGGGTTTATTGAGGGGTGGTGGGTTTATTGAGGGTGGTGGGTTTATTGAGGGGTGGTGGGTTTATTGAGGGGTGGTGGGTTTATTGAGGGTGGTGGGTTTATTGAGGGGTGGTGGGTTTATTGAGGGTGGTGGGTTTATTGAGGGGTGGTGGGTTTATTGAGGGGTGGTGGGTTTATTGAGGGTGGTGGGTTTATTGAGGGGTGGTGGGTTTATTGAGGGGTGGTGGATTTATTGAGGGGTGGTGGGTTTATTGAGGGGTGGTGGGTTTAATGAGGGGTGGTGGGTTTATTGAGGGGTGGGTTTATTGAGGGGTGGGTTTATTGAGGGGCGAGTTTATTGAGGGGTGGTGGGTGTATTGAGGGGTGGGTTCAATGAAGAGGGCGGGTTTATTGAGGGGTTGGTTAAATGAGGAGGGCGGGTTTATTGAGGGGTGGGTTCAATGAGGGGGCGGGTTTACTGAGGGTTGGTGGGTTTATTGGGGAGGGGCGGGTTTATTGAGGGTTGGTGGGTTTATTGGGGAGGGGACGTAAGGCGACTTTTTTAGGGGGGCAGATGTCAAGCAGGGTGAGTTTATAGGAAGTGCTTTTCTCCGGATTTGTTGAGCATGGGTGGGTTCCGTATTGAGCTGGATCGGGTAGGCTATGGGTGATTTTGGGCTGATTGAATTATTTTTATTTTTGATAAAGGAGATTTCCCTAAAGCAGCCAGACGCCCCACTCACTCTCCATGTCCACCTGCCGTTGCTTCGTCTGGCGCAGCACCTCGACCTCCTCCGGCTGCAGCGATGGCAGCATTCGATCTCTAGCTGCTCCACTCATCCCGTGATGTTTAGTTATTGTCCGCGTTGGCAGCTAGCTGGCAGAGACCTGTCTACAGCCGCATAGCAACACCAGCCTTGAAAATGGTAGGCAAAAAAACAATAAAATTTTGTCAACCAATTAGATCCCAACAGACAAAGCACCTGTCACTTTAACTAATTTAATTCGTCAAAACTAACAAAAAGACAATTGAAAAGCCTGCATAGTCAGTAAAACGCTGAGGGCTGCACTCGGTGACATGACTGCTGCCAGGCCCTGTCAGCAGAAAGACACAATTTCGGCGCTGTACAACTGTCTGTCACTTTGTATGGCTATTAATGTAGTTTTGCACTTTTCTTATCTTGGCCTGAGCTTTTCATTTTAAATGACTTTTTTTCAGCAGGTGCTGATAAGGAAAAGCTACTGTACTCCATTAGTTTTGTTCTCGCGTACATTAAACTTTTAATATCCTGATATCCTTGATGTGAAAGCAGTGTAATGAGATAGAACTACGATTTGCGATTTTTTTGTGAAAAGAAAAGGCTTTAGAGAATTGCTCAGGGAGGGT
The DNA here is from genome assembly GCA_950096795.1 of Macrostomum cliftonense. Classification (NCBI taxonomy): domain Eukaryota; kingdom Metazoa; phylum Platyhelminthes; family Macrostomidae; genus Macrostomum; species Macrostomum cliftonense. The sequence goes on along the minus strand of CATNEM010000288.1, from coordinate 109,408 downwards.
TAGATTAGTAAGAGAAGTGAAAAGAGGAATGGAACGAAGTAAAATGATGGCAAAATTATGAATAGTGAAATGAGTCTCAGAGTGTGTCAGACAGTCTGGAGATAATGAAGTGGGAGAGAGGAGGTCAGAAAGAGGGAACGCAGGAGAGATAAGAGGTAGAGAGGAGAGGGTAGACAGAAAAATGGGAAGCAGAGAGGAGAGGGGAGACAGAGAGATGGGAAGGAGAGAGGAGAGGAGAGACAGAGAGCTGGGAAGCAGAGAGGAGAGGGGAGACAGAGAGATGGGAAGCAGAGAGGAGAGGGGAGACAGAGACAGGGGAAGCAGAGAGGAGAGGAGAGACAGAGAGATAGGAAGCAGAGAGGAGAGGGGAGACAGAGAGATGGGAAACAGAGAGGAGAGGGGAGACAGAGAGATAGGAAGCAGAGAGGAGAGGGGAGACTGGGAGATAAGAAACGGAGAAGATATGTATTTGAATTGCCGCCACGTCTCTAGGGCATTAAAAATTCAGATGAAAGCGCTGTAAAAGCAACTCACCTTGGCCAGTACGCAGGCTTATTATGCGGCGCAGGCTTTGAACTCTTAATTCACACAGAGACAAGCAGCCGGGTAGCAACAGCAGGCAGGGAGTGAATGTTATTTACGCTCGTATTTTAAATAGCCGCTATTTGGGTTAAAACGGCTACCCTTCTGTAGTCCAAACCGCCAATGCTCTTTACCTAGCTAAAATCTATTTACGCCCACTAGGGGGGGGGGGGGCGCCGCTACTGGGTAGTGCAACTGAATGAGTAATGCTTGTCTGCCTGTCTGGCCCGCCCTGCCCCCCGATCTCGCTCAGCGGCGGCGGCGGCGGCGGTGGGTTGGGGCGGGCCACGGCTTGTGCGCCAGCAGCTCTGAGCCGGTGCGCGCTTTCATAGTTGAATGAACTGAGCGCCAAATGCGTTCTTGGACGCATAGCTGGGGAGCTGCTGGCGCTGCCCTCCCACTCAGCCTATGGGGCTGAGCGCATGCGCTGCCTGTCTCCGATGCTTGTCAGAGCTGCTGCTCATCTGGTCTCGGGCTCGCCTTCTCTGCATATTCTGCGCTTTTTTTACTGGAAAATTCATGGCTCGGTTTCGTCTAATAATTTCTAACGAGTCGTCATAATCTCTGACGTTCTAGTCCACTCTCTCCCACCGTTTTCTTTTCCGCCCTCTCCCACCGTTTCTTTTCCGCCCTCTCCCACCGTTTCTTTTCCGCCCTCTCCCACTGTTTCTTTTCCGCCCTCTCCTACTGTTTCTTTTCCGCCCTCTCCCACATTTCTTTTCCGCCCTCTCCCACCGTTTCTTTTCCGCCCTCTCCCACTGTTTCTTTTCCGCCCTCCCCTACCGTTTCTTTTCCGCCCTCTCCTACTGTTTCTTTTCCGCCCTCTCCCACCGTTTCTTTTCCGCCCTCTCCCACCGTTTCTTTTCCGCCCTCTTCTACTGTTTCTTTTCCTTCTTTTCTTTATCTTCAGTTTTATCCCTCAAGCTGTTTGTCTTCCTCTCCCTGCTGCTGCATTTCGCCTCATTAATCGGCCCACTGTTATCGGCCTCTGCTCTACATCTGAAAGTCCCTGGTTACTCCCTGAATTCCAAGTTCCTTCCCACTTCTTATGTTGTCACTCCCCTCCCCAGGAGCTCATCCCCTCTTCTCTCTCTTCTTTCTCCCCCCCCCCCCTATTCTACCTGCCATCATTGTGCTGCTGTCCTTGAGCTGATTGAAGTCGGCAACTCTGTCCCGATGTCCCCCTACTGAACAATTTCCCACATGCAAAAATAGGCGCTTATACCATTAGGCCTGTCACAATGGCGGAGGCACTCGGGGGACACTCGGATCACCCAGTAGATTAAAACTTGACCTCGCTCAGTGCAGGAAAAAAATATAGTCTCCAACATTCTATCTGACGAAGGAATGCCACTTATCGTGCAATAGTAGTTACCGTGGCATTTTACAGTAAAAAAACAATGCAACCTGCCCGAAACATTCTCTGAAATGAATATAAACATTTCGAAATGCTGATTTGACTACTGGACCAAGTAGTAAAATGTGAAATTTATGTACTATTTAATGATCTATGGTTTAACTAGTCTCTATTCTAATCAAGGTAGGCCTTACTAATTTCTTAATTTTTAACTTAAAAAATTCCAAACTTCACAAACCACAAAACTCTCCATCCTTTAATTGGTAGGCCCATAAAAATTATTTGAATGTTTTAACAAACTTTGTTTGGTTAAAATCCATGTTAACTATTTAATACCAAAATTATTAAAGATACATACGAAAGAAATAAAGGCTGAATCTGAGGCAAAGGACATAAAAAATTTCGCGCATATCGTGAATCTGCAACGAGGAAAATTCTATAGCTACTTATTTTATTTAAGTGGCCTCGAAGGCAAGTGCCAAGTCGTAAATTGTGCATAGCGGAAACAAAAAGTATTAGTCTGAAATAGTTGAACCTAAGCTGAATGCCCTAATGACCCTAGCGGTCCCTAATAATCCAAACTGATCCCCCATAGGCCATGAATAAAAATGCTAGACGCAGGTGAATCAGCGCGCCACCGGCTGAATCAGCGGGCAGGCGGTCAGGCAGGCGCAGGGCGCGCACAGCGGCTCGTACCAGCAGCAGCCGGCGTGTCGGGCCGACCCAGCCACGGCGAAGATGTCGCAGCAGGTCTCGCACAGCACGGCCAGGGTCGGGCAGGGCGCCGTCGCGTCCTCCCAGTCCGTCGCGGTGGTCCGGCTGGCGCTCTCGCTGCGCAGGCCGCAGTCCAGCCGGACGTAGGACGACGAATCGCCGCCGGCCGCTGCGCAGTGGCTGCTCAAATCAACGGCAGCGGAGCTTCGGCGCAGGCGGCAGAGGCGGAGCAGGCGGCGGCGGATGGCGCCGGTCAGGCGGCTCAGTTGGAGGCGGCGCCGACGACGGCTGCTGCGACTTCTTGTCGGCGGGCTGGCGGGCATTTCCGTGTGACTGCCAGTCAGGAATTGGAGCAACCTGCGCTGGCTTTGCTAATCTCATTCGAACTATAGCTGAGAAGCTTGACTCACTTGATTCGCGAGCCCATAGACAGCGCTTCTCATCGTGTTTAATGCTTTCTAAGCTCAGTGCACTGATCACGGAAGTTATGGCTGCTATATCCTGCTTTCTTACGAGTATGCTTGATTAGAACGGGTGCCCTCCATCAAATCTTAAGTCTGTCTTCAGAGTGAAACGCAAATCCCACGCTCTATCAGGGTTTTTAAATAATGCTTCTGGTGAGACTCAGATCTCAGCCTTCATCGAGTCCTCAGGTATTGCCTCATGCGAGACTCAGATCTCAGCCTTCATCGAGTCCTCAGGTATTGCCTCATGTGAGACTCAGATCTCAGCCTTCATCGAGTCCTCAGGTATTGCCTCATGTGAGACTCAGATCTCAGCCTTCATCGAGTCCTCAGGTATTGCCTCATGTGTGACTCAGATCTCAGCCTCCATCGAGACCTCAGGTATTGCCTCATGTGAGACTCAGATCTCAGCCTTCATCGAGTCATCAGGTATTGCCTCATGTGAGACTCAGATCTCAGCCTTCATCGAGTCCTCAGGTATTGCCTCATGTGAGACTCAGATCCCAGCCTTCATCGAGTCATCAGGCATTGCCTCATGTGAGACTCAGATCTCAGCCTTCATCGAGTCCTCAGGTATTGCCTCATGCGAGACTCAGATCTCAGCCTTCATCGAGTCCTCAGGCATTGCCTCATGTGAGACTCAGATCCCAGCCTTCATCGAGTCATCAGGTATTGCCTCATGTGAGACTCAGATCTCAGCCTTCATCGAGTCCTCAGGTATTGCCTCATGTGAGACTCAGATCTCAGCCTTCATCGAGTCCTCAGGTATTGCCTCATGTGTGACTCAGATCTCAGCCTCCATCGAGTCATCAGGCATTGCCTCATGTGAGACTCAGATCTCAGCCTCCATCGAGACCTCAGGTATTGCCTCATGTGAGACTCAGATCTCAGCCTTCATCGAGTCCTCAGGTATTGCCTCATGTGAGACTCAGATCTCAGCCTTCATCGAGTCCTCAGGCATTGCCTCATGTGAGACTCAGATCCCAGCCTTCATCGAGTCATCAGGTATTGCCTCATGTGAGACTCAGATCTCAGCCTTCATCGAGTCCTCAGGTATTGCCTCATGTGAGACTCAGATCTCAGCCTTCATCGAGTCATCAGGTATTGCCTCATGTGAGACTCAGATCTCAGCCTTCATCGAGTCCTCAGGTATTGCCTCATGTGAGACTCAGATCTCAGCCTTCATCGAGTCCTCAGGTATTGCCTCATGTGTGACTCAGATCTCAGCCTCCATCGAGTCATCAGGCATTGCCTCATGTGAGACTCAGATCTCAGCCTCCATCGAGACCTCAGGTATTGCCTCATGTGAGACTCAGATCTCAGCCTTCATCGAGTCCTCAGGTATTGCCTCATGTGAGACTCAGATCTCAGCCTTCATCGAGTCCTCAGGCATTGCCTCATGTGAGACTCAGATCCCAGCCTTCATCGAGTCATCAGGTATTGCCTCATGTGAGACTCAGATCTCAGCCTTCATCGAGTCCTCAGGTATTGCCTCATGTGAGACTCAGATCTCAGCCTTCATCGAGTCATCAGGTATTGCCTCATGTGAGACTCAGATCTCAGCCTTCATCGAGTCCTCAGGTATTGCCTCATGCGAGACTCAGATCTCAGCCTCCATCGAGACCTCAGATTGAGTTGCTACAAGGTTTTCAGGTGTTTCTCATTCTGGCAACCCTCAACCGAGCCCAGCTGAATTAACTTTAAAAAACCCGCCGTGAATTCTGTGAAAAGATAAGGCAATCCTAAGCTCCGGAAAAAAATTAGTGCAGAACCACAAAGATTAGTAAATTTTGCAGCGCAAAAAAGTCCAAAACCGTACGTCCCACCGAGTCTGATAGTAAGCAGATAAGGTGCAGGGCAAGCGAATGGTAAAACGTAAAGCTTCAACGTCAGGGTTTGTTGGTCGGGGTAAGGTTTATCCTCTTACAAAACGAATACCTTGAAGACCATTTGGAGGAAAAGTCTAGAGGGCAGGGCGGTGGTCCGGCGATGGAGGTAGGAAGAGAGGGAGAGGCAACTAAATTGATTGCCGGCAGCTGATGCCGCGCGGCTTTTCAGCTCCGCATGGTAACTACATGCAGATCCGCGTCTGCTTCCTGGATTTTTTCCGGCTTCAGATCCCGCCACCGTTCTCTTGAAATTGAAAAAAATTTGTAACACAGTTGCGTTGTTCGTTTTCGAAATTTAGTTGGAGAGAAAATTTTCTGCGCGTGAGGATAAATGTTGGCTTCAATGCTGCAGGATGAATAAACTTTACTTCATAGTTTTCGTAAAAAATAAAAGTACAAAATAGTTGTTAAAACGCGAGATGAAACGCTGCAGTACTTAAGCACGGTTAACTTAGTTTTCCATTGTTACTTTACGTGGGGTAGGACTTATACTACTGATTAACTACTGCTCAAAATACAGTTTGTACTGTTTCCTGCGCATTCTTACATACCGGATGTTTCAGCTCGTAGTACAAGCTTCGTACAAGTACAATAGAAAAAGTCGGGAAAGAAGCAAGTAACTTTATCTTTCTGAGTTTGATCCTTTTGACCCGGATACGAGACGCCTTCAGCCTCTCAGCTGGTCAGCCATGGGCTGCCCCACAGCCGCTGTCCGCCGGCCGCTCAGCAGCCAATCCAGCTGCCTGGCCAGCACGCCCAGCTCCCGGCTGTGCGCCTCCAGCGCGTCCGCCATGCCGGCCTGCAGGGCGCCAACTTCGCCTAGTCGGGCAGCCACGACGGCCGACTCGCCAGTCATGTCGTCAGTGCAGCGCCCGCAGCCATCGGCGCCGCCACCATCACCGCCGAGGCCGTCAAGCCGGGGTCGCAGGCGCCGGAGCGTGACGGCCTGGTAGAACAGGTAGATGGCGTACACCGAGCTCCGCTCGCGCTGCTCCGCCAGCTTCTCAGGCGACAAGACCGCCGTTTGCGTTGGAGCGCCTGATCTCAGGGCTCCGCAACAGGTGCGCAGCTGGCCGCTCAGCCAGGCGACGAAGTTCCACAGCTCCAGCAGCAGATTGAAGGGCAGCGGCACGGCGGAGCGGCCGGCAAACTCCTCGTTCAGCTCGTAGCGGCCGATCAGCCACATGGAGCGAGATTCGGCGTCCACCGAGTCCACCGTCTTGCTGAACAACGCGATGACCACATTCATGAGCAGAATCTGGACGATGACAATGTAGAATACCAGCAGGACGTAGTGCACCAGGTCTGCGCCCGGCTGCGACACGCACATGCCTCCCGAATCCTCTGTGAGTGTATCGTTGTTAGCGCTCTCGTCGCACACGTTTTCCAGCTCGTCCAAGCCGTATTCACCTGCGGGGGGGGGGGTTAGCCAGGATCGCGAACCGATTCACCTATACGCAGCCTTCGTATTGGTTACAAGTTAAGTTAGCGTATTTTCCAAGCCAGCACTTCAAGACAATGACCGGAGTTCCTCACCCACAATGGCGTAGAAGGTCCTCTTGATCATGGCGACAATGAGCTCAGCCTTCGGTATGATCACCCGCTGGCCGCCGATGTGGTAGGCCATGTTGGGCCACAGCAGGGCAGCAAATGCGATGCCGAAGCCTGCCATGACCACCGCCAGGATGTACAGGAACGGGATGAAGTCGCGCCGGATGACCAGGGACAGCATCTTGAGCTTGACGCCGACTGATTCAAGCACAACAGACACGAATAGGACTCGGAGCCAGAAGATCAGCGTGGCCACAACCATGAAAATATATCCCAGACTGCGTGACCGACGCTCGTGATCCGGCATCAGCGCGCCAAGCAGGTCCCACTGGTCCGAGCTGAATCGGCGCACAACAAAAGACAACAAACCGCACGTGATGGCCACCAGATCAAGGATGTTCCAACCATCGGACAGGTAGGCGCTCAGGACGCCCTGTCGGTGACAGGCGACCAGTTCGCGAATCTCCTCGGCCAGGACGCCCAACAGAGCCACGTAGCTGGCCACCTCCAGCTTGCTGACGCCACCCTGAACAGTGCAAGGGTGGAACAGATTCTGTCTAGCTATTAAGTTTTCAAATAGTTCTTTGCATCAAAGATTGTAAGATTGAAACTTTCCATCAACACTCAAGCTCGTCATCCATAGCAAACCTAAAAACTAAGGGCATGAAGTGAATATTGGTTTCGGAACAGACCTGAATTTTCGGTACAAAGCACATGATGCAAAAACGCTGGCACTCGCACACAAACTATGCACATCCGTCTCTCTCTGTATCCTACATTGGAATCCTTGTGTTTATCCTTCTGATGAACCCGAAGCTAGTTGATTATTAATGCTATTTTGCTCGAGCAAACAATCTATAGAACCGACCAGAACAGTTTCTATAAGAAACCTCGGGAAAGAAAACCTCGGGACCAATGTTTGCAAAATCGAATCCGCCTCACCTGAAAGTCATGCAGAACCATCAGGGACAGCACCGCGACGGTGGCAAAATAGAAAACTACGCTGGCTCGAAATTTCACGCACGGCGTGTCGTAGAAACGACGCAGATCGGCAACACCGGCGAGAAGCTCCGAGCGCCAGCCGGCAACTGGGACTTGGGGTGGTGGTGCCTGCGGCAGCTCCCGTACCTCGTCAGTGCTCTGCTCGTCATTGTCTTCGACACCCATTTCGTCCTCTTGGCCGTCAGCATCGCCTAGCATGCTGTCCAGAAAGCGCCTTCGCTCCTGGTCGTTGAGCCGGCGCAGCAGACGCGGAAATAGGGGCAACAGCGGCGGCACGAAGCCGCAGACGATGAGCAGCTCGCGCACAAGCGACGACTGGCCGGGCAGGGAGCGGCTGTTGAAGAAATCTCCGTACCAGCGCATGTCAGTGGCCAGCTCCGCGATGTCCAGCTTGACAAGGCTGGTGGCGCACCCGATGGCAGCCAGATCCAGCACGGTGTAGTCCGCGTAGTTCGGCAGCGGTTGGCTGACGAAGCTGATCGTCAGACAGTTGTTAACCGAACTGTCGACGTCTTTCACTGCGCGCAGCGTCCGGACCGCCATGGACTCGCAGACGGCGGCTACTCGGCCGGCAGCATCCGTGAACACGTCGTCAACCTCCGGCCGGCGGGCCAGCGCGCGCAGCAGCGTCGCCGACAGCAGCGCCAGCGGCACCAGGTCGAACTCCTCCTGGCGCAGTAGCGTCGTCACGAGGCGCAGGCGACCAGTGAGCACCGCCCAGGTAGTCAGCGACTGCAGCGGATCGCGCAGAGCTGCAACGCCTTCCGTCTCTCTGGGGAACACCGGATCGCGTCCGCGGAAGCGCACGAACCCGGTCAGGCCTGGCCACCGCCCGGTTCAACCGGCCAGCCTCCACTCGCCAGCGACCGTCTGCGGAGCCGACAGCGAGCTCGCGACGCATCGCCTGGCACGGCCCGCCGACAACCGAGGCCGAAGCCGCCGCAGCCGAGGACGCCCCGGAGACGGTGGCCTTGCGGTAGCGCAGGCCAGTCGAGTACAGCTGACGGATGCGCGGTCGAAGACGCGCCGCCAGCAGCAGCCAGAGACGCCGGCACGCAGTCAGGCGCCTCAGCTGGCCGGTGTCCTGCGCCAGCAGCACCAGTCGGCCTACACGACCGGCAAGTCTGCCGTTCAGGCTGGCGCTGCTGGCCAGTTCCAGCTCCGGCGTCAGGCCCAGCTGGTGAGCCTCTACCAGGGCGTCGACCAGGCGCTGGCTGGACAGTCCCCGCTCGTCGGCGATCGCCTCCAGGCGGGCCAGCCGCTCCTGCCACACCCAGTCGCTGGGCTGGAACGGCGACTCACCGCTTGCGTCGATGCGCAGCAGCTCGGCGAGGTACCAGCGGCCGCGCTGGCTGCTGAGAAGCTCCTCAACGGCTTGACCTTGCTGCAGGCCGGGGCGCAGGCGGGAGGCAAGGCGCCGGCCGAGGCAGTCCAGGCCGTCGGTGTCCCGCCTGGCCAGCAGAATGTCGACAGGGGCTCGGCCGCGTCCGTCTGTCGCCAGATGGTCGGCAGCCCCGCTGTTGAGCAGCATTTGGAAAAGCTCGGCGTCGCCAGCGGCTGCAGCCACGTGCAGGCAGGTCAGCGGCCCCTGGCCTGGGCCGACAGTCAGAGAGCCGGCCAGACGCGGCTCCGCTTCAAGCAGGGCCGCCGCGGCCGCGTGGTTGCCGGCCAGGCAGGCGCGGTGCAGCGGATTGTCGCCCTCGGTGTCGGTCGTCCAGCAGTCGGCGCCAGCGGCCAGCAGGGCGCGCAGGCAGGGAGCGCCGGCTCGTCGGCAGCTTTCGGCAGCCGCGTGCATCGGCGTCTCGCCGTCATCCTCAACGCAGGGGCCGCTGCCGGCATCGTCATCGTCTTCGTCATCGTCCTTTTCTGCGGCGTCGGCGAGGTTCGGGTCGGCGCCGGCGGCAAGCAGGAGGTGCAGGCAGGCCGGCCGGCACTCCGGCGACACGGCCGCGTGCAGCAGGCGGCGCCGGCGGCCGCAATCGCCGCCCTCTACGACGAGGGCGTTGGCGTCGCCGCCCGATCGGAGCAGCCGCGCCAAAGCTTCGGCGTCGTCAATCTGGACGGCGGCGAGCATCTGGCTGGGGAGGTCCGGCTGCTGCATGGTTGCCCGAATCTTGCTGGCTTCTCCTTGCTTCTGCTAGAAGAAAACTGACTGCGCGAAAAAATTTCTTCTTTATAATGTCTACCTATTGCAATAGATGGCCAATCACTGAGCTTGAAGCAAAAGGCTTCCGGCTGAAACCTCTTGTTGGTGTCCAGTGCGACTGCACTGCCCGCCTCATCGTCTGTCCCATGTACTTCTGTGCTTCTGCCACTCATTGGCCCTTCACCGGCTATGGTTTCTTTCTGTCTTCTCTGTTTGTGTCCTGTCTGTCTCTCATTTGTGTCCTGTCTGTCTCTCATTTGTGTCCTGTCTGTCTCTCATTTGTGTCCTGTCTGTCTCTCATTTGTGTCCTGTCTGTCTCTCATTTGTGTCCTGTCTGTCTCTCATTTGTGTCCTGTCTGTCTCTCATTTGTGTCCTGTCTGTCTCTCATTTGTGTCCTGTCTGTCTCTCATTTGTGTCCTGTCTGTCCTCTCATTTGTGTCCTGTCTGTCTCTCATTTGTGTCCTGTCTGTCTCTCATTTGTGTCCTGTCTGTCTCTCATTTGTGTCCTGTCTGTCTCTCAGTTGTGTCCTGTCTGTCTCTCAGTTGTGTCCTGTCTGTCTCTCACTCGTGTCCTGTCTGTCTCCCCTTTGTGTCCGATCTGTCTCTCAATTGCGCCCGGCAAATCTACTGCCAGAGCAAATCGAACGTGATTCCAATTTCCGCACAAATGGTTTTACAAATGCTAAATAGACTTATATAAACTGTTATTATCATTTGTTTTTGGCCCAGCCAGGTTTGCCCATAGACTACAGCTCACACACCGCTTAGCATGTTGAGCTAATTCAGCTAAGTTGTGACAGAATGAGAATTAAATTTAGTCAGCTGTGCGTAAGAGTAGCGGGCAACTCGGGTAGCCAGGCACCAGCAGATCAGCCGCGCAGACAACCAAAGATCAGCGCAAGCGTCGCGCGCGTCCGATGGCGCACTTTGTCCAGCCCGACTGCTGGTGCGCCAGCCTGGACGACGAGATGTGCGAGAGCGACGAGGTTGAGCGGGCGGCCTCGGCCGGGGCTCTGCACAATTTCTACCCGCTGGAGGCGAATCTTTATCCGGGCGAGCGGATGCTGCGCCCGTTTCCCGGCCTGCTGCTCTGGGACATCCGGGATCCGCCCGGTCCCCTGGGCTGCAGCATCGCCTACGTGCCGCCGCCCATGGGCTGGACGACTCTGTACACCAACGCCGGCCAGCAGCTGCACGTGTGGGTTGGCGACATGCGGCCGTCGGCGCAGGACGCGTTCGCCACGTCGGCGGCATCGGCTCCTCCGGCTCTGTCCTCGGCGGCATCGGGCGGATCGGGCTGGCGACCGCCGGCCGGCACCCTGCTGCCCAGCTGCAACGGCCAGACTCAGGTGGTCGGCTTGAACCTGCCGCCGGCGCCGCCAGTTCACGAGCACCGCTGCATCGCCTGCGGCAGGCGCGGCCTCAGCGTGGACGTTGTGCCCATCGGCGGCAACGGGGGTGCCGGCGGTTGCGTCGGAGGCCGGGCTGGCGACAGTCGCAGATGACCTCGGGGTGACCTCGGATATCACCCGGTGACCCTATCTGGGTGACAGCGACCCAGATAGACTGGGGCTGGCGTCTTGGCTCAGATTTCCCGTTAGGAGTTCGTTCACGCGTATTCACCCGTGTTGGAATTTAAGTAGTTCTCTAAATAGTTTGCGGGCTAGGGTATCACTCCTGTGTAGCTTGTGTACGCAGCCACTGTGTGCAGGCTAGGGTATCACTCCTGTGTAGCTTGTGTACGCAGCCACTGTGTGCAGGCTAGGGTATCACTCCTGTGTAGCTTGTGTACGCAGCCATTGTATGCTAGATAGGGTATCACTACTGTGTAGCTTGTGTACGCAGCCATTGTGTGCAGGCTAGGGTATCACTCCTGTGTAGCTTGTGTACGCAGCCACTGTGTGCAGGCTAGGGTATCACTCCTGTGTAGCTTGTGTACGCAGCCATTGTGTGCAGGCTAGGGTATCACTCCTGTGTAGCTTGTGTACGCAGCCATTGTATGCTAGATAGGGTATCACTCCTGTGTAGCTTGTGTACGCAGCCATTGTATGCTAGATAGGGTATCACTCCTGTGTAGCTTGTGTACGCAGCCATTGTATGCTAGATAGGGTATCACTCCTGTGTAGCTTGTGTACGCAGCCATTGTGTGCAGGCTAGGGTATCACTCCTGTGTAGCTTGTGTACGCAGCCATTGTGTGCAGGCTAGGGTATCACTCCTGTGTAGCTTGTGTACGCAGCCATTGTATGCTAGATAGGGTATCACTCCTGTGTAGCTTGTGTACGCAGCCATTGTATGCTAGATAGGGTATCACTCCTGTATAGCTTGTGTACGCAGCCATTGTGTGCAGGCTAGGGTATCACTCCTGTGTAGGTTGTGTACGCAGCCACTGTGTGCAGGCTAGGGTATCACTCCTGTGTAGGTTGTGTACGCAGCCACTGTGTGCAGGCTAGGGTGTCACTCCTGTGTAGCTTGTGTACGCAGCCACAGTTTGCAGGCTAGGGTATTACTGCTGTGTAGCTTGCGTACGCAGCCACTGTCTGCAGGCTAGGGTATCACTCCTGTGTTGCTTGTGTAGGCAGCCTGTCTGCGGGATAGGGTATCACTCCTGTGAAGTTTGCATATGCGCATCGTTAAGTTCGCTATGCTAGAGTATTAGTGCCTAGAATAGATAGGTTTTTGTTCGTAAACCCTATTTTATGTGGAATTTTAATGCTATAAACTTAGTTTCTAAGTTTAGAGTAGTACTAGTGAGCAAAATATATATTTTCTTACAATTTAATCACATTCAGCTTCTTCTCAATAGCAATATGGTTATCTTGTGTTAGCCCCGTACGTTGTCTTGTTCTTTTTACTTTATATTTGGTATTAAAAAGAAAACGCTACACATTTCCGACAAGCCTACTGAGAGTAGATTGTGGAGCAACTTTACAATCTATAATTTTATGGCTTATTCTTTGCATGAATTAGCTTTGTCTCTCTCTGAACAACAAAGAGGGTGGATTTAATTTACCTAATTAAAGCTCAGAGAAATAATGAAATTTTAACCAGCCAGAGATACTGAGTTTGTGAAAAATGAGGATAATTGCTGGTTCCTATCAAGGGTGACATTTCTATGATAATAAGGAAGATTCTTCTCAGATAGACAACTGAATCGATTCTTCTCTGATGGAAAAATGAGGGCGATTCTTCTCTGATAGACTATTGGGGCGATTCTTCTCTGATAGACTACTGGGGGCGATTCTTCTCTCAGTGACTACTGGGGGTGATTCTTCTCTGATAGATAGCTGAGGGCGATTCTTCTCTGATAGATAGCTGAAGGCGATTCTTCTATGATAGACAGCTGAGGGCGATTCTTCTATGATAGACAGCTGAGGGCGATTCTTCTCTGATGGAAAAATGAGGGCGATTCTTCTCTGATAGACAGCTGAGGGCGATTCTTCTCCGATGGAAAAATGAGGGCGATTCTTCTCTGATGGAAAAATGAGGGCGATTCTTCTCTGACAGACAGCTGAGGGCGATTCTTCTATGATAGACAGCTGAGGGCGATTCTTCTATGATAGACAGCTGAGGGCGATTCTTCTCTGATGGAAAAATGAGGGCGATTCTTCTCTGATGGAAAAATGAGGGCGATTCTTCTCTGATAGACAGCTGAGGGCGATTCTTCTCTGATGGAAAAATGAGGGCGATTCTTCTCTGATAGACAGCTGAGGGCGATTCTTCTCTGACAGACAGCTGAGGGCGATTCTTCTATGATAGACAGCTGAGGGCGATTCTTCTATGATAGACAGCTGAGGGCGATTCTTCTATGATAGACAGCTGAGGGCGATTCTTCTCTGATAGACAGCTGAGGGCGATTCTTCTCTGATAGACAGCTGAGGGCGATTCTTCTCTGATAGACAGCTGAGGGCGATTCTTCTCTGATAGACAAGTCGGGTTTACTTTTCTCGGATAGAAAATTCTAGGTTATTACTCTTTATGATTTTTTACGCAGTTTCGGCAGTACTGAAAACAGCTTTATAAAACTGACTCACCTTTTCCATTCTTCATTAGAAGCAAACGCATCGAAACTCGGCTCGTAATGGGCCGAGTAAGGCTAATTAAATAGGCAATATTTTTCTACAAAGTTCTATCGAATTTAATTCAGCAAACCTTTGAAATGCCAGTCCCGTTTTTGGGTCGTTCCTTTTGAATTGGAAAATGAGGCCTTTGTATCGAAATGCTTTCGCAGAGAGAGAAAGGGGAGAAACTGCGGTCCCATTTTGCTGTGCGCAGCCAGGCCCAAGTTTGGTTGGTGTCTGGTTTCTTGAACCTCACCCCGATTGCTTAGATGCAAATAGATGCATAAAAACCTTGCCAATTGACGTAAATTTGTTTGGAAACACTATTCTGTTGTTTTTTTTCACTTAAAATAATTTAAGCCTTCTCATCACTTGAGGTTCGGGAACCAATTGTTCCGGGTGCTGGGGGATTGGTTCGGGTTTCGTCCCGTCGAATAAACTCCAAGTGAAAGTGGGTGACGACCTCCTGGCCATCTGGCAGGCAGCCAGTTTAGTTGCCGGGTTGCTAGAATGTTTGAGGCCTCGGACGGGCAGATGTTCTGTCCGTTTCTGTGCCTGGTTGCTAAGCTTAGTCAGGTATTTTTACTTCGGGCATTGCCATCCAAATATTTAGGGGGAGGCCCTCCTACACGCCCCATGCGTGTCCAAACGAAACTGGCCTTGCAAAGTACGGAGAGCGGCCCGAAACAATTCCATGTCAGCTAATATCCCATGTCCCTTTGCTAATCTCCCATGTCCCTCCGCTATCTCCTATGTCCTTCCACTATCTACCATGTCCCTTTGCTAATCTCCCATGTCCCTCCGCTATCTCCTATGTCCTTTCACTATCTACCATGTCCCTTTGCTAATCTCCCATGTCCCTTTGCTAATCTCCAATGTTCCTTTGCTACCTCTCATGTCCCTCCGCTATCTCCTATGTCCCTTTGCTAATCTCCCATGTTCCTTTGCTAATCTCCCATGTCCCTCCGCTATCTCCTATGTCCTTTCACTATCTACCATGTCCCTTTGCTAATCTCCCATGTCCCTCCGCTATCTCCTATGTCCTTCCACTATCTACCATGTCCCTTTGCTAATCTCCCATGTCCCTCCGCTATCTCCTATGTCCTTTCACTATCTCCCATGTCCCTTTGCTAATCTCCCATGTCCCTTTGCTAATCTCCAATGTTCCTTTGCTACCTCTCATGTCCCTCCGCTATCTCCTATGTCCTTTTGCTAATCTCCCATGTTCCTTTGCTAATCTCCCATGTCCCTCCGCTATCTCCTATGTCCTTCCACTATCTCCCATGTCCCTTTGTTAATCTCCCATGTCCCTTTGCTGATCTCCCATGTCCCTTTGCTACCTCTCATGTCCCTCCGCTATCTCCTATGTCCCTTTGCTAATCTCCCATGTTCCTTTGCTAATCTCCCATGTCCCTTTGCTAATCTCCCATGTCCCTTTGCTAATCTCCCATGTCCCTTTGCTAATCTCCCATGTCCCTTTGCTAATCTCCCATGTCCCTTTGCTAATCTCCCATGTCCCTTTGCTAATCTCCCATGTCCCTTTGCTAATCTCCCATGTTCCTTTGCTAATCTCCCATGTCCCTTTGCTAATCTCCCATGTCCCTCCGCTACCTCCCATGTATTACCCCTGCATCCCCTGTCCCTATCCTGTCTTCCCTTTTCTCCTGTCCTTCTACCTTGGCCAAAAGTCACGCAGCGATATATATTATATATCCCCGACTAGTTAATTACAAATTTATGGTCTGAATGCCAGTCAGTCTGTCTGCCAATATGCAGTTTCTATCTAACATGCTTTGAAAATAATTTTTACAGCAAACAAGAAATATGAAGGTGAAATTTTGAGTTAAATAGCTGTCAACGTGTCCCCAATTTAGTAATCGGTTTCAAAGTTTAGATTTTTCTAATTTAGTCAGCTTCGATTTGGTGGTGAATTTCTGTAATTATCGACTTTCTTTTAGAAGATGTGGC
Organism: Macrostomum cliftonense; assembly: GCA_950096795.1. Lineage (NCBI taxonomy): Eukaryota > Metazoa > Platyhelminthes > Macrostomidae > Macrostomum > Macrostomum cliftonense. Next base: position 93,675 of record CATNEM010000288.1, on the reverse strand, counting down.
AAATTTAGTCTCTCGCTCTCTCCAGTCCAGCCTTGGCTTCATTCCTACCATGGTGGAGCTGGGCAAAGCAAACCGAATGGGAAGGGGGGCTGGTCGGAATTTACAAGCCCGTCACATGACGCGCAATCGGAACCCAAGGCCTATTGGCAGGATTACGTAATCAGTCCTTTGCCTTGGCTGGGGGAGAGGCTAGAGAAGGGGAAGAGAGAGGAGCGGAGGGTGGGAGGCCCGTGTGCTGGGGATTGAGCGAGAGGACCACCTGCTGGGTGGCGGGGACATTCCAGTCCCATGGGGAGAATGCGTGCCTCGAAGCCTGCGCTTTGCAAACCGGGCCTAGAAGGCTTGAGGGACAGAGCCAGCAGCCTTGAACTCTGCTTGACCTGCCAGGCGTCCCTCATCGGGAGCCTGGCTCCAATCCCCACCCTGCATGCTCCCTCTGCCTAGCCGTCCCATTAGATTTTCACTCAACCAGGTCTCCATCGTTTTAGGAAATCTTCCCTAGCCAAGCAACCCCCACTACGTCCCAAGCCGCATAGAAGCTGGAAAATAACTAAGAAATAAAATCGGCATAGCTGTAGGCTGGTGAGTCATCGCGCCAGTCCCCACCCTCGTTCCCCAAATAATTGACAATCCCGTCTCCCTAAAAATTCATCCGAGGAGTGCGAAATCCAGTTTGGAAATTCAAATCCTATTTGGCTGCGATGCAGAAATATTCCTTCTCTGTGATTTCCCTGTTCCACACGATGTGCTGTCAAGTACTGTTAAGGGTGGATAGAACAGGGGAGGAGAGAACAGGGGAGGAGAGAACAGGGGAGGAGAGAACAGGGAGGAGAGAACAGGGAGGAGAGAACAGGCGAGAAGAGAACAGGCGAGAAGAGAACAGACGAGAAGAGAACAGGGGAGAAGAGAACAGGGGAGGAGAGAACAGGGGGAAGTAGAGAACAGGGGAGGAGAGAACAGGGGAGGAGAGAACAGGGGAGGAGAGAACAGGGGAGGAGAGAACAGGCGAGAAGAGAACAGGGGAGGAGAGAACTGGGGAGGAGAGAACATGGGAGGAGACAACAGGGGAGGAGAGAACAGGGAGGAGAGAACAGGGGAGGAGAGAACAGGGGGAAGTAGAGAACAGGGGAGGAGAGAACAGAGGGAAGTAGAGAACAGGGGAGGAGAGAACAGAGGGAAGTAGAGAACAGGGGAGGAGAAAACAGGGGAGGAGAGAACAGGGGAGGAGAGAACAGGGGAGGAGAGAACAGGGGAGGAGAGAACGGGGGAGGAGAGAACAGGGGAGCAGAGAACAGGGAGGAGAGAACGGGGGAGAGAAGGAGAGAAGGAGAGAAACAGGCACCTAAATGTTTATCTGACAGCAGGGTGGCACTTATCTTACCAATTCGCAATTCGCAAACTGTCACACAGCCCGATGTCCCCCAAGTCAGCAGCAATTCATGGGACTCGCACAAACCGGTCACTATCTGAGTGAACAGGGAGCATCTGGCGGCCATCCCCCACCCGGGACTGGGCATTTCTGACCCAAACTGGAAAAACTGTAGGGGCCGAGCTCCCCGCGGGGATATCAGTTGGAGCGGAGCAAACAAGGAATCTGGTCTTTGTCTAATTCTCCAAAATAGCGGCGCCCATTGCCAGATGACTAAGTGTTTGTCCGTAAGTCTTCAAGGTCCGAATCTTTGTTCAGACGATAAACAGGGCGGCCCAATGCAGCAGTCTGGATTCAGGAATTCGAGGCTTATTTTTCACGTGACAGCATACTATAAAAAAGCCTAAAGTGAAAAGATGAAAGTCTAGAAAGGCAAAAAAAGTTATTGGGAAGATCGAACTGATTCAGAAATAATCCGGTTTGTTTTTGCTAAGCAGACTGTGCATACCTATGCGAATGCGCAGCAACAAAAGTCTTATTAATCATCGAAAGCAGACCGGCGGCAAGGCCCAATTTCTATGACTAAAACTCTCGGGTGGGGCTGGCAGCAAACTGGGCCTGTGGGGTCTGAAAACCGGGTCCTCGACGGGGGCTGAGCCAAATAGCGTGTAGGCTACTAGGTATGACCCGCTTGCAACTTGCTTTTCACTAAATGGAAAGGCAAGACAGTTTCTACCTGTCTGGCACGTTGCCCCCAACAGGCCTCGGGCTTCAGTTTTTTCCTTAGGTTGCAAAAAATAGGAGAAAATCAAAGGAACGAAGCTGAAAGTAAGCGGCTTTCCATGGCTGTGTGGAGGAAGACATTTTCATTGCTTAGTCCGATTCTAGGACTGTTAAGGAACGGTTTGATGCAGCCTAATTTAGAAAGGCATTATTTTGCTCAGCTCCATAAATACGCAAAGGGAATTAGCCTACTCTTTGTCGCCACTCTTCGCTACCTCTCTGTCCTGTCCGCGCTTTGTGATGACTCACGCCTTGCTTTGCCTGCTTCAACACTTTTAGAAAGATCCCTTGACTTCCCGCGGAGCGACTACTCCTTCTCTTCCCCAATTTGAACTCTGGTGCTGTTTCCCCCTGTGCTGTGCGCTGTTGACTCACCGCCCACCACCGAACAAGACAAACTTATCACGAATCTTTCCCTATTATTCAAGCTCGACTTGCTTATTCGGGAATTCAAGAATTCGATTATTCGGACGTCTTTAAGTGATATGCCTATGGAATGAGCGTCATGCGCTATAAATAGCATCAGATCCGTCCATAATATGCTTGTAGTAATGGGCCTGTCTGCGTGGGCTTTTAAGTAAAGCCCAAAGGCGGATGCATTTATCGCTGCAAAAAATTCCTTCCTGTTCCTCGTACCCGCAAGGCCGGCCCGCACTGATGGAGGGGGAGGCAACTGTGCATTTCGAAACCGAACCAGTTGGACGAACACAAAAGAGGAAGTCCAAACCCAACAGTGCACCTTAACAAACACACAGATATTGTATTTAGTCAGAGCGGAAAACACAACGAACTTGGCCAAAAAGAACTTCCATATTTAATAATATTAACAAAATGTATGCAGCCAAATATAAACACGAATTGTTGTGCATCCGTCATGAAAAAGCAGAATTTCACCAGATGTTGCAGCCAGGCTTCAGTTTACGGTACCCCCCTGTCTGGCCGAACCCAAAGCCAACCAACACAGCACACCAGGCCGTAGGACCGCAACAGTGGAGAGGAAGACGCGGAAATGCTGCTATTTACTCTGACAAATTTTGCCACGCTGCAGATAACGCAGGCCTGTGCGACGGCTTGGGCAATTGGTGAGGGCGGTGCGGTGGGTCAGCTGCCCCGCATGCATAGCTATAGATAGCGTATTTTAAAATGCCAATTTTCAACGCAAATTTCGCAGTTCTGACCTACTATATGGGACCAAATGCGGCATTGCTCAGCTCAGACATACAAACTCGACTGGGTGCTTGTTATCTTAGACTTAGACTCGTTTAGGATCGATAGCAAACCTGGAGTACCACAACTACGAGTATTAGCAGCGGAAGAACAACCAGATTGCTTACGTACGCGCAGAAAAATTTTACGTTTTTACCTATTTATTTATTGACTTGGGGATTAGCTTCTGGGAAGCTGAAAGGCAAAGTTCAGCAGGTAAGAGTGAAGAACTGATTTTTCATCAGCGATGAGTCAGCGTTCCGAATTGACTGACAACTGGGATGATGCAGCCTTCAAATGGACGACTTGCACTTTTTGGATAGTTTTTTTGCAGTTCGAGTCAAGGTTAACTTATTGTTTGGAGGCTGTTCATGGGACTGTATCAGATTCTGGACACTATAGTGCCAGTTCCGTAACCATGAGGCCCATCAGTCTACGGACTGGCACGTTGGCAAGAATTTAAGAATGGAGTTGTAAAAGCTATAAAGAAGCCTCATCATACCAAGGACTTTTTTATTACTTTTTCGAGCTACTCGATGCTTTGTTGGGAATTTGTTGCGTATTTACGAGTATGTGGGGTTCGCGGCGGCTAAGTTCTTTAATCCCCCCGGAAGGGACGCAACAGTTGGCATGGGCAAGTTTCATCGTGCATGTTGTAAACTCTGGATACCTCTGTCTTCGATTGCCTAGTTCGTATTTGTGTGCAATTGCGTTTCCTAATTAGCATTCATGGCTGGCCCAAGAGGTGCGTCCTCGGTCCGATTAAACCCCCTTGGTCGTTTGTGTGTTCGAACACCACGTACGCTCGTATGATGCTATACTAGTGCATCTTAGTGGCATTTGACTCAGCGGCCTTAGGACTGAGCTAGTTTCTGCAGTTAAGACCTCATCAGGGTTAACTATACAATGACTAACCGCTGCAACTTTTAAACGAGACAGATAAGCATTTGTTTATATTTACAGCGATGATGTCGACTGTATGTATGTTTGAAAGTAAGCCACAAATTCCAGACAGACTTGTTGCTATGCTTTCCAATGACGATAGGAATCAAGACCCCCCAGTGCAAATTCAATGGACTAAAAATAAGCTAATCGCCCGGCAACTGGTTTCACGTGAGCGTCTCACGTGACAAGCCCGCGGCACACTACACTGGAAGACCAGTGTATTAATAGAAAGCCAGACGTACGCGCCTCTCTCTACAAGCAGCGATGCCGGCTGAGCTATCATTACCATGCAGTTATTAATGAATGAATGTTCATCATATCAATGCTCGTTGACTAAAAGGCTCGGCTGAGTCATGTGAAGGAGAGACATGGCTGCAAACCTCCATTGTTTGTCTGAGCTCAGCTATCTCTCTGCTCCCTAGCGTGAGTCACTGCGTGCCTGCTCTATTTTCACTCGTCTCAGCCAGAATTGCCCAGCCAAGAGCGTACACTTCTCAGCCCATAGGGCTGGCTATTGCTGGGGGCAAGGATGGAGTGAATGACAGAGCAGCCTCCTCACCACGCCAGCCGCCCCTCTGCTCACTCACTCAACCCCATCTGGGCTCGCCCAGGCAGGCGGAGAGTCTGAGGCTTTTGAGCTTGAGGGAGAACCCTGGAAAAAGATGACTCACTGAGTACAGTCACTGCCACAAAGCCCGTACAGTTACTTTCGTGCTTTCATTTCTCTTGGATTAGGGGGCAAAGCCGAGATAGATTTTTAAAGTTGCTTTGCTGGGCAAAAAGCACACAAAATTGGGGGTTGAATCAGCAGCGCCCAGGTTTCGCTCTTTAAACCCCCAAATTTTTCTACGTTTCCCCAATGAGTCACCGCTGCCAAGGAGGCAAGCTTTGAAATTAATTCCTCTTCTTTCTAAAACAAAGAGCCCTCAAAACCAGAGATGCGAACAAAGACAGGCCTTAGTGCTTTGCTTTCGGAAAAAATTCCGAAGAACCGGGTCATGGTCGACAAAGAAACCAGAGAAAAAAATTCGCAGCAATATTTGTTTAAATCAAGTCCTGTCCAGATGAACAATCGATTATTTTAACTTAATATATATTTAGCACGATAGAGCAGCGTCAAAGCTGGCGTATAAAATCGCATTGTATAAAACTATGCAATGTCCAAATTGAACTAAATGAGAAAATTTTAACTATTAATTTAGCAATTCGCACAAAAATTTTATAAATTAATAAATAAGCGGACAACGCGCAAGGTGCAATGGGGACAGTGAGATGATAAATTAAAATATGCAGGAAACAAACTACACCGATGCGACAACACAAAATTGCAGCTGGGGAGGGGCATTTATAGAAAAACTGGGACTCATTTCAGCATTGAGGTGGTCATGAAGAAACTTCAGGTAACATTAAAAAAATTCATATTTTACGAATCTGCAGCAGTGCAAAAAATAGCTTGATTGATAAACTGATATGGCTAATTCAATCCGGAAATGTTCTAATCAATGCGAACAGGCCAGCCCGAATCAGAAACGCGTCGCAAATCATCACAACCAGCACTTTGAGTCGGCTCTCAATACATGCATCAACATTTTCCCCCCTTTTGAACAATCTGTCTCAAACAAAGCCTGGGTTGTGTGTGATTTTGCACCTGAGTGTCTAGCGAATACAGGGTGGTTCTGGATCGGATCACGAGCAGATGTAGACTATGTTGCAATGTACAGGTAAAATTAACGGGGCTTCTATTATAGATATTAAAATAAAGGCCGTTAGATTGATGATACAGATCGCGTAACTCCATCAAATTCAATTAAAACCTCGCATTCGAATGTCAATAAACGACAAGGAAAATATTTTCATTTCAATGACAAAATAAAAAGGGCAAATTTACAGGATAGCAAAAAGTGGATATAAAAAAATAAACACAATAATTTTTTGCGCGCAGTGCAGCAAGCAAGCGACATGTGACAGCAAAATTTGATATTTTTAATTTACAAAAAACGAGTTGACAAAGCAACAAAATAATTGCCCAAGATCGGCCTCGAGTTCGATCGATCAGTTCGAGTAGAAAAATAAAAAAAATTAGCGATAAAATAACGGCATCGGGCATTTCAGAAGCTAAAAATTCGGACAAATATGAATGATTATTGCGGCATAGGGGATGGACACGTTATTCTATTGTTTAGCTACGGGCAAAACTTAATATCCTGGAGACAGCTCCTAACATTGGGGTCATCAGCTGAAGAAAATGCGCCATTATTCGAACTATATGGCAACAAAAAATCAGTAGAAAAATACCTAACTATGCGATAGATGCCTTCTGTATGAATAGATATAGAGATAAATAGATATACTATAACCTCGCATAAACTCTAACTTTTCATATTGACATTTGGATTTGACAGTTATCTCGCAATCTCAGCACGGCAACATAAATCCGTAGCATCTTTGTGATGAAAAATTTTCTTAGAAAAATTATTTTAACTTAGAAAAAATTGAACTAGCGGGTGCTCTGGGCGACAAAAAGCTGGCATGGAAAATCCGAAGGGCTGCAAAAATAGAGAATGCGATGTCGAGGGTAACTCTGCAGGCGTCTCCTGGATTCAATAGACTTTTTAAGCGACAAAAATATCAGAAATTTTCGCGTTGGAAAAGCTTCCTTGCACACTTGATAAATGCCTACTTATTACATGGCTATGTTTAATATTTGCGTTTGTCTAGTTTTCTTATAAAAAAGCCTTAAAAAGTTTGTTAAAAACATAAGGAGCTAAAAAAAATATCTAATTTTCGCGCAAAATACACAATGGGTCTAGCGGTGTCAGCGAGAGAAGCCATTGTACTAATCAGCTTAGCTGGGGTCTCAAGGCGGAGTGCTGTGAATAAAACAGACAAATGGAAAATATTAATATCGCTGGTTGTTGATGAACGGAGTAGAACTTTATGAGCAGCACTGGGGGATTCCGAAGTAACCGGTTGCATTTTTTCAGCAAAAAATATTCCAAAAGAATTATTAGAAAAGTTACAGACACTCTGCAGCTCCAGTTGCACTCTCACTATTTGTCACCGAGGGTTTTCACTTGCAGCTCAAATCAACATCAAGTTTCTTAAATTAAATAGCTATTTGGTTTTTTTCAAAGAAAAACTGCTCAAACTTGATGACAAAATTTTCCAATAGTAAAATGCATCGATATTACACAATACATATATAGCAAGTAGGCGGAAAACTTGCTCCATTTAGCTTTCGCTAGCGGGCTGATACAAAAATACAAGCACTTCAAGTTGCTGACTGACCTTGTTAAAAGGCGTCACCGAACACGAATAAAATAAATAGATTTAAATAGAAGCTATATAGAAATATATATAGATATAGATATACTCGCATAATCGCATGGCATGCATGCATATCCGATTTAAAACAAAATATTAATAATCAAACTTCATTTAAATAATAGATTTGCCAATATGAAAATAGAAATAGAAAAAATGGGATTTTTGCGTTGATAGCTCGCTGGGACGCAATTGTGTTGCCGGGGCAAAATTATTAAAAATTCACGGGGACAAAACGTTAATTTGCGGAGTTAAGAACTGTAGCCACCGCTTAAATGAGAAAAAATGTACAAACAGCCCGCCTTCGTGCCGGGGGACGCGTTGGGAATAGTAAGCAGGGGATGTCCCAGTGAGAAGAATTAAATAATTGAGTAAATAAAAAGTAACGCACTAACGCAAACTATGCATGCACACCGCCAGTTTGATTCGCTTTTTACTCACCAGGACAGTTCTTGCCGCTTAACATGTTCTGCTGCCCAATCAATCTGGTTGCCATGGAGACAGATGAGCATAGCAACCATTCTACATCCAGCCGGGTCCGGGACGAAAGCCGCCAGCAGGCGCCGGCGCCGACAGCGTGCGGCTGCGGCGACACCTGCTCGTCGCTATGCGACTTCGTCATGGCGGCTGCAGCGCCCTGGCGTCCCGACTGCGCCGATGGTCGACGAGGCGTGCTGCGCGTCGGCCGAGTAGCGACGGTCACCAGTGACCAGACCGCTGGTCCCACTGCCGCTGTAAACCATTGGATTCCACACGCCGGTCTGCATGTAGCGGCGCGGCGACTCTTGGCCAGAGGAGCCGGCAGAACTGGTTGGCGCGCTGGCCCGGGCGGCGGCCGAGCCCCAGAGGTCGTCCATCTCGCTGATCAGCTGCTTGACGCTGGCCGAGTTGTGTTCAGCGTCGCCAGCGCCGACCACCGCGCGGCCGGCGGCGGCGGTTCCAGACCGGCCCAGAACCGGCGTGTTGCTTCCCGGCGGGCTGCCCTGCGCAGTTCGGCGCTGATTGTCCTCTACCTGGCGTCGCTGGTGAAAGTCGCGAACCAGCTTGGAGGCTTCAGCCGACGGCTCCAGATCCGGGTCGAGCCAGAGACCCTGACAGCGCAGCGTCACATACTCGCAGATGAGCTGCTTGGCGAACTTGACTTTGTCAGGCGTGCCGCAGATGGTGAAGTAGGTCTGCGGCGGGGGCAGGCCGGGGATGGACTCCTGCTTGCGCGGCGTGGCGATGTGCGTGTCGGACAGCTGCTGCACCCAGCGGATGGTCTGGCCGGAGGCGCCAACAATGAGGCCAACTTTGTCCTGCTCAACGTACAGCCGGTCCTCAATGCGGTTGGGCTCCACTCGGTGCAGGCGCTCCTGTTGCACCTTGGTGAAGTGCTCGCTCATCTGCAGGATGATGCGCTTAGCCTGGGGCCATTGGGGGTGAGACACTTAATTTTCAGGAATGTCAGATTATCAATAAAACTGCACCTATACTGCTGAAAACACTGTGCTACTATAGCATTTTGCAGTCAAGTTTGAACTGCGGGCATTCAAATTAGACAAGAAGGGAAGAGCCAAATTTCAGAATCCGTCCCCAAGTCAAGCAGAACTTTATGTCTGTGGCACAAACTGAAACACACTGACGGGCACTCAATTTAGACCAGAGAGAAAGACCATGGACAATCTGATTCGTCGCTATGCAAGAATTTCCAGAGAGAAGCGTGACCTCATTATGAAGTGCGTTCACTGGTATCAGCACACGCTCCGCTTCATCCCACGCTGTCTGGCAAATGAAGACATCGTTTGAATTCTCTATCAGATGAGACTCTTGTGAGACTCTTGTTCATTGATGTGCTGAGCACCCTGTTTTGTTTGTTCACACATGCTTACTTTGTTATAACTTGTTCTTATCTTCATAGTTCAGGGTTCACAGAATGGTTGTCTGACAACAGACGCAACACGATCTTGAATTGCCCAGCCAATGCGCCTGAGAACTTGTCTAATTTGAATGCCCCTTGTCTAAATTGAGTGCCCACCAGTGTGATTTTGTCTAGGCCATAGATAGCATTTGTGCCAGCAGTGAGATCTGGTCAAGCGTCTAATTTGAATGCCCGCAGTTCAAATTTGACTGCAAAATGCTATATTACACAAGGGTGTCTATTGATAAAAACGAATTAAAACCAACTCAAGTGGCGATTCACTAAAGCAAAGTACATTCTATAATATGGAAAAACAATATTTTTTCACCTACCTCAGCCAGCTTCTCCGGCAGGCCGGTCACTTCAAAGATTGGCGGCTCATCTCGGGAGGGCGTCTTAACCCACACCTTGAGCTGCTCGCGCAACTGCTTGATCCGCTGGCCTGCAGGTGTTAAAATGGCAGGGGTGGCGGGCTTTGTACATTCAATTATTTTTCACATTAGGCCTAGCCGCAAAAAGTGAGTACAGATAATCAAATCAATTTTTTGACCGACCCTCACTTCTGTCGGCTGGTTAGACAAAAATAATTATTTTTGCCCCTTAATCAGCACTTCTGCTGGGAGTCATCAAACAGATGCGCTATCCGAAACTCAACGTAGATTTTACAAATCATTGTTTTAATCAAAGGCTCACTTCGTTTCCGATAATTCAGGATTAATAATTACTCTGGACACTTTCTCATATTTTTGCCAGCTAACTCTTCCTAAGAGTTAAGAAACAGACAAATTTTCTAAAAATATAAAACTTGCGCTTACCATTCTTGCCTACGATTTCAGCGACGTGGTCAGACGATGGTACCTGAATGCGCTCAGTGATAGTCATGTAGCGCTTTTCCTGGCCCGCAAGCGGATCCGGCAGCACACCCTGCAGTATGTCCAGTGTTTGCTTCTTCTGCGAAATTTTCTGCTGCAGAGATTCGAAATCCGTGGCCCCGTACTGAGCTGGTTTAGCTGGCGCGATCATGCCAGGATAGTTGCAACTCATTTGGGAAAACTGCGTGTTGCCGCTCAACGGGTTAAAAGCGTAGTTCATGTCATTGGTGCCAGGGTAGACGCGGTTGTTCTGATACAATGAAGCATTGCCAGCTGCATAAATCTGATCTTCTAGCTTAGCATTTTCGTACATGCCAACGTGTCCATGACCATTTTGATCAGCGGCAAGAGCAAGAGCAGAGGGTGAATTCTGATTAGCCATGTAAGGAATTATGGTTTCGAGATCTAAGTTTAGGCCATGAAAATCAAAACCAGAATTTGAAACTGCAGATATATAATCAGAAAACGCTAGTTGTTGACTCTTCGAACCGTCCGCTGACAGCATTGCTCCAGTATGATGACCGAAAGTGGTAGAATCTGTATACGGCGCAGAATGAATTTGACTATCACCGATTGATTCACTCATTTTACTACGCTGAACTAAGCAGATAGAAATTCCGTTGGTTGCGGCTAGCTGGCATGTCTCTGTTATTGGTCGAAACAAAATATATAGCGCCGAATATTTAGATTAAACATTTAAACAAAGTATATTGCATTTAGATTACAAAAGATACGTAAAAATATATTAGCCATTTAAAAATTAAATAATTATTTAATTTACTGTAAGAAAAGGAAAAAATAGAAAATATCGAACTTTTGACGGCAGTGTTTTAAAGATTGTAATGTTAATCGCGAAGTTAATTTTTGTTACCATAAAATAGTCGCACTTCGAAATATCTAAATAACTCATGACTTATGGTAGTTATAATACTCTCGTATCATAAGTTATTTTTCATGATTGTCTGAATAACCACAAGATGAATAACAACACAGACAACAAGATGGAAACTTAACATTATAATTTTCAATTTTTTAATAACAACCTGACAAGATGTGAAAGTGTTGTATTACATACATTGCGTATAGCTGTAATTAAAAGTAAAGATCATGCGTCGCTTTTTATTAAAATTTTGATAACAATACTTTTTATAAAAACTGCTAACAAAAATTAATGGAAAAATCAATGTAGGTATGAAAAGTAGTGGTAAACTCATTCTGTTTAAAATATTAGAATTTTTGATGGACAAGATAAAGCAAAAAGGCTATTTTGCTATTGTCAACCAGCAATCATTAGTAACATGTAGGCTTTAATTAAAAATTATATTGATCATAAAAGTTACTAATCAGAAGGATGTGGTTTTTATGCTAAAATTGCTCCATGCACTTAAATCGTCATTCAAAGTCAATATTATATGCCTTTTGTGCAAAATTAATGAAATTCTTACAAGTTTTACCATTTTAAAAGAAAAATAGGCTTTGCCTGCCTAAAAATGCCCAAATAAGTTTAAATTAGATAGTTAGGATTTTCATCCATAGGCTAAATTATTGCATAATATACAAAGTAAAAAATAATGCTTGTAAAAATAAAGAGCATAGAGCATAAAATATCCTATTGTTTTTTGTGTAAAAAACATGAATTGATTTAATGTTATGGTTTTTATACTTAAAAAATTATGTAATAGTTAGAATTACATCAGCTGATTTCTTAGTTGAATAGCAGGGCATATATATTAAAAAGCTATGCATTAGTCAAAGCTATGCATGTACCCATTTAAATTTGATTTATTTGCCATGTATGAAAAAAAATTAATAAGGTTTTCTATTCTGAGGAAAATATCTATTTTTGTAAAAAATATTTTTCTTTTGAAGTATAAATGATAAATTATATTGTAAGTACTAAGGCGGTTATTTAATTTTTTTCATTAGCAATTTTAGAGATACAGACTTCCCTAGCTAGATATTTGATAGTACTAAATGTGATAGTGTAAGAATGGCAAATATTGTGAATATTTGTGTCATGGCAAGTAAAGTATAGTGCAGTGTGCACCATGCCATAGTATAGTGTGCACAGTATTGTATAGTGTTGTGTGGCAAGTAAAGCTTCATTTGAATATCATAATTTCTGACTCTAAGTGCATGATATTGCAGTGCAAAAAATCGACGTTATTAGGCCATTAACTTAGGAAAAAGGCTGCATATACTTCATTGGTGATAGTAACACCGAGATTTATATTGACAACAATTATATATTTAAAACGTATACCATACTCGATGGTCAAAAGCCTTGAGTGGCGTCATCAAAGCTTACAAATCGCCCAATTTCAGCCGCTACAATGTCAACCGCAGCAGGGGACAGCGAGCAGGCGTCCGTAGCCAGCCAGATCGATGCGCTCGTGTCCGCCGCTATTGAGGACCTACTGCAAGGCCGTCGGCCGACTCTGTCCCAGCGCCCGAACCGCGTTCGGGCCAGCGGCCTGTCTAAACGGGCGCGCCTGCTGGCCCTGGTGCAGGCGCTGGTGCTGTCCGGCTCTGTGGCTACTAAGCGCGATCTCTATTACTTGGATCCGCAGTTCTGGGGCTGCCAGGTGTGTCTTTGCTGATGGAATTTCGACGTTCAGCCAGTTCCATGATAAATAATCTAACCATATTCCTCTAATCAGAGAGCCCTCGACCTTCGCCTGGACCGGCTGTGTGAGGAGCTGGGCCGGCCGCGCTGGGATTTAAACGTGATCGCCACGTCCAAGACTGCCCTATTTGGTAGCTGCCGAATCCGCCTGCACCCGGACGCGTCCGCCTCTGCCGCCAATGCGTCGGACACTGCTGCGCACGAATCGGCCCTAGTTGACTGCTCCGCAGAGCCCAAACTGTTGCCTAGCGACCTCCGACGCATTGCCGAAGTACAATGCGACGCGGACTTCATCCTCGTGGTGGAGAAGGACGCCGTCTTCCAGCACCTCGCCGAGCGTCGGACTGCCCTGACTCGAAGATTCGGCGCGCCTCTCCTGCTGACATCGCGCGGCTTCCCGGAGCTGGCGGCGCGCGAATTCCTCGCCCGACTGAGCGGCCAGCTGGGCCACTCCGTGCCCGTCTTCGCCCTGATGGACGCCGACCCGTACGGCCTGGAGATCTTCGCCTGCTATCTGGCTGCTCCGCTGCCCAGCCTGCGCCTACTCGGCCTTCGTCCGGCCGATCTGGGCCGCCTGATGCCGCCGGCGGCGCACCGGCTGCCGCTAACACCGGCCGACACTCGCCGGCTCGCCTCCCTGGCCGTTCGGGCGCCCGAACTGGCTGGCGAAGCTGGCGAGCTGCTCAGGCTTGGCTGGAAGTGCGAGCTTGAAGCCCTGTACGACATGGGCGCCGACTACATGGCGTCGGAGTACCTGCCGGCCCGCCTGGGCGAGGAGGGCATGTCGCTGGACGGCGTGAGCTCCCCAGCCCCTATCTAGTACCGTCTTGAGTGAGACAGAAACTTCTCTGACAGGCATTTCATATTTCACCGATTGCTTCCTGATCATTCTGAGCGTTGCTAAGCAGATATTTTGATCTAAATAAATCGATTGATACGAATTGCTGAATACTAACTAACCTGCTGCTTGATATGCGTTGCGAATTGTTGTTTCTGGCGTCTAAAGACGGCAAATGACAAACGTGTAAAACAATCGTCACTGTTTATTCACGCCTTGGTGAAAAAAATCGCATCGACAGGAGCAGCGTATAGAAATTTAGAAAAAAAGCAGAAAATAGCAAGTTTATTTTGTGTTTAGCACTAAAAAACGGCACTAAAGTACAAGAATGCTACGCACACGCCACCTCAGGCCTGATATTTCGTCATCAGTTATCGGGCGCAGAAAAAGTAGGTAAATCCAGCTTAAAAATCGGTGCATAAAACTGATTGAAAATATCGACAATCTCGTAAGTAAACAGGGCTACAGGGTTATAAACAGAGGGGCCATTGGTTAAGCGCTAACAGGATCTATCAACAGCAAACGGGAAGCAATTAGCCGGAAGTACCGAGGTTAAGGCTTGAAAAATGTTAACCTTGTCGATTGTTAGTTCACGCTTTGAGTATTCCAGCTGCTTAACCATAATGAATCTGAACTGAAACATTTAGTCTAGGAGACCGCAGAAATTTAAACAATGCGTTAATGCGGCATGATCGATTATAAAAATAAAAAAGCTAAAAATGGCCATTCTGATGGAAAAATGAATATAAAATTTGTCATTAAATCTGTACGCATGGCAACGCCTGCTGCCGCGGTCACATCACGGAATCAATCATGGTTAAGCTTCAATATCTATAGTATTAGTCAGTCAGCCAGAAATGTTCAATATTGTTCTAGCTGAAAGTTGAAGAGGGCGGCGGCAGCGGCCGCATTTCCCGGATCTCCTTTATCAAGTACTGCTTCTCGTCGTTGAACTGACTGTCGTACTGTCGCTCAGTCTGAAAGTTCTGCAGAAAGTCCACCAGCTTGTCCTGGTTCTGCGCCAGGATGTTGTGCACCAAGCGGGGCTTGTTGGGATTTGCCACAAATATCTAGGGGGAGAAACAGTTTGGTACGATATTTGGTCTCTAAAGCTTAATGCTTAGGTAGCTCGAGTTCGGTGCTTAAAGAGGAACAAAAAATCAAATTCAAGCGTACCTTAAAGCAGTGGAAAGCTTCGAAAGCGATTTGCTTCTGCTTGCTCTTGAGGGCGTTCATGATGAGCTTGAGATTATCAGCGTTGGCTATGTACCGCTTCATGATGCTGAAGTTGTGCCTGTCAAGCAGAATTTCTCCTAACAGCTGCAAGCAAAATCGAATTTGGGGGACCAATCTCAGAGCAGTTGATGGACGAATCTCAGAGCAGTTGAGGGACGCATCTCAGAGCAGTTGATGGACGAATCTCAGAGCAGTTGAGGGACGCATCTCAGAGCAGTTGAGGGACCAATCTCAGAGCAGTTGAGGGACCAATCTCAGAGCAGTTGAGGGACGAATCTCAGAGCAGTTGAAGGACGAATCTCAGAGCAGTTGAGGGACGAATCTCAGAGCAGTTGAGGGACGAATCTCAGAGCAGTTGAAGGACGAATCTCAGAGCAGTTGAGGGACGAATCTCAGAGATTCGTTCACGATCATTATTAGAGAGAGCGAAGTGCTTCGAGCCTGAAGTGCCCTGCGAATCTCACCTTGAGCGCCTGTCTCCTAGTAACGTAGTTATCCGACTCCACTAAGCATCGATAATTGTTGAAAAACTGGTCAAAATTTTCGTTGAGAAAGCGAGCCACCATCGGCTTGTGCCTAGTCAGCAGGTCCTTGAGAGTGGTGAACCCGTCGGAGCTGATGTCGAACGCCGTGCCGTGCACGTGAGAAAACAGGCCGTAGAAACGGTCGTCGTAAATGAATAATTCCGCGATCTTCTCGTGTCTGTTGGCGCAGAAACAGTTTGGTTAGTACGCGATAGATAGTGCGACACTGCTCGTCTAAAATCCTTTTCTATTCACAGTTTCAACTACCAAATGATAGCTTCAAATATGTACTGCAAGTTTTGAATATGTACTGCAAGCTTCCACCATGAACTGCACGCTTCCACCATGTACTGCAAGTTTTGAATATGTACTGCAATCTTCCACTATGTACTGCAAGCTTTCACCATGTACTGCAATCTTCCACCATGTACTGCAAGCTTCCACTATGTATTGCAAGCTTCCACCATGTACTGCAAGCTTCCACTATGTATTGCAAGCTTCCACCATGTACTGCAAGCTTCCACTATGTATTGCAAGCTTCCACCATGTACTGCAAGCTTCCACTATGTACTGCAAGTTTTCACTATGTACTGAAAGCTTCCACCATGTACTGAAAGCTTCCACCATGTACTGCAAGCTTCCACTATGTATTGCAAGCTTCCACCATGTACTGCAAGCTTCCACTATGTATTGCAAGCTTCCACCATGTACTGCAAGCTTCCACTATGTACTGCAAGTTTTCACTATGTACTGCAAGCTTCCACCATGTACTGCAAGCTTCCACTATGTATTGCAAGCTTCCACTATGTATTGCAAGCTTCCACTATGTATTGCAAGCTTCCACCATGTACTGCAAGCTTCCACTATGTACTGCAAGTTTTCACTATGTACTGAAAGCTTCCACCATGTACTGCAAGCTTCCACCATGTACTGCAAGCTTCCACTATGTACTGCAAGCTTCCAATACGTACTGTACGATTTTAATTCACACCAGAAGCTTCCTATTTATACTGCGAGTTTTAGCTTGTACACACAGTTTTTATCAAAAACTTAACAGACAGGAATGTAAAGTTCTAGATTAAAGGCCAAAAGCATCGTACTACTGAAGCTCATAAGAGTCGCATCTTCAGAACGGGCACCCAAGGCAGGTCCACTCACCTACACGCCTCGCGCAGCATGCCGCCGAAGCTGACAGCGTGCTCGGGCCTATGATACCCGTCCACCAGCATGTACAGCACCGACCTGTTCTCGGTGATGTAGTCAACAGCCGGATGTCTGGCACCGTCCTTCTTGGACATCAGCAATGTGAACAGGTGCTCAACAAATTTTGAACTCTCAAAGTCGATCTTGTCGACATTTTCCAGCAGCATAGGGATGGTGCTTGCGTGCTCGTTGGAGAACAGCTCGTGGGTCACTTCGGTCAGGGCCTCGTTTATTCGGGACTTCTCTGAATTAGCATCCGCCTCCTTCAATGCCCGTTTGAAAACTTACATTGAGAATTGGCACTATTAACAGATGGTGCTTACGAGAGGGCATTTTAAATACGCTTTTTAGAGATCTGTTTTGAGCATTATTTTAATGCTCAGAGTTTATTAGGTGAATTGCCGTAACCGTGAGCATTTTTTGCAAAACATAATAGAATATGAAGACTGAACTATCCCACATTAGCGACACAAATTTTCACAGTCAAGGATTGCGTAAAAATGTAAGTTTTACTCTGATTTTACTCTGATGAGTAAATAACCGAAATTTTTATTGCTCTGAAAATTACTTTACGAACCTCCGTTAACGTATTTTAGTTCTCTTTATTGAGTTGGTACAATTAAAAAAACTATACTACGCGTATAAAATGCCTTTTTGGCACTTTTAGCATGAATAAAAAATGAATGTACAATATTCATACAATGTCTATAGGGGTGCTTTCACATTCCCTAAATTTCATATTCCCTAAACTTCACACACCCGAAATGCACGAGACTTTACATGCCTTAAATGCACTGGAATGCAAAGCAATGCATTTAGGGGATTGTGAAGGCTCATGCATTTAGGGAATATGAAAGAACTAGCAGTTAGGGGATGTGAAACGCCCCTGTCTATACTATGCGCAGCATCAAATTTAGGGTAAAATTGTGTCAGATCGGGATAATGTATTCAGGCCCAATGACTTCTGGCTACTTATTAAGTAGTATACTAGTCATTGACATTAGTAAAGGGGGATAATGCGGGTTCTTGTTCAACAAGCTAGCTGACAGACCATTATAGGCTTAACAGCATAGTCGCCTACCAGAGTGGCCTCACACTATTAGTTACTCTGTTCATAAAATCATTAAAACAACAGAAAAACAGATACCTTTGAGCCGTGCTCAACCCGCTCAGTCAGCAGAGTCTTCAGGCTGGTCAATGCCTTTGCCACATCCTCCTGCGCCCGCTTCACATCCTTATCTGATCGCTTGTGGCTATCGCCACTAGCAGTGGCAGAGCCAGCTGTTGAAGTTGCTTCAACTAGTGCATGCAGACTGGTGTCCAAGTGCACCACCAAATCTTTTGGTGACTTGTGTCGACCAAACTTCAGCATCTCTTGAAAGTTTCTGAGATAATTAGCTAAATACATTATCATTTAGAGACTTTAGCCATACAGGGTAATATATAACATTATAAGCATTTCAATTAAAAATATTTTTTTGCTTTGATATAAGCAATATGCGTAAGAATGCTTTCAATTACCATAGAGGGATACAGGAGATAGTTATCAAATATTTTTATGGTTAATAAAGTTAATAGCTTTCTACCAAGCAAAAACCTGTCTTAGGAAACAATTATAATATTTAGTAAATTATGTAGGCCTGATTAAAAATCTAATATGACATACTGCTTGTTTTTGAAGACTAAATAAATATTGACAAAAAAATTGAGAAAATAAAACCATTTTGAAATACACTGATTTAAATGTGTACTATTACTTTAAATTTGATTCAAATAATAAATAATTAAAAATAATAAAAAGCAAAAGCGAACAGATGTAATAACTAATATTTTTCATTTAAATGCTTGTTTCATGCCTTTGAAATGAAAAATATTAGTTATTATATCTGTTTGAAAAGATTTAGTTACTTTTGAATCTCTGAAAAGCACTAAAAAGACACTGAAGAAAGTAAGTGCACTGATTGGCTAAAAGCTATTACTTTGTAAAGAAAAGGGAATAGAATTAATCTAGAATAATCGATCTAAAACTACTAAAAATACAAAGTAAACTTGCTTGCATTGTAGCCAGCGACTATATAGGTATTAAAAAGTCTTTCAAATACACATATTTGCATAAGATTAATTAATGCATAATTTTTACGATGAGATTTGTTGTCCTTATTTGTTTAACTTCAGAATCATACATACTGTTTAGTGAAAATCACTCTAGATTGGCAAGGTTTTCACATTTCACATTATTATTTATATAATTTTAAATCGATTAAAAACAAGTTATGCATATTTTTTTCATTGCATTTTTCTTGCTGAAGGCAATAAACGCAATAGGGCAGCGCCAAGAAAGCATCAAAGCTTTCCAGGTCCTAGACTTTAAGGTTAGAAAATAACTCATCAGTTATAATTCATATATTATAGTGACTCTGGTCCACGAAGTAACAAAAAAGAACAATTTTTAATATAGTCATAAATATGATACTTACTTATTTAATAACTAGTTTCTAAGCTGTCAATTGACAATAGCTTGAAAGCGTAGTTTAATTTTGTGTAAAAAACATTCCGGACTTTTGTGGACCTCCAAGTAATAAATTTTCCCGCGTAAAAATCTTTCAACGCAGTAGTTTTTGCCTAGTTATTTTCTCTCGGCTTTGCTTGTCGAGATTAGCATGTAAAAATCTCCGATTTTTTTGTGCGAAAATTATTTCGTGCATGAATTTCCTGCTGAGACTTTCGCTGCACAACATAATCTGCAACATTTTTACATATTTTACATTATAATTTATACTAAAAAATTTGGTTTATTTTATTACCAGATTGAAAAGCATCTGTAAGCTTTCTTAAGGCATATACATTTTCTATTCGTCTGTTAGTTATAGATGCATCGATATTTTTGTCTTTCAGGTCTTAAATATAGAGCGCATCAAAGATCCTAGTTACATATAGTTTCCGACGCAAATCGGTCCACTAGGGTGTAAATGAAATGCTATGCCTGCATGACCCACTAGGATATCCGAGTAAATTTAGACTTTATCAGGCCATTCAGGATTACGAAGTTGTGTCAAAGCTTACAGTGGGTTCCGGCTGAAAAACAAATCGAAGAGCGTTGCTAGACTCTTGCGTTTGGCTGTTCGCACATCTGATAGTTATAGGCATCGATTTAATAGCACAGAAGTCGTACTTATCTAAGCTTATGGGGTTTAGATAAACTTTACGCCTTATGTAATTGTGCGGCAATTTTAAGTTTATAGTAAATCACAGTAAGTCAGACGGCAGTAAGAGGAAAGTCATAGTGCAGCATTTCGGACCGGCACTCATCCAAACAGCGCCTGCGCTCTGCGGCTTCTGTTTCTCTTGACCATTTCTGTCGTTGAAAGACTTGCTGAACACGGCGGATCAGCTCAGTGGCGGCGCTGGTCAGCAAACTGACCAATTCTCTATAAAATTTTGCGGCGTCCAGCCGGAACTGAGGCACCAATGCGGCTAACAGAGGAAAGTTAGAAAACAGCTGTATGCCATGGCACAACCGGGAAAAGTACACCAAAGACTCCTCATCAACGGGTTGGTAAATCTCTAGCGTCAGAGTTGATAGAGCCCCCTGAACCGACTGACTACCTCCCGCTGCTAGGAACCTGGCGTACATCCTGGTTCCATGCAAAATAGATGGTACGTTGAGCGCTACATGACCCACACAGCAGGCCAGCAAGCCTCTGCGCATCCGTATGAACAAGTCCACGCAGATGATTCGATACTCAAGGCAGTGCCGACACTCGGACAGTCGGCACCGACGGGACAACAAGGCGGCAGCGCAGGCGCTCGATACAGCCGCAGCCGGCAGGACATCGTTGCACAAGAGGTCAACTATTGGCCAAACCCAGTCAGCGAACTCTTCGGTCATGGGCCACCGCCGGGTCCAGCCGCAGTAATAGACCCGTTCCTGGTCGCTAGTGGCTCTGCCCACTGTTAATGTCCATGGAAAATGCGCATTGACAAGAACTGCTAAGACGAGCGACAAAATGATGCCGTGCTTCACGCGTTCCGTAGCTCCAGCCTCTGTGACGCTTACAGGCTTCAAAAACAGCCGCCTCGTGTCAAACGCCATAGCCACTTGTAGCAGAGACTTTAAATGGAGCAGACATGAGTAAAACATTGTGATCAGCTGGCAGCTAGACTCGTCCAATACTAATAACGATAGCATAAGCTTCAGGTCAAACGCCGCTTGCAGCCAGAGATCTAGGAAACGAACCGAGAGTAGAACAGTATCCATTACCGTGATTATGAGTGCATAGTAGCAGATCGGGAGCTGAAGGCTCGCATAACGCAGCATCAGCCGGCTGGTGGCTAAATTGCAGAGTGCACCGGTCAGCAGGAGAAGCAGCGGCACGACTGTGTTTAATATGGTGAGTTGCTCGCTACTGAAGTCGCCTGAGCAGATGACGACCTCCTGGTCAGTGGAAATCAAAGAGGTTGATTGAGCTGACTCGGGTATCTCGAATCCAACTGAAGTGACGTTGCCTAGGAGGTAAATATCAGAGTAGTTACCGCCATAATAAGTGTGAGTTAAACGGCTAAGCCATATCAAAACCGTTTTACCTATGGTAGGCAGTGTCTCCTCTTGCAGCTCAGTCCACATGACACAGTAGAAGTCTGTGATCCTGTTCGGGCAATACAAGCTGGCACTCTTGTAAAAGCAGCCATTATTTAGTGCCGCTAGTCGCGTTGTGTTGCGGCGTCGCACCAGCTCTTCTTGAGGATCGGCCGCGTGACCGGACTTGGCCGCGCGGAACCGGATTCGGCCAACGCCGCCGCCGCCACCGCGAGCCAGGATTGCCGTCGGAATCGGCTACGAGTGGTTCTATCTCAGTCTCCTTCGGCCTCGCGATATCGTTGACACCACTGTTGTTGTGTGTTGTGTAGTTGGTGTTTTAGTTTGAATACATTTTTCGCCAGAGAAAAAAATAATGCATTCGAATCTTCATAACTGTCTGTATCGCTCTCTCTTTTTTTATTCTCCCCAGTCGAATATAAAGAGAATGTCTTTAAATTTATGAAAATATTAACGATGGTAGGGAAAAATTATTCTAAGCAATGCTGCTCTATCTATCCCAAATTCCGGACCTCAGCATCGAATATCCTGCCCTGCGAGCTTTCTATCCCTTAATTCTGCTTCGAATCGCATTGGGTTGGCGATCCCAGACGCAAATCAGGCTCCAGGCGCGGTCTTGAAAAAGGAAATAAACGTGTCAGATGATTCCGAAAAACGATCCGGGGGAATTCCACAAAGTCAGAGCCCAGAAGCATCACGTAAAACAGATTGAAGCGAAATCATGAGAAATGAAATTTTATGCCGTGGCAAAAGATATACTCGTAGTATTTTCAGCTGGAGCGTGATTTGGCTGAAGATTTTCATTATGGTTCTCATCAGACATCCTCACGTTTTGGGCTTGGGAATATTGGATAAATAAAATGTTTATCTACACGAAGAAGAAAAGTTAGCTGACCAAAAGGAGATCCAACAATCAGTTGGCCAAAAAGTCGATTTTTGCCGATTCTGAGGATGTCGCTTGAGGTACTCCATACGCGTTGGCTTTATCTGGTAGTCCGACTTAATCAGCAAGCAACGGGCCCCAGCAGCGACATATTATTCATAGAATTTGATGAGTGCATGCGTGCATTCACCCTCACAAGCAAAGATACTAGCTTTCCCCCTGTTCCAGGCAGTGTTGGGCTAAAAAAGCAAAATCTGCAGGAGGGCTGCAGGCACTTTGACGCTTAAAGCGACATCGTCCCACAACCAGCGACTGGGCACGACTGTCCATTGCGCTGACTCCTGAAGCGCGTTCAGTCACACTAAATACGGGATACAGGCATAGACACAAACACAAGCCGGCATCCAGTCACGCACTCACATAGGGTGTACAAGCGGTCGTTCCAGGAATGTACACTCTCTATGTCTTGGGGGGTTGCCCTCATGGGCGTAAATAGCACAACTGGCCCATAGCCCAACCAATTCGTGCACAAGGCCCCAAATTAATGTGACCCTGCGCACGAAACCGCGCTAGGGGAAATAGCCAACCTACAACGTCGAACCTGGACCAGTGGCACACAAGGCAGACGTGCTAGACCGCCGAGCCACTCGCCCCCGGCAGTGTTGGGCGCTTCCGTTACTTTTTAAATTTTGGTTTGACGAATTTTAGGTTTGATTGGTCAAACCATAGTTAAAAAAGTAACGGAAGTGCCCAACACTGCTTCCAGGTTCCATAACCCGCATCCTGCATCCATAAATACTGAGGCATGTTGAATTGCATCGAATTTCGATTTCGTGAACTGCAGTAATAATGCTCGCCGTTCCTTAGCTGGAAAATTGTATAAAAGCTACTTATGAAATAAGTACTGGGTACCTATAAATGCATGGTTGCGGTAATAGCACGGCGCAAGCGTCTTCAAAATTGATGCCCGTCTAGATTTTTTTCCGAATTACTACATTTGTCCCAACAGTGAAGCGAATGTAGCTGAAATAAGGCGAGAAAAAATGTCGATTGATAATTTTTCTTCTTGTCCATCAAAATGTGTGGCATCAATTTGAGATACTGGTGAGAAAAATCCGCACGCCGAATCCAGCTGAGCCCGAGCACAGATCAATAATTGATGCCCGTGTGTGCACGCAATGGATACATTCTTGAGCGAGCCGGCTTGGCTACAGGCTTATTAGTTCGATACACAAGCCGACTCTTCATTTTCACGCTGTTGGCGGTGACCAGTGTGGCCATTCCGCAGTGTGGAGGTCCATCGCTATGATGGATATTGGCTGCCATCTTCATAGAGGGACCAAATTAGCGCTATTGTGCTATTGCGGCTAGCTGTTTTCATAAGTCCTGCGTCATTAAATATTCTTATTGGCAAACGCTTTGGATACGTTGCCCGCGAAGTTAAGCAGCATTAATAAAAAAATGGAATCAAAGGAGCCCCAGTTGTTCGTAGAAAATCTAAATTTTTATAAAATTTGTAGCTCGTATTAATGATGAGATTTTTCTATGTTTTTGCAATTTTATAAATTTGACGTGACTTAGCGAGTCGAAAAACAGCTTTAACTGCTGCGCAAATTTTACTTTCTAAATATGCCGATAGCCAAGAGTTTCATACAGTTCTGCAAATTGTTATTTAGATATTTTTCAGTCCACGCCGACAGTCACACATCATGCAAATTGATACAAATCCTTAAATAAAAAATCTCGTGTTTTCAACGGGGCTATATGATTAAGCGACGACCATCGGACTATATATACAGAGCTACGTTTTCAATTGCATGCAGGACTATCTAATACTGTTGAAAGTGGTAGTGCTTAATACTCAAATCAAGTTTACTTCATAAAAAGTGATTGAACCGTCTCCAAGTACCCATGGAGTCTTACCTAGAGCCGATACGAAGAATCGCGCTAAGCATAATTGACTTTGGACATCCCATCGACGGAGGCTTGTTTCGTGTAATGCGTCAGCATTCTATCATTCAGGAGTTGTACGCAAACAAAACGTTCCAGAAGCGCATACTTCTGTCGCATTTGCTACAGACGCTTCTTTCATATGAGAGTCTGTTCGTGGTGACAGTCTCAAGCATTGTCATGATGTCTCTGCTCACTTTTATGATAGTTTCAGCCTGCTGTCCTAAACGCCTACGAGCAACACGTCGCTTTCAAAGCCATGAATGCGGACTCTACCGACGGACCCCCCGCGTTGGACTGGCTGTACTCCGAATATTTGGCATGGGCTTATTAATTTTGAGCTTTGTGTCATTAGTGACAGCTTTGATTACCAATGTACGGATTTATGCGCAAAGTCACGGACAAGTTAGCGACTCACTGCATGGCAACGTTGGCCGGTCCCTTCAACTGCTGGATTCGTATCTAGAATCATTTGTGCCGAATGCACGGATTGAAATGCGGCCTGTCGTCTCAAAGGCTCTTCAGATGACAGAAGAAGTTCGTCAAAAGTCGCAGAAAAATTTTCGTCACGCTTTTGAGACTGAAATTGGTGCCAGAACTATGATGGAAACAAGCTCAAAGCTGCTGAAAAGTGTCAGCCTTTTCTACTTCTCAGGAAAAAATCACCGAAAAAACATATTAAAGCTGAATACAACTCTCTCGAGCCTTAATAAAAACACGTCTAAAATAGGGTTCTCCGAAAAAGCCTGCGCTGCAGCTAAGCGTCCTAGCACATTTTGTAATCAACACCGTGACAAAGTGAATGAGGCTGGCAGGCTAACAAATTTGGTCCTCAATGGTTGGACGAAGCCAGCTGAGAAATTCAACCGTCAGAATTTAGTTAACGCCATCAGCGAGGCTATGAAGAAACCGGAACAATTTGTCAGCGCTTTAACCGCGAAAGATAGCAGCCCAGAAAAGCAAGCAGCTGAGCGGAATCACAGGCTGAACCTCAGTAGGTCAATCAATGAAGGGATAAATCGCGCATTCGACAGGGACTTAAACTCGACAAAGTTTGTTTTGGACGGATTCGAGAATAATTTAATTGAACTGGAGACACAGGCAGTTCGACCGGCTCGAAAAATTCTGAGCAATGCATCGGGAACTCTGGAGCGTTATAGTAGACGGCTCCTGGCTCGTTTTGAGAGCGCGCGGTTTGGTGCTGCCACTATTATTCTTGTACCAGCGATTGTCGTGGTCACCGTCTTGACATTTGGCTTCGCAGTTCTGATTGCAGCCCCCACACGGACAGTTGGATTAATTGCTCGACTCCGGCCTTGGCTGATAGCCGGGTACCTGGCTTGTACTGTTTGTCTTATTCTGGCGCTGGCGGTCTTCTGCTTTGTAAGTTACGCACAAACTCAGGGCTGCCGGTATTTGGGTGCCGGCGAAAAATGGGAAGCGGCGCTGGGGAATTATACAGCAGATGCCTATCTAGTACCGGAGTTGAACAAGTTGCTGGGAAAAATTCGTAGCCGCCGCCTGCCCGTGCGAGCCATTGGAAGCATCGTAAAAGGTTTCAGCAGCGGCTGCCGCGACAACAAACCCTTGCTGGTCGCCCTGGATGCTGTCCCGTTCATTAACGTCGATTTGACCAGCCGATCCGGTGCTGAAAAGGCGCAGAGGTTCAAAGAAGGTGGAGTGAAAATTCTGAAACGAGAGCTGAATCGGGCAGATTTACTTAGCCTCTACGATGGAACTCAAGTCGATAAGCTCAACAATCTCATAGCTTTCACGAGGGACTATGCCACAGTGGACTTCATTGGAGTTGCCCACGGAATTCGATCCCAGATATCCGCGGCTCTCAAGCAGGCTATTGAACTGCTGAATTCCGTGCAGACAGAGGAATTACTTATACTAAGTCAACTGAGAACGGGCGCTGACCATAGTTTGACGGAGAGCAACCTGTTCAGAATAAATTCAAGTCTTGCCTCTCTGCATTGCCTGTACAACTTTAGTATTTACTATGAAGAGTTACTTACTAAGCTGGAGGAGCGTAAAGGAATCGCAGCCGTAGCTACTGAATTAAATACTGCAACAAGGCACTTTCAGCAATTCGTTTTAAATAAGAGCTTATGGATCGACACGGCTGTGAAACACTACATCAAAAGCATAGTGAACGACACTGCCACCGACTCGTTGCGCATTGCCAAAGAGTCCGCCACCGGCTTTCTGTCGAGTACGGGCCGCTGCAGGCGCTTATTTGAATTCTACTGGACGGCAGTAGGAGTGCCGTGCCGCAGTCTGCTGTATCCCCTCAGCGCTCTGTGGCTGTGCCTGGCGACGCATCTCTGCTGCGCGGTGCCCCTGCTAGTCTTCGGCGCGTTGGTCAGTACCTGCGTGAGGGACGATTTCGAGCTGTTCAGTCACCAGACTGAGAGCTCCGATCTTGTAATGACCAAGTATTCTGGTCGGATAAAATGACTTTGATTTAACGAGGAACAATGTGTCGAGCTGTTGATGAAGCCATTTCTCAACACTGTAGAGTGACAAATTTTATTAATAATTAAATTTACAAAACCAGACCTGACTCGTATATGGTAGGATTGCTTAAAAGTTTTCCTCATGAAATTGACTACTGATTGAATTTAGCTAAATACGAGCGTAGTTAAATAGATCAAGCTTTTGTAGGTGGTGATTTCAAATTTTGGCAAATTTTTTTTGCCAAAGCTAAATTTACGCGCAATTTAGGCTACTTCAGTAATTCATTACAATTATTTACTCCTAATTATCAATTTTGTACTTAGCCATTGTATTCTGAGAAAAAAATCAATTACTTTTGCATATATTGTACAAGAAAAACTTGCCCCAAAATATCAGTAACGAATGTTTTCAATCTGACATGATTTGTTCCAATGCTCTACCAACCAATATTGTAATGCTCACTTGAATAAACAGTAAAATTAAGTATCATTAAATATTCGCCAATTTTTAACGTTTATTTACGTTAGAAAGCAGTTGTCTCAACAAATAAATCTATATATACACATTAAAAACTGTTTTGCTAACTGAACTTTTAATGATGCACTTTTGATTGCGTTGTCTTTGGGTGTGCAATGAAGCCGGGTTTGAATTAATTCGCCTTTAATTAATCGCTGGATGCTAAAATTTTGCTTTTACGAGCGTCATTCGTATTGCATTATCAGGCATCGGACTTACCTGTCATGATTCTACGCTACGCATAGAATGCTCACTGTAGATCCCATAAAGCATTTTCTATAAACTATTATTCACCCCAACCCAACAGCCTAATTAGTTTAGCTCCAGCTAAGACAGAACAGAACTTAGCTCTGGCTCCTATCTCACTTGATTAATTTTTTTTAAACGCGCTTTTTTCCTGGTAGAATCCACCTCGCTTCTCCCTCAACAAGTAGTTAGGGCTCCATTCATTGTCCGGCAGACGGAGGGCTGATGCATAATTAAGCATTGCCTCCGCTTGCACAACAATAGGAAGCGGGCATTTATCCCCCCCCTAACCCTCTTCGGCATCCTTCTAGGTTGGTCAAACAATGGCAAACCCAAGGTTTGCGTGGCGGAAAGAGACTCTACTTGAGAGGCCCCCCGCATTGCGGAAAATTCTTTTCCTTCGCCACTCCGAGCAACTCCTCATCTGCCTCACTCAAAAAGCCATTTGAATTGGGAGACTCCCACGACAAAAGCTTGCCCTCCCCCTTAGCAACAGAAAAACTAAAATTTGTTGACGCAATTGAAGGCGCTACCAGCTTGACATCGGGACTGGGGTTGCTGGGATATTTAGGTTGAAATATGGGGCAGCTGTGGCTCACATTGTGGCTCTCGCAAAGCTTTTTTTGCCAAGGTAAACTGTTAAACCTAATTTACAGACTAGACTGAAGTTTTTTTAAGTTTGCCATCCGCCAAAGGATCCGTTTGCGACATCCAGTAACCAGGATGCCTTCAGCATTAAGGATGCTATTCGTCGTCATCTTTCTGGCCTCAGTAATGGCGCCTTTGGAGGCCAGATATTGTAAGTTATCTTTCAAAAGTCAAACGCACAAGTCGTAATAGAAGCTAAAAAATCTGTACTAGAAATGAAGCTTGATGCTTGTAAAACTGTTTGCAGTCTGCCCAACTCTCTGGACGCAGTACTTCGACCGCTGCATCCGCCTGTTCGCCATCAGCTACCAGCAGTCAGCTGCAGCCGCCTACTGCGCTGGACTCAGCAACGGGGCCGGCGCCAGGGGGGTGCTGTACGCGCCACGCACCAGGCAAGATTTGGCTCTATTCGACCACATCGATTGGGTCAACAGGAGGTTCTGGATTGGCGCCGTTCGAAACACTTCGAATGTCCATAAATTCTTTGATTCGGTGGGTAACGAGGTGCCAGAGGACTTGTTCTACCTGGCACTCACGGAGGGTGACGGGCTGAACTGCGCTGTTTACAACACGGATTTAGGCCGGCTTGAGCTTGAGAGCTGCTCCAGAACTCACCACTTTTACTGCCAGCTACCGTCAACTACTCCGAGTGGTGAGCAGAAGCTGATCTGAAGTATTGTAGATGAAGTACTTTGATCCTAAATCTCGATGGATAGAACGGTTTATTTCGATAGGCATTACAATGAGCTTCCCCAATGCATGATGCGCGTTTTTCAGGGTTTTGCTCACCATCATTTTTACCGATGTTCATCAACATGGATGTCAGTGGCACCGACGACCGTGACAGGGACTCTACCGGCCTGGCAACCCACTATCCACTCTACTATTTTTATCCCATACAGAGCGGCTACGCCGATGTGTACGGACTGAGCTACTGCGGTGTAGGTGGCCAGAATATTCTATTATGTCCTCATAAAACATTCCAGTTTAATAGATTAATATTGCTATTCATCAACTTCAGGTTACTGGTTGCAGCACAGAAAGCCGCGATAGATATCTATACTACAGGTCCAGTGGCTCTACTTACATTTATACCTCATACTCATCATGGCGAAGCTATGAGTATGTCTGCCTAAGTGAGTCATCGAGTCTAATTAATCGAGATGAAATAATTTTTGAATGCTTTTTTTTCATATAAACTGTATTTATTCAGTAAGTGTAAACGAGAAAATTAGGCGAAGTAAGCAAGCGATAGATGTTTGCATGTTTGTTTCGATAGCTAGCAGACAAAAACAAACATGCGGAGCTGCCAATTTTAAAGATGTAATTACGGCATCATAGAAGCAATCGAATAGTACAAAGTTGGACTAGAGGTGCGAAACATTACTTGTTTAGCGCTCTAGATTTCTATGCTGCTCCATAAATAAATATTTTCTCTTGTATTATAAAATTCGAAAATTTAAGGTTTGAACAGATAGACAGGGAAATCATTTTCGTCACTTCTGGATTATCATAGACTGGCTTGTCGCTTGCTTTAAAACTTCTAAATAGCAAAGACACTTCGGTGGCAATGTATTTTGATTGACATGAAATATTCCTGCAGAAGACGACGAGAGAATACCTCTTCTGTTTGGTATTCCCGGTAAGCTAAATGTCAGCTTCAGTGCGTCTTCATTCGTTAATTTTGCCAGACCGGAGTACGTTGTCATTAACAACACTTTCAAAATGGGAGGTGAGTACACACACGATTCAGCTTTTACTTCGCTCCGAAATAAGTTTTGAGTACTTTTACTACGAATACAGTTTCGAACTGCTAAAAAATTGTACAGGCCACAGAGTGTGCAAGTGGTACCGCGAGTACTATGGTGATCTAGACGTGAACCAGAACGGCGAAGCTTGCGTTACCCATAGCGCGTGGCCTGCTGCCACCAGCAAGTGCCGCACCGGTAAGCAATCTGCTATTCGCCTGTTTTGATTCGATTTAGTTTATTCGATCATGCCATTAAATACTGATTAAAAGGCTCTACTGGACTATTTTCCAGAGTCCCTATCCATCACTTGCGTGAATAGCGCTTCAAGCCGGGTTGCATGCGAGGTTCCGGATTGCTGTGAGTCGAACAAAAAGTCTGGATGAAATGTTGTTTTACAAAGTTTCTCAACAGTGTTTAGGCAGCAGTAAATTAGTGTCATCACACGCAGGCTAGCAATGTTATGATAATTTGCTATTTTAGCCACCGGGACATATGGCAGTGTCAATTTCTACAGCGGTAGAGGAATGCAGAGCATGTTCGCTGAGTTTTTCATGAACAAGAAGGTGAAGCTGTCTTACGCCTACGAGACTAGCGGCTTCAGTTCAGTGGAAACGAACAACTACCAGTCCTCGGTCACAGCTGACAACATTTATTACTTGCTGATTGATCTGAAGACTCCAACATTTGTGACGCTTATCATTCCTCACACTGATGCAGGTAAATTTTGCTATAAACTGGCACTTAAAATTTATTTAAAACTTGTTTTGTGTCATTTTCATTGCAGCAAGTCAAATGCGATGCATCTGGACGGGTGTGTCGAACACGTGGAATTCCACTTTGGATGAAGCGGCTTTCGATGGTTGGATGTCGTGCGGTGTCCAAGAGAGAGCTGATCCAAGCGATGGACATTTATTTTTCCACTGCCCACCAGGAACAGTTAGTAGATACGTCGTCCTAACAAGAAGGAAAAGCTGCGGCTACCACAGAATTGACCACATAAAGATTTATGGCGACCACTGTAAGCTGTTCAGATGAAAATAAGGTTTTGCTTGCAATTACTTGAAATAAGAAAAACGTCCATTTGAACTGGAAATTATTTTCAGACTATGACGTGAACTTCATTCCTGGAAGCTCCTTCGTGAATCGGATTCCTGAGTCAGCGGAGAAGGATCTGCAAACCAACAGAAACGTCACCTTCTCGACCCTAATTCGCAACACTTACGCTGATTTCTTCCTCACTGCTGGAACCACTTACAGGACCATGCTTGATCAGGTATTAATACGAGCTACAAGCATATACGCTCGTAGTTGGCATTCTTGAGCACATTTCCGCAAGTTTAACTGGTATCTTTTTACTGCATTTATAAATGCCTTATACTGTACCTATCTGCAGCGAATCAGATTCCGTCTGACCGGTGACTCCGCATCGAATGTGCTGTGGATCTCCAACGGCTTTGTGCTGAACAAGGCCATCAGCTCTAGCGAGATCCCGCTAAATGCAGTGTTTTATCTGAACAAAGCCAATACTCTGGCTCGGATGGGCAGTCAGAACGTATTCGACTTTCACGATTTGTCATTCAAGTTCCAGTACAACAGCACAGCCGACGAGAACCTGACCATCGAGGCCTACATCGATTCAACACTGGTGGGCGTGTTTTCTGACCCAAGCAACGCTGCCAACTTCACGATAAACTCGGCGGGTTTCTCCAAGAAGCCGGGCGACACCGAGTACAACGGAGTGGTGGTGCAGTTTTTAGGCGTGCTGAGTAAGTTGCTCAGATGAGTTTTTCAAGGGCATAACTAGGCTTGAATTAAAGCATCTTCTTTTTAACTGACAGACTCGATCAACGCTGGTTTCTGGCAACCATCAGCTTTCTATGGAGACGATCAGGACTGGCATCAGGTAAAGTAGCTGTTTTTCAAGTTTTAATAAAAAAAATAGAAGATCTGTGTCGTGCGTCGCTGTTCTTTACAATTGACTTAAACTTATACTAGGTGGCGTTCTCATCATTGGTGTGGGTTTACTACGCTGGCTATAGCAGAGGCGCGGACTCAAGAGACCAGGAT
The DNA here is from genome assembly GCA_950096795.1 of Macrostomum cliftonense. Classification (NCBI taxonomy): domain Eukaryota; kingdom Metazoa; phylum Platyhelminthes; family Macrostomidae; genus Macrostomum; species Macrostomum cliftonense. The sequence goes on along the minus strand of CATNEM010000288.1, from coordinate 61,728 downwards.
CAGGGCGCAGTGCGCACAGTTCGCTTGTGGTCGGCAGATCTTGTCACCTGGATACCGCTGGATATGGGCCTGAACACTCACAGAGAGCCAATGTACGTTAGCAACACTTACAAGCACTCCAACTTTGTCGCCATGAAGCCACCAAAACTTCTACTGGGAATGCGACACGTTGAGTTCGATTACAATGGAATTTTCCAACTTAAGTTCATGCTGTACGGAAAAGTGGCGGCTGGTAAGTGCTTCCTTGCTTACTCATATCGGTCTTGCGGAGCTTTAAAAAAGTAGCCAATACGATAATGATGACTGGCTCCCAGAAAAAGGCATGAAAACCGCATTTAAAACCAATTTAAAGGCGAAAATCGTTAAACTGCATGATGAACCTTAGTCAATAACCGATCTAGCAATTGCTAAGTATTTTAGTTGGATGCATTTATAAGTCTCCCTAAAAAATTCACGTATCAATTGCCTAATATGCCACAAAATTATGTTCAGAAATGCAAGGTGGCGCCAGATTCCCTTGGCTGATCTCTCGGTATCAGTCAGTCCAGCTGTCTTCCCAGCACAGCAGCACCTATCCTGGCTACCGGGCCACCGACGGTTCGACAAACACCTACGGCAACACTTATTCATTCTTTATTGTATCTTCTACCAGCGGCCTGCGTTGGGCCTACGTGGACATGGTTGTGCCCAGGAACTTCTCCTACGTTGTTGTCTATACAAGGAATGCTGGAGACACCCGTAAGACAGAAATATCAACTATATACTTAAATTTATACGAGTAATTTTGCATTCGATGTATAATCAGAGTAGTAGGTTAATCTAATGAAAAATTTCTGCTTTAGATATCTTCACCATCCGTAACACTGAGTACTTCGCTCAGCTGACCACAATGAGTGGCTCGCCTACATTTTTGGCATCAGACCTTTGCTATCAGCTAGGAAATACATATCGCAAGCCTGACGATCTCAAGTACATCGACTATCTGATGTTCCCATGTGAGAAGGTAAGTACATAATTTTCAGGTGTCTCTACTATAACTTTCAACACCTGCTCCGTTCAATTTAGCGCTTCCAACATGCGCTTTGGTTTGAAACCTCGATTATTGACTTATTTTATCGCTTCCCATTTTCAAATACAATTAACATGATTGTAAACCTTTACCAATGCTATCTGAATGACGAATTTCCCATAGACTGCCAGATATCTAACTGTGCGAAAGAATGACGGCATCACAGAGCACCTGAGCATTGCTGAGATCGAGGTTTACGGCACTCTGCACGGTGAGTCTGTCTTAGATGGATAGCTAAGTCTCGGAGATATTTAAAGGTTCCAATATTGGAACCGACATCATTATAAATATTAATTGTCGTATTATAGCTGTCTTAATACGTTATCGTGTGTTTATAAGTTATTTTTGTACGCACATCACTAAAGATTCGCCATTTTACAATGTACAGCAGTACTCGTAAACATCGAGTTACTGATGGTTGAGCAGTTAAATAGAATGGCGCCGAAACGAGATCTTATGAAGCCATTCCTGTCAATCATTTATTCCAGCGGATCCGCAGCTCAATGCGCTGGCCCAGGTGCCGATGGGTCTGGGTGACTTTGTCCACTTCGAGTGGATGATTGCTGGAGGCACGCAGAACCTGGGAGGCCTCTTCTCCCTGCCGCTGTCAGCTGGCGAGACGCCATTCATAGAAATTGCTTTACGATTCCAGTCGATAGGCTTGACGGCGTCTTATGTGAGATTCTATTTCCCCATCAGCATGACCGTCACGGGCATGATTGTTCAGGGCAGCGGCAAGCGCTCGAACGGCCTGCGAGGCTGCCCCTACAACTACCGACTGCGCTACTCTCGGTTCAAGGACAGCAGCCGCATGCAGGACGTTGCGGACCAAGCCGGCAACTATGTGAGCCCTTCAAGTTTCGCCTCTTTGTCCAGTAACTCAGTTTCTAGGCGAGAGCAAATCCACATCGGATCATAATTAATAAGCTGCTACTTATTGTTTATTCCCCAGCACAAATAGCGTCTCCATAGAATTCTAATTTTTTTCGAGAAATTTCCAATTTTTTTCGGGAAAAAACGACAGACAAGAACGATGCAGCGCGTAGAGAAGATGAAAAATTAATAATTCAGGCTTAGACTTAAGTACTGAAATTTTTTATGTGCTCAAACAAACATAGAAAGCTGGGAGAATTGTCAGCAGTTTGTTTCCCGTACCTGCATTTCCATGGCTCTGACTGATTTCTCATACAATTTTCCTCAATGACGTTTGAATTCGTTGGTCTGACTGGCGGCATTAACCACCAAAGTGATATTATTAGCATTTTCTTACAGCCAAACTAATAAACAATCTTGCAGATCGAGTTCAAAACCATTCAGCTGTCTGTCAGCACACCTGGTATTAACTTCCTGCCGCAGCCCATCGAAACTGAGCTTCTCGAGGCCGTCATGCTGGGCAGTTGGCATTCCAGCGCTTGGAAAATGGAGGTCCTTGGATTCCCAACCGCTAGTTGTGAGTTATGAATTGAGTGCATGCTTTTTGGCATCAGTGGCTGTATGCAAGTGATTAAATACGGCTTTGGGGGCTCACTGTAGCTACTAATTTCACACTAACGCTGTATCAGCTACTTGGCTGTAGTTTGGACCTGCAGACTCCTATTCGTCAGTTTAAAAGATTCACAAAATGAGCTAGCAAATTCAGGCATTTTTTGAGTCGGCATTCAAAACGCCCATGACAACTAATCCCGCTGATTTTCAGTGCGCAGCATCATCTCAACCAGCAACTACACAATGGAGAAGATAGTTACCGATGAGGAGCAGGTGATTCGCATCGACTTCAAAGAAATCTTTTACTTGACTTCCATCCGAGTGACCGACTTGGACGACAATGATAAATTCTTCATCACATATCGGGTCACGTGGAATGGTACGGACAGGCAGTTGCGAACGCCTTGGTACGATCAGGTGTACAATGTGAGTACGCTTGGACACTGGATCTAATAGACTGTAGGGCCCAGTTTACAGTGAGAACTTAACAGTAGGAGTACCAAGCTATTTTTAGCAACGCAGTGAAGTAAGCGGTGGACAGAAATATATTCACAAAGGCGTGTTAAATACTCCTTGCTGACGTTATAAAGAAAGGATAAACTCGCCATCTTGGGCAATCCCTAGTTTTAGCGAATGCTTAGTACACAACATTACTGAACTGGGCATTATAAGGAAGACTTGGCCTATTATAGCCAAAAAAAGATTTTACACCTATCTATAGTTTCCAAGTCCATTGCATTTAAAGCAAAATCCAATATATGATTCCATCCACCTGCTCATCTGCAGTTCTCAAGCTTGAATTCCACTGAAGATTTCTTCATGCCCGTGATTCTGACGCCAAGCTCGATCGAACTGCACTTTCAAATCAATGCCACCATACAGACGTCAGACATTGTTAATGTTAGAGGCATCGAAATCAACGGTGAGTGTAATTCCGCCAGTATTTGATTCCTTTATTTGAATTCTCACCTTTCGGGATGTATATTGTTCAGTCAATATTCAATAAATTTTCTTCTACCCATTTAACTCAACCAGTCTTTAAACAATCCTCATGAGTTTACGAAACCTAAGATGGTCACCCAAACTGAAATCTCCAAAACTATTGGCCTGTCATGGGCTTAAAAGCTTCATTTTCGTTCGGTCTCTTCTTTTGAGAGCTATATAAGCCCATAATTATCTCGCTGGTTCGCAGAGGAGTGCCCGCAAGGTTGGCGCCCGCTCTACAACATCTGCCTCAGGATCGTCCCGTCCGCTCTGGACTGGAACGCTTCGCTGCAGTATTGCCGGAGCCGCTACTGGAACGGGCGCAACGGCACTCTGTTCATGCCGAAGACTGCCCTGCTGCGCAACTTCGGTCACATGAGGTCAGTCCAAACTCCAATTAGTGTCGAATTGCGCAGTTAGAACCATGCGCACGAGTATTGAGGAAATTTAAGCTCTTTTCAAGGATGTTAATTTTATTTCATTTTTTTCAAAGTTTTTATAAATCTACAAGACTATCGGGATAAGGGCCAAGCCAGGGCCGAATTCCAAACCAAAGGGGTCAATCAAAGCAGGGAACCCAACAATAAGGATTTTATAGCTGAGCACCAATTGATGAATACAATCCTCTCTAAAAGCAAAGTGCTAACGATTATTCACCGATCAGCTTGCGAATAAACTCATTCTAGAAACATGCAGTTCCACGTCGGCGCGTACAGAAACGCGTCAACAGGCCGCTGGTTCTGGCTGGATGGAGAGGAGGTTGAGCAGGGGGCATTCTACATGGGCCAGCCTCAGAGCAGCCCGTGCGCGTACCTGTCTACCGACTACAATGGCCTGTATAAGAGCGACTGCACTGAAAGCCTGTTCTTCCTGTGCCAGATTCCCAAAAAGCTTTGTAAGTTTGAAAATTTATCATTAAAAAACTAGTGCTCTATTCCAGTATCGCTTTTTAATGCATTCTATTTCAATATCTGACCATTCATGCTTTTTCAGGGCCAGATCGACCGCAAACAGTGGTGATCAATACATTTTATCACAGTGGCATAGGAGAAGAGGATGACAAGCAACGCTACACACACGGACCATCGTATGAACTACTTAGCATGTGGACGATGGACAACGCCTATCAGTACATTCCAATCATTTATGACACAACGAACGCAGCGAATATGGATACCTGGGCTGTATCTATTGGCACTGAGAGCATTCAAAGTTTGACAAGCAAAGCGCCTGCCTATCATAGGACTCACGTAGCTAATGGTGAGTGCTTTTTTGAGCTTTAGCTAAAATCTGCATAAATTAAGGCTCTAAAAAATCGCTCTCCTATTTTAAGGCTGCCTGGAGCCTCTGCTGTACCCCGATCCCGGCGTGCTGGGGGTTCGCATCAACGCATCGTCGTCCAACTCGAGAAGGGGTCCCGAGATGGCGTTCCTCGGCTCTGTCATGTCTAAAGAGGGTGAGTTTCCTGCTTCCTCAATGACGAATCATTGTAGCTTAAAATCGCATTCAAAACCACTCTTGCAGACCACGTTCAGTGCGCATTAAGCAGAGCCGACTATCAGTTCTATGAAGGACCGTGGTCTGTCACTGAGCAGGGATACGCTTGTGTGAACTGGGACACAGTGAACAACGTCTTTAAGGACTACAACAATTCCTGCCTAGAATGTGAGATTTTTACTTTGTATTGTGGGTTCGCACGTCACTCCTTGAAATTAAAACGGTAACTTTATCTTAAGACCCAAGTTAAAAGTAGTCAAACGTCGGGCTAAAGAGGCGAAAACAAGCCAATATATGTACTTGCAATACTGATGTATGCGCACTGCACTCGAAAAAGCTTTAAAAACTTGTAAGGTCAGCGAAGCACGAATCAAACAAAACTAGCACAATGCTCACGGTAATGACATTGAGGGCTCTAATTTTTTAAATAAATACTGATATCTCCCCTCAGATACAACCAGTCGCTATTCGAGCTGCTACGATCAAGGTGGCACAATCAGAGACTGCTACCATTTGCAGAGGGCGTATTGCAGTAAGAAAAAGCTTTTTTGTTCTGAAAATAAAAATGTTTTTTAGTCTGCCTGGCCACAATAAAAAAAGACATTAATGCAAAAAACATTCCAGGTCAGTACTACCATCCGCCAGCTCAGTATGATTATATCAGCAATATCCTAACCGACAAAGTAGTCAACTTCATCGGCATCCGGCAGGCTTACTCCATGAATTTAGACTTCGGTTTCTATCTGAACACCGACGTGCTCAGCGTAGCAACTCCGCCGCACAACTGGTGGATTCTTTTTGACCTGAAGCTGCGCTACAAATTCTCGCAGTTTCGTATTGATCCAAGTGCGCAGTTTTATATTGGGCTAGTAAATTTCTTTAATATAAAAGCACCAAATAAAAGCAATCGAATTCCTCCAATTTCAGCACGAAACCTTTACAATGTGAGCTTCAGGACCAGCAATTCATGGGATCGCAGCCTCGGGGACCTGGCCTTTGAGAGCTGGGATATTTGCTTCAACTGGAACTTTGTGGAGCCACTGTCAACTCACGCCACATTCATCAACTGCTACGCACCTCAGACAGCTCGGTACTTGGTGCTGGTTAGCCCAGTGAATAACGTTGGGAATGCCCGAATGGATATAAACTATATTAATATACCTGGAGACGAAGGTACGAATGCGCGATACGATAGTTGCAGGCGATATCAAGGGACCAATGAAAGTTTATTACACCTATAATTTCAGTGAATGAGATGGGCGCTAGAAGCCGATTTGAGAAAGCTTTACCGACTGCCCAAGTCTCTGGTGGCGAGCGCTCTGCAAACTAACAACCTCACTTTCTACATTCGGTTGAACAGTGCGGGTCTCAGGCTTCTGTTCTCTGCTCACTATGCTGAGTCCGACATCATGAGACAGGTTTGCTAGCCGGTTTATTTTGGTATTGCTGATCCAGAAATTAATCGTTTCACTTGATCTGCTTAACCCACAGAAACGCTACGAGTTCGACCTCAATGCCAATGGAACCGCTCTGTGGCTGTCAGCTGCTGCCATTCGCGAGGGCGACTTCTACGGATCCAATCTCAGAACAGTCGGGGGCATCAGTCTTAGACAGCTGGCTCCCGTCGCTGCTGACACAGAGGAATACCTGCCTCTCAGCATTACCTGGACTGACTGCGACTCCTTCAACTGCTCCATCTACTTCGCCTGCAACGGGCAGGACATTGGGCATGGCATCGTGTTGGCCATCGACTCTATCAACTTCACTTCAGTGTCGTACCTTGCCTTGGTTACCGACAGCATGCACACTGGGCCTCGGGTGATGTATGACATGCCGAGTGAGTTTGTTTTACTAAATGACATTGCAGACAATGATTTTTGAGAAGAGGACTTGGATTATATAAAAGAGGAAAAATATCTGGATAAAATTCAATCATCTACATTTCTTTTTACAATGTGGAATGGTAGCTAACTAAGAGCTTTTTTACTTTTTTACTCGGACTGAATAAAATTTCACCCTGACAAGGCTATTTGAAAGTGAAATTTAAAAGTGTCTAGTGGATGCATTGAAATATTGGAATTAAAATAAAAATATTGCACGACAGGCTCACGATACCTGGGATTCTGGAGTCCAACTACAGTCCAAGGCGTTAGTTCTGCAGCTGGTTTCCACGACTACATTCAGGTACAGCATGACTTGCTTGCAACAGATAACTCGTTGTGGCAATTCAAAATCATGGAAAAATGTATTTTGCTTGCCTCTTCAACAGGCCTGGTTTGACAACTTTGTAACTCTGTACGCGCTGAGCATTCAGGCTGGGAGCAGCCGGTTCGACACCAGCACCAGCTACATTTCCTACATGCACCTGGTGCAGCTCACTTACAGCTCGGACAATTTGGCTTACACGCCATACATTCATGTAAGTGATTGATAGCCTATCATTGCATTCAAAATCATGGAAAAATGCCAAAAACGAGATATCTGTTGCAAATTTCTACTATACTAAATGTCTAATGTCTGTCTGTCTGTGTCTCTGTCTGTGGCAGCTTTCTCCGTAGCGATGTAGAGCTCGAACGGCTCAACCGATTTTGATCAAATTTTTGCCAAAAGATTGCAAATTCTTCGAAGATGAGACCGTGAAAGTTTGCAAGCTCTGCTCCAAGTGGAAGGGGATTAAATATTCGAAAAACGTAATATCTCTATAATTTGGTCCTGTACTGCGTATGGTGTTGACTTTAAGGTATAAATTTGTGTGCTGAAATTGAGAAAAGTAAGGTCGCACAGACAGGATTCTGGATGACCCTGAACGCAGAAAAATCATAAATCCATTCATTAAAAAGTATTCTCTAAAGTTCCAACACAAATTAAGAGTAAAAAAGTGAATAAAATGATGTGGGAACTTAAGCATTTAGGAAGCCATGAGATGAGATGCTCAAAAATGACTGGCATAAATAACATCAGTTGGACCTCGCATGCTAAGCAATAAAAATACTTGTAAATGCCCCCATTGTCACACCGAAGCATCTCTTGGCGGGGGGAATGATGATTTAAACTGAACCGAGCAGCTTTGAAATTGTTAAGAACATGCTTTCAATACAAAGAAGGTTCCGAAATTGAAGCCGATTCTCTTTCGTATCGACAATGCTGGTAGAATCGCTGAACACCACGCATCTCGCTTAGATTTGGGATCTCAAAAAAATCATTTTTCGGCTTTCCTTTTCAGTACATACCAGGCTCTTTCAACGGGGGAGATGTCGTATCCAGCTATCGTGTTTTACCCGAAATTCACGCACTTACTTTTCGAGTTTACGCCTACAGCTATCACAGACGTGCTGAGATCAGGTGGATGCTGTACGGCTGCAAAAAGTGTAAGCGAAAGAAATCAAAATTAATATTTTTACTTGTCCATAAGTACTCCATGTCTGCAGCAGCTGCCTGATTGCACTTTTTTGCAGCCAAGCACAACGTCCAGTTCCAGCAGTCGGTGATCATATCGAGTTATCAGTCTGTCCGCAGTTCAGGTGTCAGTTCGCACAGCGAGAGAGGTGTTATTGATCAAAACCGGTCGCCCATCTTTAGCTCCGGGTGCTGGAGGCACTATGCAAGGAATGCTTACATCACCATCGACCTTGTGTTTCCCCGATACATTGAGAAAGTCTACGTCTGGGCCCAAACTAACGATGACAGAGGTAATTCAGATAGTTTAATAGACCGCTCGCTTACATCTGCTAATAACTTTCTGCATCGATATCTCCAGGAGTGGTGACGAATGAGGTGAACAAGTTCACGATGCTGTACATTTCGAATTCTTCCCATGTTGGAAGCTCCAGGCATCATCGTGGACAGGGTGGGCGACGCTGTCGTGCCTCAACCGTGGCTTGTCAATGTAGCACGGGTGAGCCTTTTCCGATTATTTTGTTTTCAATTAATGCATTCTTACTCTTAATTTCTCAATTTGAATCCAAGAGTTCACACCATATTAGAATTCTTGAACTCATTAAAGTTGAAAAATGCCTTCGAAAAGCTTCTAATACGTTTCCTTCTCGCCACTATTTAAAAATGATTCCGTCAATCGTAAGCACTACGATATGATCTTTTTTAGTTATGAATTATTAAAATTATGAATATTAAAAAACAATCCACTGCTGTCCATTTCCTCCACTCAGGCTGCTCGATATGTCGGAGTGGGAAGCTACTCCAACTCTCTAGTGCACTACACCATTTGCGAGATCGAAGTGTACGGCTATCCACTGGGTGAGCCTGGACGGAGACTTACAGATCTGCTGCCACATTCCCTGAATTGGATCTTTTCCTTTAAAAATAATGAAGAATTATCCTCTTGCTGGTCATGACACGTTCAGCTCTGCAGGCCTGCAAAGCAGTCCTAAGTAGCTGATTGAAGCACTTTAGACTCCCATTTTGTGGAATTACTTATCGAGATCAATTGTCCGCAAAAATGAAAAAAAGGAACTTTTCAGAAATCAAAAATTTTAATTTTTCTGCTTTTTTTAAAGAAAATATTCTGAAGTCTATAATGTTTGTCTTCATTGTGACTTTGTCTCTCGATAAACTGGAACCACATAATAGCTATATTACTTAGAAAAGCCACCATATTAACTCGTATATGCATAAAAAAGCCATCCATGTTAGCTTGTGCAGATAATTTTTGAAAATACGAGAAATTTATTTTTTCGCGAAAATTTGTAAGCTTCAATACTGTAGCGTCTTGGTTCTTGAGACATCTTTGCCGACCACTTGACAACCAAGACTTCTTACTACCGATGTGAAAAGCTTTCGAGTTACAAACAGCCTTTCAGTGCTAGAATCAGTGCTGATTAGGTCTATTTTCCACTCGCCCTGCTTTAAACAGGCAGCCCTGGTGACCAGCTCGCAGAGCTGGTGTTCGTGCGCACGGGCCTGGGCTCCCGCTACCCGGCCACAGCTGCCAGAGCCAGCCGGGTGTCCCAGTACGCCGGCGTTCACCGGCGATGTTTACTCGCTGCCGCTCGAGTTCAGCGGTGACGAGGCCTTCAACACTGCCCTAGCATCTATACGGGAACGGCTACTTTGACCTGTACCTGCCCTGCGTTTACACGGTCACTGGCTTGATCATGCAGGGCTCGTCCAGTGCACTATCCGTACTACGGCCGCTTCACCTCTTATCGGATCCTTTACGCCTACCAGAAGCGACAAGACATGCTGGATTTTTACCGAGACCTGGAGACCAACAGCGCTGTGAGCACAAAATCAGTTGAAAAACACTTACTAGCAGACCACCATAGGAGTGTACTTCACAAATTTACCAGGCGTGAAACCGATTATTAAAAAAGCGGTTCTTATTGCCTACCCTCGTTTGATAGCCTGCTAATGAAAAGTACTTAAACAAAAGATGTAGCCTGATAATTCTTGTGAACTTGAATTACTAAAACGATAAAATCGTTACTTGTTACTCAAAGGGGATGATATACTTCTAAGTAATTTCTGATGCAGAAATACATTTGAAATGACATTTAGATAAGCTTCAGCGGTCCACGCGATGAAATGGAACGCCGACGGGAAGTTTTCACCAATCCATTCCAAGCTCAAATTGTTAGAGTCGACACTCTGTCATCAAGTGGCCGCACGGCCATCAAATTCGATTTGCTTGGCTTCCCGAATGACACCAGTGAGCTGTTCACAGATTTTAAAGCTCGCATATAGATTTGATATGAATAAATGCGAGCTAAAATGGCATATTTAAACCTTTTTGCAGATAGCACCCTGATTCCCGAGGAGCATATTAACATCACTTTGCTGAACAGCTCGGCACTGCTAGTGTCATTCAAATATTTCTACCACCTCAACTTTATGAGGTTTAACAGAAAGTCATCTGGCCATCTTCGATTCTATCTGAGTTTTGAAGAGATTGTTGGAGAAGATGAGACGTTTAAGGTGTTCAATACTACGTGGATGGTACGTAAAAACCCATTTATGAATTTTCTGTGCTTTCGTTTTTTACATGTTGAAACATTTACCCCTATATTTTCGTCTTTTTAAAATATTGCAGTTCAATGTACAGTCCGCAAATCAAAGCCTGCACTTCCCGCAAGTGCTGCAGCCTCTGAAGCTCACATTCCACATTGTGAACGGCAGCCTGACTCCTGATGAGCTGAGCCTGTTTGGAAAGATGACCAACGAGTGCCCTGACGGATTTACGCCGCACTTTGATGTCTGTCTTGCGCACAATAACTGTGGCTGCCACTCAGGCTGTGGCGCAGAGGCACTGCCAGAGCTACCGATGGGCGGGGCACAGGGGAACACTCTTCATGCCTAAGGATGCCATGAAAATGAACTTTATTCTTGGAAAATAGTATGTCTTCATCGAGTTTGAAAATTATTCCGTTGCGAGCAATTCACAGTGCCTGACTTTTTTAAAACAAAATATTGTACTCAAAACTTCAGCTACGACTGGGAAGTGCACGTTGGTGTCAGGAGGAACTCCAGCACTGGCGGATGGGAGTGGTTTGACGGCGAGCCGGTGAGCGATGGATCCTGGGCTGCAGAGAGAGCTGGAAACTTGCATGCAGTGTGGAAACCCTGGTTCAATGGACTGATTCCAAAGGGACAGTTACTTCGGCTATTCTTCGTATGTGAAATCCCAATCGTAAAACGTAATTTTTTCTGCACTTCTTGCCGACGTAGTCGAGTTTTTAATCACCCAGACTATCCAAAAGAGACAATTTTCATCAAACTGGCATTTTAGAGCCGAATCGCTTGTACTAAAGGGCCCTTGGTTTCTTACATTCATCCATCGATGTGCACTGGCTGCAACGACAACTTCGCTACTTGGACTCACACTGATATCAATCTCCGTGCAGCTCAAAATGATGTGATGTTTTCAGACGAATACTACGCATAAACAGAACTAGCAACTTTCAAAGCAGTACGGAAAGATTCCTGGATTTTTACTTCGAATCCAATTTCGTCGCCTCCTGAACTGCATGCCAACTATATAATGCAGCATTATCCTTGTGTGGAATCCAGTGAGTCAATTCCGAACCTTTCAAGTTTGTTAAGCATTCGAATTCATGAAAGTGCCGCTTTTTAGACTGCATGCGGCCACTGCTGCCTGGAATTCCTGGAAAGCTCAAAGCAACTCTTAGTGGGAGCGGCCGGTCCTCCTTTAACAAACCAGGAGGATGCGATTGTCGGCAATGCTGTCCGCACGCGAGGTAGGCCACCGGCAGATAAGCACAGTCGTTTCTTTAATTATTTAGCAAAAATTATACGTTTAACCAGCAGAAATCTGATGCAACATTGTGCCATGACTAAATGTAATTTATGCCAATTCGCAATTTTAGTTCCGTGTGTACGGAGCAGAGGAGACCATGATTACTTTCTGCACGAGCTAAATGTGACCAGGGATGGCGTAGCTTGTGCCCCGTGGACTTCCGGCGTCCCCAATTTCATGAATTACGGCTCTTACTGCATAAGTAGTAAGTTAAAATTAGTATTTTTAATCTGCCAATCATTGCGATTTCATAAGAAACTGGAAGCTTATTTCAGGATCCACCGCTGAGAATCCACTGTGCAATAAAATTTCGGGTGGGACTGGAACCTGTATCGCAGCAAGTTGCTGTAAGCCTGTTTCTATTGTTTTACAATTACGTATTAGTTATAGCATGTTCTACTGCTAATCAAGTGGTCACTGAGTGAACCCAAGAGCTCATGATCTTTTTTATTTGTCTGCTTCAGTTCACTACTACAGTTCAAATGTGGGCATTCTGCAAGGCCACAATGCCGCGATATACAAAACTGTTGTCTTCAACGGCAGAGACGTGTCCGACAGTGCCAGCTCTGGTGGCTTTCTTAACATCTACACCAGTAATCAAGCGTCGCATGTCGATGTCACCGAGTACTACTACGTTTTGGTGGATCTCAAGTTACTGCATACCATTGCTGGGGTCGACTTTCAGAGCCGTAAGATTCGAAATTTTATCACTTGATGCTTGACTTGCTTTTACGTTTGCTAAATTTAATTCAGATCAGTATTTAACGCTTAACCATGGTTCCCTAGAGCGATACTATAATTATTATCACATGTTGGGCAGTACTTCTGGTCATTGCGCACATACTCTGAGAACAAGCGTCAAAGGCAGAAAAATCATGCATTGATTTTTTTAAATACAAAAGTATTTAATTTTTTCTCGATCTGTGCTTAAATAAAATTTTTTTGGAATATTTTTCCAGCCTTATGGACAAATTTTATTTTCAAGTTGTTGAATGAATTACAACAGTGTAAAACATGTAAATTGTTTCTACAGGGATCGAATAATAATAAATAATAATAAGGGATCGAACTTGGGTACAGGTTTGTGGTCGGTATGTAAAAAACATATACAGATTTTTACACAAAAAATTAACTTATTGACTGCACATAGCAACCAGTGGCCAGTTCCCAATCCATGTGCGCGTCAGCACCAGCTATGACTCGTCTCTGGGTGAGCGCGCCTTTCTCAACTGGCCTCTCTGCGACTCGTTGGAGATCCCTGTCAGCAGCCTCACTGAGTACAGCTTCACCTGCTCCAACGACATGCTTGGCCGATACCTCGTCATCACCAAGCCAGCTGAATCGGGTTTCTTCCGGGTTGACCAAATCTTCGTGTTCGCAGAAGAATGTACGCTTGTCTTGTTTTGCGTTAATTGCCCGTTAATTTATTTGATTTTTAACTCAAATGAAAAGTCATTTATGAACTTGCCTTCAGACTATGACTACGATTCCGAAGTCGACATGAGAGTCAGCTGGATGCCGGATGAGACGATCTCAAACGCCCTGCAGACAAACAATGTCACATTCCATCTGCTGATTGGCAGCAGGCTGGCAAAGATCTGGTTCACTGATCAGTTTGGCTACTTGGAGGCCATGACCAATGTGAGGCTCCGATCCTGATTCATTCCTATTCGACACTGCAGTGCCGATGTATTTTGCGACACTATATTGTTGTGCATTGTACTTATCTGATCCATAATAACACATTTCAGCCCCGCTATGTGCTGATGCTGCAAGGTGACGGAACGAACCAGATCAGATATGTCGGAGCACAGATCGAGAACAAAGACTACTCCGTGAACAACCCAGCTGCATATGTTCTAGAAGTGCTGAACAGCACACTCAATCTGACAGCAACAGTCAAAACTACTCAAGACTTTGCCAAAGTTTGCATCACGTGGAGTACAGATAATAATGTAACCAGGTTTTCCACCTACGTAAATGACTACCTGATCGGCCAGTCAACGGATGTCCGTCACGCCATTCCGATAAGAAAAATCGGCTACTCAAACGACGTACTCGGCGCTGGAACGAGCATCCAGATGTACTTCGATGTGAGGAGCACAAAGACTCTTTCAACTTACAGACCACAGCACTACCATTTCCAAGAGCGAGTGTTTCTTCAGGTATGATAAATAGTTTTCAGTCGTAATTTTAGAACATGCAGTTAAATTTCATAGCGATGTTATACTTTTCACTCGGAAGCATTTTGCTTTATCTCTTGGAGTTTTGGGTCCTGGGCACAACTTCTGTTTAAGAATAAACTTTAAGTGTGTTAAATGTTATTTGCGGGTAAGACCACATACTAATGATATTGGTCAGTACTGGTAAAAATTAATATTACTGTATTTTCTCTAAAAGAAATTGATAAATATTGGAACAGCCTAGATCCATAATATTGGAACAGCCTCGATCCATAATATTGGAACAGCCTAGATCCATAATATTAGAACAGCCTAGATTCATGATATTGGAACAGCCTAGATCCATAATATTGGAACAGCCTAGATTCATGATATTGGAACTGCCTAGATCCATAATATTGGGACAGCCTAGATCCATAATATTGGAACAGCCTAGATTCATGATATTGGAACAGCCTAGATCCATAATATTGGAACTGCCTAGATCCTACCTGTGATCCATAATCAGGTATTCACACAGGAATCCCACAAGAGCTGGAAAGCAATGTTTGTGCGAGAACTTCAGCTGCACGGAAACAAATGTAGCAAAACTATACAAATTTACGATTTTTAATGCATTACAACAATTAGATAAAGTGCAAGCATATCCGGCTCTGTTAATTGGATTTTTTATTTAGATTTTTTATATCGTATGCCTGTCCTGTCTTATAAAAATTCCATACCATTGGAACCTTCTCGACGTTGACAATAAAGAAAAGTAAAATTCAGCAACAATGGGCGTTGGCATCAAATGATAATATAATTAAAGTTACAATAATTTTACCCGATTTTGATTCAGGCAACTTTCGACAAGTTCGTGAAGCTGCAGTGGGTCACTCTGCAAGGGGGACCGGGCATCAGTGTGCTGACAAACTCCTGGACTAATGTGCTTAGCTACTATGTGTACTACAGCGAGAACGCGCGGTATTGGAGATCGATCTACAATAAAATGGTGGGCGTAAATTTCCATCTTTGTGGTATTATATTTGGCAAAAATCATTGTGCTTTCAGACGAATTATTTTGTTCGATTTTATTATTGGTCTCTCCACGGTTATTTAAAAAACATAATTGAAAGTTGAGCTTGTCATGATTTCAAAAAAGTATAATTATATAGTTAATCCCGCATTCATAGCTTTTTGGGTTCTGATTCGACAAGTACGCTCGAATCGCACCCCTATTAAAAGAGTTTTAAAATCATTTTTATTGGTTTCTCGGACTAAAAAAAGCTAATGCTGCAGGAGGGCTGTAGGCACCTTGACGCTTGAAGCGACATTGTCCCACAACCGGCGACTGGGCATGACTGTCCATTGCACTGACTCCTGAAGCGCCTTCAGTCAAACTAAATGCGGTATACGGGCATAGACACACGCACAGGCCGGCATCCAGTCACGTACTCACATAGGGTGTACAAGCGGTACAAGTGGTTTCTCGGACTCCTATACAGCACAGACTATTCTATTCTAAGTTAAAGGACTTAATTCCTTCGTATATTGAAATTCAGCTCAATAACAATAAAAAATCCACCGGATTTGTAGATGTTTGCTGGTCCACGTCAAACACGTCAGGCGGCAAGTCTGAAGTTTCTGCCGGACCTGCTAACTCTTGCAGTCCGAATCGTCCCCCACCAATTTCAAACTCTGAACGAACTAAAGTTGCAACTGTATGGATGTCCCTATGGTGAGCACTTTTCCACCTTTGTAGGATTGTTTGATGGCTGGGAAACTAGTTTATTAGTTGCTTTTTTATTTTTTGTTTTATCTTCTCCGAGATTTGTTAACTGCTCGGGAGATCTTTGTTGAGTGGCTAAAAGTGGTGCATCATTTTCTTTTCAGAGAAAACCGATGCCCCTCTGCCGTACATTGTGTCGAATTACAAGCTTAGGCATATCAGCTCATCCTCGAATGCAGAGCGAGGCAACGACGGACGATACTTGATGTTTGAAGGATATAACCACGGATTTGAATCCTACCACCAGGACTATTCAGAGTCCTATCACTATTGGCTGGTTAACCTGGGATACCTTACCATCATCAAACGAATTCGTGTTGTGGATTTGATTGAAGAGCTTGGTGAGTTAGATTACCAGTGCTGAAAGTTGATGCGCTTGTGTTTGCTAAATACTGGGCTATATTTTTTCAGTTTGACCTGCCTATTGGTTGCTACCATCAACTAGGATATTTTAAGGCTATTTAAAGTAGCTTTGAAGATCTGGAGCATTCTAAACTTCCTCTACTTGAAAGTAGCAATAAAAAGCGAGCGTTATTTGTTGCGTTCTCGCCAATGTTCGGTCATTCCTTTTTTTATAAATCGTCTAGAGCTGAAAATACCAGAAGGACAGTTTATTGCATCACTTAAGAAATCAATCATTTATGGTAGAAAATTTTGGAAATAATAATGAAATTCAGGGGTCCTTTAACCAGACACGCAACTGTGCACGCATTAAACGCAGTGCTCATATTAACTGAAGTTAGTGGCTGCAAGAGTGACTCAGGAATCAGTTTACGAGCCGTAATTGGTGCTCGCAGACACTTTGATTGCTTGAGTAATGAAAATTCACGATGTTCCCCCTAACGACTCTGCACTTACGATTATAAAACTTTGCTTCCAGACTCAAATTTTATACTCAAATACTCAAACTTTCATATTTAATATTGCACCGTGGAATAAAGAAGCTCTTGAACTTGGATGGGAGTTCCAAGCATCTGGATGCGCATAGGCCCTTTCAGTCCCTCACTAAATTTTGACAATAGAATTGATAACTAAAAGTATTCCACATGCAGACATCTGCAGGGTGGAGCGATGCAATTTTTTTGTTAACAATCGTACTTTTCATATGCAAATGATTTTTTGCATCATGCATCAGCTATTAATAAAACCTGATGTCCTTAATTTGAAGGTAAAAATTTTTGAGCATTTTGAAAAGAAGTCTAAAGGCCTTTAGTTGCGGCAGCCTTGGAAAAAATCTGAGAGTCTTTTGCCTAGGCCTTCAGCCAATTAATGCTCTGAACATTTCAGACGCGTACGGCCATGACGTATGCGGTTCTTTCTCGAGCCGCTGGGGCTACTTTGGGCGGCTGAATGTCACGTCATCGGGCCACACGTGCCAGAATTGGGGAAGAAATACTCCCCATGTTCCGAATACCGATTGTCAAAATGCTGCACACTTTCCTGACAACAATAAAACAGCTTCAGTGAATTACTGCCGAAACTGTGACAACACAAACAGATTCTGGTGCTATACAACAAATCCTAGTGTAAGATGGCAGACCTGCGAGGTCTTTTCATGCAGTAGAAGCAACTTGCGCTATGGTGAGTTCGAATTCACAGCCAACTTCGGTCAATTCTCGGTCAATCATTGGGACCATTTAAACCTGCAAAACGCAGGCTTTGGCAAAGCTAAAACTAACTCTGCATTTTATCATCCACAGACTATGAAGAATTGGCTTTTTCTGAGATCTTCGTATCAAACTCATCAGTAGTCACTCACTCAAGTGTGCAAGTACTTGAGAACCTAGGCGACAACTATCTCAGAGAGCACATTTGGACTGTTGACACGAATAAGGTAAAATCGCAGCTAATAGACATATCTACGCTACGGCGACTATAAAATCAACTGACGAATTTTCGGGCCTTTTAGTTTGCGCATTATGCAGGAATTCGAAAGCTGTCAGACTACAGACGGCGCATCAGCTTCGCTGAGTACGAGGTCTATGGATACCCAGCTATCAGTAAGTTGCGTTAGTGGATACTTCAGACGTTCAGCGTTACTTTATGCTAATCATGAGGTTTCATCAAATTCATCAAATTTGTAGGCCAACTGCACTTGATCGGAAACCCCGTCGGCATGGAGGACGGCGTCATTGAGGTAAATCAGCTGGACCCACAAGATACTCCGCTGCCTTCCAACGCTGACCCGTCTCTGTACCCATCACCGTACATGTTTCGGCTCAACGCTCCCAAGAAGCCTCGTCAACCACCTGGAATGTTCTTTAACACCGGTGAGATTTACACTGTTTGAAAGTTTACTGTATAAATAAAACTATTTACCTTCAGGGAGCTAATTCTGCGAGCAAAGTAAAAATAAGCTCGAAAAGTAAAGCACCTGGTTTTCATAATGTTTCAGAATACGCGATCAACATATACCTGACTGTGAGTCACACAATACTCGGATTCGTGATCCAAGGCTCGTCAATGATGGACAGAACAAGCTACTGGCGCGCCTATGTCAAAAGCTTCAAGATATTCTATGGCGACCACCCAAGAACTCTAATTCCAGTTAGGTCCTTTCAAACAAGCAACAGCTACGTTGATGTAAGACATTCACGTGTTTGTCGCTGCATATTTAATGCAACATATTTCGATGCATCCGACTGGACGCGAATGATTTCTAGCATAAACTGTTTGACACTGACTAACTAATTGCAGCACCAGTTCAATGAGTTCTACAACGACGCAATGCAGCTGCGAATGGATGTCCCTGTGCCATTCAAGGCCAAAATAATCCAGTTTCGTCCAGTTGATCACCAAATCAGACGCGTGGCAAAGCTTGAAATTCTTGGCTACCCAGATGGTAAGTCTGCAAGGACTTCATGAGCAGGCATTTTATTGCTCCTTAAACGAGCTCAAAGCATCATGTGGCCTAATTCCACCGAGCGGCTTGCGCTACCCACAGATTGCGAACTGATTGCGAGCGATCAGGCAACGCTGTCAAGTCCAACGCCGAGTACAATGAACTTTCTCTTCAAGGACTTTTACCATTTCTCTGGCTTCTCGCTGAACGCAAGCACTGATTCAGTGAGGTTCCTGCTGCAGTTCAGGCACATGCGCACTTGGCAGTTTGTCAACTTCACGGTGCTCGGAACTGCTACGGTTAGTGATTTGACTATGTAAATAATCGCTCATATACGTACTTTTCCTCGATTTTTTTACTGAATCGAGCCCTCACGTTGTCCCCACAGATTTTCGACTCATCTAACGGACAGAATCAAGCCCTGCCGCACTTGATCCGAACAAATGAGGTTCGCATCGTCATTCTCAGCGGATCCATCTCAGCGTCCATTCGTTTCCGTGGCTGCGTGATAAAAGAAGGTTAGAAATTGACTCGATTTAAAAATTTAACTGAGATAATTGCTACTTGCAAGCGTCATAAAAAATAAAATGTTATTTATTTGTCACCTTCAGACTGCCCGTTCGGCTTCTTCCGGCACAAGGACAGCTGCTACTGGGTTCCCTACGGCATGAACAGCTCCTTCCCTCACACAGTGGCGCCGCCAATGCTGGCCAAAGAGATTTGCGAGTCGATGCACTGGAACGGCAGCGCACACTTGGCCAGCCCGAAGACCGTGCTGGAAAACCAGCTCTTCTACTACATGTTTCACAATTCAATCACCAGGTATTTCAAGTCACAAATATTTTAAGTTCTTAAGTAAAAGTTTGGAAATGATTTGAACATGACACACGTACTCGAAGTACAATTATAAGTATTTTAGAAGTGTCATACTTTTCAATTATGTTGAATTCCTTGCCTTCTCGTGTCTTAGTGGCCAGCCGTTTCACCAGTTTGTCCAAATCGACGGTCAGTACAATCGAACAACCGGTCGGTGGCAGTGGTGGGACGGCAGCCCTGTCGACTGGAAGTTCTGGCGACACAGCAGTCCTGGCAAGGAGTGCCTCATGATGGACTTGCAACTTGGTGGGACGTGGCGCAACATCAAATGCGATACTTACCAGTCGGTCTACCAATTTATTTGCGAGGTGAATGCGCTAAACACAGGATATTCGGTAGTTGCGGAGCCCATCAGCATTACTGGAAATCCGGTAAACTACTACAACCTGCGATCGGGATTCAGTGGAACTGCAGCCAACGACGGAGACTTTACTCTAAACGTTGCCTCCAAGATTTACTCGTCAACTCCCGTCACATCGGCATCAACTTTTGACTGGTGGCGCGTTGACATGCAGAGTGTTCAGTATGTCAGCGAGGTTTGGATATACTTGCGTAGTGATGTTAACGGTAATTTGCCTTTTCCAAAATCTATAGTCTATAATTTATTGTAAGATATTCATTCGCATTTTAAACGTATTTTCCTTAAACAATACAGAGAACTCACAGCAGTACGAAGCTTGGATCTCACAAACAACAGCTGACAATCCGTTTACGACATCGATGCTGAATTCTATTCTGTGTCAGAGGAAGACACAAACGTTCAGTCGCGGCGATGTAATTGAAGTAATGTGTGGTTTTTCCGGCCGATATGTGATTCTCAGACGTGAGAGAATCGGCTGCTGCTTTTCATTGGCCGAAGTTGTTGTGTACACTAGGAAATGTAAGCTAAAACGTAGCGCTTTATTGCTGAATATATTCTGACGCTGCAATTTCAGCCTCTGTTTCTGAATGCGCTAAAAACTTTCAACATAGATGTAAAGAAAGAAGAACCGCCGAAGAAGGTGTACGTGAAGCGCATGATGTACTACGACAACAACTACTACATGGCCTCATACAGCGGGCTCAGTCACCTGCGCCAGCTCTTTGACTGCTTCCATGAGTTGGCACCCACATGCAAGTCTGTTTTCACCGCAAATATGGTGGTTTCAAAGTTCAGCGACGAAAATGCGACGCACACAAATGATGGAATGATCAACAGATTTACCACCAACCACAACATGCTACAATGGTTGCCATACAGTATGCTCGCTGGATTATTTTTATTTGTGCTTCGATTGCATGCTGTATTTTTTCTAAAATTCAAAGCGTGGAACGATAATTCACACTGTTTTTTACTCATCCTCAAAAATTTCTATTTTCTTCCAGATGCATCTTGCGATCTACCTCTCGTAAACGGTGTGGCAGGACTGCTGACAACAAGCATCACAACGAAGTCAGAAGAATTCCGCTACACTGCAAAGAGTCTATCCTACAAAGTCCAGTCATGGGGTCGGTAAAATTCTTGTTTAGCTGTCATTACTTACAATTAAGGGTCTTAATGAAACACGATTCCAATGACCCACAGACCCGGAGTCGCAAACTGTTCAGCTCGAGCAGTACCGCATTGGCTTCTGGCCTCTGGTGCAGGAAACTCAAGCAGAAGACGTTCAGCCGAGCATGCGCCATGGCGACCTCGGCTCAAACGTGAGCTGGGCCAGTGGACCGACCTTCCGGAAAAACGGTGCTTTGCATCTACTTGGCAACTCAAACAGCACTCTGGAAGTTCCTGCCAGCGGTACACTCGGTGTGGACGGCAATGAGTACACGGTGTGTTTCTACAGCTACTTCAACACAAGCTATGATTATGCAAGACCAGTTCTGCGATCGTCTGGAGACAGTCTCCAGTTCCGATACGCCGATGCCAACAACTTTGAGGCTCGAGTCATCAGACAATCTGGAGCTGCCACACTGGTCACAGGAAGGCTAAAAGCTCCGCACTTCTGGCACTATTTCTGCCTAGCAGTGACCAGGTCACCTGCTCAGCTGGTCGTGATTGAGGGTCACCGAACAGTTTTCTCCTCCTCGGTCACAAGCGGTGATCCGATTCGATCGCTGGCCAGGTTTGTGAGATTCCTTGTGCCGATCTGGACTGTTCCGGAGAATTCACAGTGCTATTATCCTGATTTCAGTGAGACGCTGGTCTTTGGAAACGGGAGCTACGGGTGTTTGTTCTGCCTGCAAGTTTTCTCACTGTCGTTTGACGCCGTTCGGAGCCACTGGGCTCACAGAGAGTGTTCTCAGTACACTAAATGTAAGTATGTAAGATTTTTTATTATTCAGTGCTTATATTTTGGGATAAAGATTCACTTTTTTGAAAGTGCTTGAAAATGCAGAAATCCAAATTTCATCGTAAATTTCAGACTGCCGCTCCATGCCGAGTCGCTGCACCGGCTACATTGAGCGAAGGCTGAACATCTTCCCTGGCCGGGCCAGCACGTCGTACAGTGAATTCGTTCGGGCTGCCTCGTGGACAAGGGAAGAAGCTGCGTTCGAATACTTCAGGGCAAACACCGACTGCTTCGCCTTGGTCAACGGGGACGCATTGGGCGTTCAAACACGATGCTTCAGGGACTGGCAGTTCAACGAGTTCTTCTCGACTTACTACAACTATGGCTATCGCACGGACACTCTGATGTGGATCTGCTGCGACGCCGCTTTCTCGAACACAACCAACTCCGGCCAATACTGCGCGGTGGACAATATTCAGGCGCTGTCGTTTGCTGGAAAGCACTGGACCATTCAGCAAGGTGGGGGAGTGTGTCCGAAGTGGACCCAGCGAATCGACTCCCTGCCTCATGAGAGCTTGGTTGAGGGCAGTCTTTATGATGCAGAGAATTACTGCAGAATGCCCACTTCAGATTATCGAAACAACTGCCCGAACACTGGCACCGGATATTATCACTGCAACTACTATTTCTGCGATGAAAGTGAGCCGCATTTCTTTTTACTTCTAAATTTTTTAAACAAAAAATGCTTACCATAGTACCCTAGAATGACCATGAAAAAAAAATTCTGCATTTAATAAATCATACCATATGACTCATGCTTTTTTGTGACGATCCAACGCATTGCGAATGCATGCGTAAGTAACTCTACTTTGCTGACACATTTGGGTCGAAGAGCTTGAAAATTAGTTGTGCTGGTCAGCATTGTTATAAGTCTAGAATTACCCATGATCTGTTTCTGATGTTATTATCATTCTGCGAGAAAATTAATCAGTTTCAGTATTCCTTGTAGTAATTTTTTGAAGCGTCATGCCCGAAAAAATATCTACGAAAAATTGCAGAGGATCCCAGGCCAACCCTCGGGTCATGGAGAGCGGCATCAGCGGATCTGGACGAATGGCTGCAGCTGTCATTTTCAAGACGGGTGAGAGCCGAAAGCATCACCATTGGCTCCACACACTGCTATAACCCCAGTGCTGTGCGCGAGCTCATCCAGCGCTACGTGCTTGAGTACTCTGAGGAGAGTCTGTATTGGTACAGATACACCATGCCTATGTACCACTATCGGGTAAGCCCATTGGGCTCTGATTGTTTGCATATCTTGAGACCTTTGTTGGTCTAGCAGATCGAATTTTGTTGGTTTATCTAACAAATCAAGCATTCTTTTGTCTGTGCTGCAGGCAATTCTGATGCGCTCGTGACAGCGCTTGAGCTTTTTTTAAATTCAACATTCATTTCTTTCCGAAGTTTCTGTTCCCTAAAATTCATGGGCATGATTTAATATTTTATTATATCCCAATTTATTTTATTTGCACATCTCTTAGCCCCCCATACTTTGTTAAGCCGTACCCTTGCAAGACAATCCATACTTTTGCCGCCAACCACGCCATTCAGTAGAGACCATGGGGAAACGGTGCTGTGATTAAGTGGACAGCAGTGAGCTACAGACCGTTTCTTCACCCTTGATCTTGCTTATCAATTCAAAATTTTTCTCAGTCATGTGACATACTAATGCAAAGTCGGATTGACTTAAGGCCCGTACTTTTTAAGCGTAAAACTTCCTTCTCGTTGAATATAAGAATAACTCCAGTAATCAGATTAAAAAATTCTTTTGTATCTTTTGCGCTGACGAATCTTCACTCCCCTTTCTCCTTCCAAAAATCTCTTAAGACAATTTGACCTAGTGTAGTCAATTAGCAGGTCTCGGTGGTCGTGCTTCACATGGCCCTTCACTTTCATTAACCAGCTATCCTAAATTTTCCACGCGCAAGTTCTAGAGCCTCTCACCCTCAGTGTTCCTGTTCCGGTTCATCCCAAATTTAACCTTTGAGCATGATTGGCTCAGTAAATGCGTTTATGTCGCTAAGAATGTCTAAGCCATTCAGTACGAATAGGTTCTCTTTACTAACCCTTCCGTAGAATCCTTTTCTGTTTGCTAGAAACATTCAACAACCAGAGAACTAATTGATTCCAACTCAGGTTAAGAAAAAATATTGTAAAAAAGCAATTAAAATACAAAAATGAAAAAAACTGTCAAAGCTCGAGCAAGCACAGCACGATTACATTCCTCCATCCAGACACTGTTCGGTCCAAACAACTCGCCCGACACCTGCGGCTCATCGACCGAGCGCCTGATTCCGTCCGTGGAAGCTGCGTTCCTCAGAATTTACTCCCTGGCTAACACAGGTCGCACAGCGGGCAAGCTGGAAGTGTTTGGCTGCGTGACTGAGCCATATGCACTCATTCTGCCAGAAATTTACTATCACCCGTACCAAGTGTCCACCACCAAGATCGGAAATTACTTCAACGCTGACCACGTTGTCACGTCTATCAATCTACACTGGGGCACTGACATCAGCTATGACGGGGTGAACTATCGACCTGGCTTTCGAGTTCATTCGTCAGCCTCAATGATTATTGTGACATTCGAGATTCCCCAGCGAGTGTTTGCTGTGGTGACTGCAGGAGGCAGATCATATTTTGTCACCTCATACGAGCTGTACTATGGAGAAACGGACGATGCTCCGATGAGGGCCATCAACAGCTCGCAGACAGGAAACACGACTTTTCTGGCAAACCAGGAGGACAAGCAGTGGATTCGGCAGGATCTTCAAGAGCCTGTAGTCGCAAAGTACATGGTGTTCAGACCAACGGGAGTCAACTCAATCGGCATTTTGAGGCTGGGATTTCTCGGATTTCCGGAAGGTACGGTGGATTGTCACTGCCATGCTTCTTTTAACTAAAACGGAATTAAGCGTGAATTTCTAAACTTTTCAGAGTGCCCGGTGATCACTTATGCGAGAATATCGGAGAGTGGCGTCGCTCTGACAAGTCAAGCAAAATTGACGAGTGGAGCGAAGTCTGAGTATCGATTTGTTCTCGACAACTTGCACCACTTGTCCAATGTGAGCCTCTACCCAAGCGGATGCTCAGGAAATCAGACTTTGCAAATTGAGTTCCTCGATTTCAACAACAGCGTGGTTGCATCTTATGTGAGTCTATTGTTCAAATACCCCAGTTAGCTTGCTTTAGGTTGGCTAACTGACTTGATGCCCCATTTGATTGCATTCTAGAACAAGACTGTAATGGAAACTAAGTCAGACATATGGCTTAATCGCACTGTGACAGCAGGCCAGATCATTGTTAGAAAAGTTAATGGGGACCTATGCACTACAATCGGAATAAACTTTCATGGACGCGAAGCTGACGGTAAGAGTATAATGTATACAATGTGTATAAAAGTCATAATAATGACCGCGCCAGTCAAAATACGATCCTATAAGCGAGCTTCCCGACTTTAAACGACCCCACACCCAGAATGCCCCAGGAACTTCTACTTCTACAATGGGCGCTGCGTGCACTACTACACTGACTACGAGGCCTCAGTGCACAGAGAGATAGCACGCCAGTACTGTACTAACATGACATGGGCCAGCAGAGGATGCCTCTTTGTACCAACGAGCTTCTACGACAACACCGTCGTTAGAATCGGTTACGCTGATCTAATGCAGTAAGCAGTCAAAATATTTGAAGTAAGCATATTAACAGAAAAATATTAAAAAAATCTTAATTAAAATAAAATTGTTAGGTCTCGTGGGGCTAGCAACAGCTTTCCTGCTAGCAGTTACCTGGTTCACATTGGAATTGTGAAAAATGCTAGTGGAGTTTGGGTTCTTGAGCACTCAAACCATCCTCCTGTGTGGCAGAACTGGCGATTTGATGAGCCCAGCACAGCGGACACCTGTGCGTATTCAACCTTGCTCACTGAGAACTGGAAGGCAAGCACTTCTTGCAAAAGCTCCTTTGTTGTCTGTGAAGTAGAAGCTGGTGAGTAACATTTGAATTACTATTAGGTAGCAATATTTTATATTATCCATAGCTACAGTCATAATTACTGACCAGTATTTTATGTTGAATGGATCCCCTCCAGCCAAAAAATCCAGTCGCCAGTGCAACAACATGCTCTACAATGTGTACATTGACGCAAAGACTACAGCACTAAGTCAGGCTGGCTTGGAAAAAGTCGCTCAGCCATGGAGGCGTGTAGCAGAGACCATAAAGTACTGCCAAAATAACAAAGACACCTGTGGCACAATCGAAACGATTGCGAATACGCAGCAAGTGACTACGGTGTCGCGCATGAATTCTCTGAGCGTTGGTTTTGCAACAACTTCGCTCCCTGGCAGCTTTGTGATTGAGCAAATTTGCCGAGGTGCGAGCGCATGAGGCTACTGGGATTCCATCGTTATATTTTATTTTGGGTTTGCATTTTACACACAAAGAATAACTCCAACTTCAGAGTCTTGCTGGAATAATCTGTTTGATCCAAACGACACGGTTCCGGCGAGCTTCGCCACTGGCACCGTTTGGGCCGGAGCGGCTTCAGGAATTCCGTTGGCCGTCGTGCCAGCTGCGACCACTGGGTTCTGGAGTGGCGACTGGGTCACGGTGCGCTTTAGGCTGCTCTGTCTAGCTTTGGCTTTTGAAAGTCATTTAGGACTCGTGTGGAGCAGAAACTTAGCTAGTTAGGTATTCAACCATAGCAGCAGCTTACAAAAAAACTTATCCGCCTTTTCAGATCTCATTTAACCAGACCTTCTTATTTACTGCTCTGGCAGCCAGCGGAGCAGGTATTGAGGGCTCAAGTACGAACCGCGAGTACTCCGGATTTGATCTTGACTACTCCGACCTGACCCAAGCCGGAGCTCCGATGGTGACTGGCTCCTTCTCGTCCGTCGGAGCAGCGGTAAGAAGCAAAAGTTTGAAAGATTTTAGATCATTTCCACATGCGACGAGTGTATTTGAATGATCTATCGGTTTTCATGGTTCCCGGTGAATGTGGTTGCCTATTAAATCAAATCTGTTTATCCAACACAAGCACAAAGCTTAGCTTAGCATGACTAGAGCAATAATAAAGTTGTCTCGAGGTTTTGAATTTCATAGAGTCTCTGTAGGGGAATTTATCCCATTAGTTGGGGCCCCCACCCCACCCACCCCTGGCCCAGTAGCGAGTGCGATTGTTAGGGGAGATTAGCGGATAGCAATCGACCATGCCTATAATTGCTTGTAATTTTCATAGGCCTATCTTTTGGCGCAAATTTTCTTATGCGACGCGAAGCTAGAGGCATCAGGTTAAGCGAGAGAAAGTAGCGTAGCTTTAGTAAAGCCTTTTTACTTCAGTCATACTAAAAAAGTATTGTCATCCATTAGTAATGATTAACGTAACCAAAGGACCTCAATACTCTTTGTTTATACTCGTCAATTATTTTAGTACCTATTCGTTCTAAATTAGTTCAAAATATTGGGAGGGGCTGTCATGCGGTTGTCAATCGCGGTAAACTGAACTTTTTGAGAGTTATCTCTCTGGAGACTAGAGTGTCTAAATAGATTATTTAAGAGGACCGAATGCAATAGGAAGAATACTATAGCTGATGTTTCTGAATCCATGCTTTGACAATTGACAGTTTCCCTTCCTGAGGAAGGGAAGCGGAAAGTACAACCGAATGAGTCTCTCTGCTAATGCATGAAAATAAGACTAATGCAATTAGTATTGATCAGGAGGGCACACACAACAGCACATGTACGTATATATATATATATATTTAATTATTGAGTTAGCAAATTAAACTTAATTTTTATGCTGCGCTGGTATCAGAAGATTTTATAATGATCTTCTAAGATTTCGGTTTACTCCGATTCAGAAATTCAGGTAAAACGCATGCGGTAAATGTCATGAGAACCATGCCCATCAAGCGGTGTGAGCTTAGAAAGTTACTAGTACGAGCTAGTTTGCCCAAAAAATACTACTGATTTAGCGTACAATAAGTCTTCAATAATAGATCCTATATATCAGAGTTCTTTACCAAATTAGCCAATTACCAATTACCAAAAAAATTATTATTTTTTTTATTAAGTTGCGCACGCAAAATTGGTGCCGATTTTTTAAATGAATTTTTAATATAGAATCGTCGAAAAGTAAGCACGCGCAAATATTAGCAGAAAAATGTAACGGAAATTAATCAAGCGAAAAAATAATTTTATTAATGGGAAATATTTTTTCTATGCGCGAAAGTTGGTACATTTTTTTATGCATGTAAGCTGCTAGAATCTTCTTCAAATCCGTGCATTTCTGCGTTTTAATACGAGCATACAATATGATTTTTCGTGAGAGGAAAGAATTTCAAAAATTTTTACTGATTTTGATATTTCAGAAACAAATTTCATCCTTCTTTGCTTGTAAACTTCCTAAGTGCATTCAAAAATAAGGATGCCAGTCACAGCGCAATCAAATGAGTCCCATCTACGGGATTCCGTAAGAAAGGGATTCTTGCTGAATCCCGTAGACGGTTCAACGGATAGCTCGTACTTATCAGCTTGAATTGCGCCACACTCTTGTTATTAGAACAAGTTGGCCAGTCCAGCGACAGCAACAAGCCAGTGTGCTTCGTGTACAGTAGAGAACTCGAACCGTGTGAGTGAGAAACTGCCAGTTGTGTCAGTAGTGGGAATCAAGACCAAAGACCATCGAATGAAGCTACACAGTAAATATGTTGTAGGTGTTGCTTAACTAATAATAATTAATTTTTAGCATCAAGTGCGCGAAATTAGTAACAGGGGTGATTTGCGACCTTCATTCTTTTCAAAAGATGTTTTAGCCCTTTCACTACTGATTTCTCGTGCATTCATTCGCCTATGCACTTGCTGAAGGCGCACATCGGGAGGTCAGTCAATTGCGCTCGGATTACATAAAATAAATAATAGATAGACACAGAGCGCTATCGATGCCACATGTGGAGGTGGCTTCATTCTTATAATAAGCTAGCTTAATACGTTTCACGTAATTTTAGTGAATAATCAACAGTAACTCCGCGATTTTGATCTTAAAAAGGTATAGAGAAACTTAAAATTTATTTCTGCAGATAGTGGATTTTATCTCAGTGTGATTATTACTTTATGATTACTACTGCTACTTTCATTACTATTAAACTCCCAGCAAACTATACCGATTTTGAGCCAGGTCTTAGAATATAGGGCCACTAAAGTTAAGCTTGGCGAAATAACTCACTTGACTTTGACTTTGCTTGCGATATAAAGCAAAAATTATTGCATTTTATTGTGACACCAATATCATAAAAATACTTCAGAGTACCCTGCGGGTTCAACCTGGCTACTTGTCATGCCCATTCCATCACATTATTCGGAAGACATTCTACACCAACAAGCTCAAAGTGACAACGAACCCAGCTGGCAGCTCACGGGCCATGAAGTTCGACGTGTTTGGCTGTCCAGTGAATGGTAATTGATCACGCGGTCTACTTTCTTGGAAAACTGTGGGCTAGCCGTATGTTAGCTTACTATCACTGTAGATTTTCATTACCCTAAACTAACTGCATTTTCGAGTTTGCTCACTGGAAACTAATAATGACATTAAGGCAGGCAGGCTATTTTATTGACTGGACGGGACATCCTCCACCCAGCTAGTACGCTCTTATTTTTATTCGAGGAATACATGCAGTTGTAAGGAGTTTTGTTTCCGTTTTAAACGGTTTGGGAACCCCAAAAAATGACGCCTGGTGAAAGTTTTTCCATCTTGCACACTATAACAAATGTAGCGCAGTAAATTTGTCAGTCTATAAGAATAAGCTCACTGAAATATGCTTTTCCACCGATCTACTAATCTACTGGCGTTTGTCTCATGCACATGCTGCGAAATTAATGGCGTGCCCTTGATCCTAATTGTAAAACAATCTATTTAATATCCTTCACAAGCTGCAAATAACAGCAATTCTAGAATTTATTGAGTCATTTGATTTTGAATCCATATTTCAGTCGATGCCCTAAGCTGCGTAAACCGGTCAGAGATCTTCGTGCCTCACTCCCTGTACGGTGCCATGCCTGCCCTGTGTCAAGACAACTGGATTGTGCTGTACAAAAACTTCAATGCCAGCTGGAACATGAACCGCAGCTACGAGGACTACAGACGAGGATTCTTCGATATGGAGACTCTGCTCAATTCTACCAGCTTCTGGATAGGCAACGAGGCCATGCGCACGCTTTCCATCTTCAACAAGTACCGTCTGCGCATCGACATGTGGGACAAGAATGGAAAGTTTCAGTATGTGGAGTGCAACAAGTTCTGGATTGATTCTGTGTACGAAGATTACAGGGCCCACTTTAAAGACTGTTTCACTGCGTTCTTGGATTCTGTGCGACTGTCCAGTCATGACACGGCTCAGTTTTCTACATTCGACAACGGACCACAGAAAAGCTGCGCCTCTTCTGGAGGCAGTGGCTGGTGGTACAAATCGTCCGGTTGCTATGACAGCAAGATGACTGGGAGTGGTCTCTTCTCGTCAGCTGACAAGATCTCATGGTCACCTGCATTTGAGGGAGGAAAAGTTATAATGCGGATCATACAACCAAGCTATGATTATCCAGGTAAACTGGGATTTGCTGCGTTCTTTCGATATTTTCGATAAAAATCAGCAATAATTGTTCTTTGCCTCTATCTGACAGCACGGAACTTAAGCGAGGACTGCACCAGCGACCTCAACTGTGTTATTGTGAACAGATCGGTGTGTCTTGCACCAGACACAATGTACCGGACGAGATGCAACTGTACCGTCGGATGGTTTCTTAACCAAGGAATGTGCAAGCCAGGTAAGCAGGGTTTGAGGCTGATTTTTCGTAATTCGTTTTAAAGTGTAAGTTGCTTCCAGTCTGTACACCGCTGTTTTCTCTTAGACTTACCATCCGTCTTGTTATAACTAACCTGAAATAAAACCTCGTGTTCCAGTTGTCGATTTGGAAGCCATTACGTCGTCTATCGTATCTGGTCTGAGTGGGTCTTTTGTGCGTTCGTTCAGGAAAAACTTTACACAAGTTCTGACGTTAAAAGTACGCAATGGAACTGCTAACATCACATCAGTGACTCCCCCACTTATCAACTACAACTTCAGCGTGTTTCTGTGGTCAGAGACGACTTCGCTATACCCAGATCCATTGGCTGATTACTTCAAGGCCAGCTATATGCAGGTCCAGGACGGAGATCAGTCTGCCTACGCAGCCATTGGACTGAACCTCACCTTTCACATATTCGGAACTGTTCTTCTCGCTACTGGAAGCAGGTGCAAGGCCAGCTCATATTTGTGCGTAGCTGTTGTCAACTCTGACGACTCCTACTATCGCGATCTCAACTACACAAACAATGGTGGATGCTCGTCGATCACAGCTGTGCGCAACTGTCAGCCCAATACTGACACTCGAGTGTCTGCCTTCATTATTGCATCGTCGAATCCGAATGTCATGACCAGATCCATGCGTAATGAGATTAATATTTCCGCCACAGTTCACGCAACATCAGGCTTATATGACATCGCTGCTGTGCAGGACCAAGATGAGAACTTTGTATTTTCTGCTTATCTGACCTCGTCGGACTGCTCCAACAACGTGGCATGTCTCGATTCGAGCCAGATTCTTTCTACAAACCTGACAAGCAATCTCACAGAAGTTCAGCGAGGACTGAAAATTGGACAGTCTCTCAGCTTTCATCTGTCAGGCAGTTTCGAATTCAACCTCACTCTTTGCGAGCTCACCAAGTACATTTGTGTGTCAAGTACAAACGGCGAAAATTCGAGCTTTACAGAAACTGTAACGAACAACAATCTACTTTGTCGGCCAGTTGGTTTAAATTGCACACCTTATATTGATACAGCTGTAAGTTCAGTGAATCTTTCTGCCCGAAATGGCTCCTGGTTGTCCCGCTACAATACTCTGGTTGAATGGAGTTCCTCTCTGACACATGTAAATGGGCTCCATGTGACTGAAGTTATAGAAAGCCGTAGAAACTTTATGCCTAAACTTTTCCTCGCCTCAGACAGCATGGCAATTCAAGTCAGCACAGAGTGGCAAAGTTGTAGTGTTGATCAGTTGCAGCAAAGACTTGATCCAAACAGCACCGCTGAGTTCACTTGTCAGGCAATGTTCAATGTCTCACGAACAAACTGTGAAAATCTAACGAGCTACTGTGTAATCTTTAACAGCACGATTGAGCCTTCCTTTATCGAACTGGATGCGACAAATAACCTGCTATGTCAGTCATTGTCAGGAGCTCTAAACTGTCCAGGTGTTCCGGTTTCAAACGCCACATGCGTTTTGTCAGAAAGCGTCGTTCGTCTTGGAGAGACATTCATGGTCACTGCACACTGGGGTGTCGGATCAACAATTGATGTAAACATTAGCTATGCTACTGGCGCAACTTATCATTGGAACTGGGCACAACGGGGTCACATTTCTAACTACAACGACATGGGCTTTGATACTTACTATCAGTACACGAGCGATGTTGGTCGCTTTAACGTCACTTGTCGACTATGGAATGAAGTCAGCGAAGTCATCATTCGCAATACAATCGATGTTGTACCCGAACTAGTCGACTTCTTGGACATGAGTTATGAGTACTACCCATACGCCGTTCCGATAAATGTCAGTTTCATGTTTCGAATGGTTAACGGTTCGAGATATTCACACCTGATTATCAACTGCAGCATTGAGACAGAGACAGATCGCATTACTTATATACACCTCACTGTGCCACGCGATGTGCCTCAGATAGTGACTCTCAGTTACATAGTTGATGAACCGTTTGTGATTTCAAATGTGGCTTGCTCGAACGAGCTTTATAGCCTGAATCGCACATTTTACGTGATCAAGCAGGAGAACATTACAGGTCTAGATGTCGTTTTGAACAATACGCTCTTCCGCACTGTTGAAGACTCCATGGCGAACATTAGCCTAAAGACTGGTACCCACGTTTCGTACAATATTCTAGTCGGTGACGGACGCAACGTCACAGTTGCCGACAATTCCATACTATCTGCTAATACGTCAGATTTTTATATCTGGAACTACCCGAATCATGGAGTGTTCGATGTTGAGGTTACGGCCTTCAATTTTCATACACGACAGACGGTGTATGTGAGGAACGTTACAGTGCAACACATTATACAAACTTTAGTGCTAAAATCTCCATCGAGCGTTCAGGTTCCTGATGGAAGATTTTCCATTGATGTCACACACACTCTGACTCCTTTCCCCACAAATGTTTCGTGTGTGGTATCGTTCGTCGATTCTCATTTGGAACTAAGTTGGGTAAACTCCACAAGCCAGCCGCAACAGCTTGTGTGTCAGCGCTCAATGATTGGCTCGCCAGTGAGCATCAAAGTAAACTGTTGGAATCTGGTATCGAGAGTTGCTGCAATGTCTAACTTGTCATGTGAGGAGCGCATTATCGGGCTAAGCTTGCATTCGAAACTGCTTGAACATCGAATGACTGACGTCGAAATCTCAGCAAAGCTGCTTAACGGATCGAATGTGCGCTACAGCATTGATTTCGGAGACGAATCACCGATTGAAAACTTCACGAATCCCATGCTGTTTGCTGTGGACAAGGACCTTGCTGTTAAGCACAACTACACAAAGGTGGGAAACTATACGGTGCATCTGATTGCTTGGAACTCGCTCAACTCTCTTAATGCATCAATTGGTCCGATCATAATCCTCGACCCTGTCACATGCCCAACAATTGTGTACAACAACAGTGTTTTGTACACACCTGCAACAGTCAGTTTCTGGATTACGCATCCGTGCTACCCGGTGACTAACATACACTGTACTATTAACTTCACGGACTTTGGCAGCCTCTATCGGTACATCGAATATCTAGATGGAAGCAGGAGTGATTACTGCGAAGCTTCGTTTCCTCGAGCAGCCATCGGATTGCGTAATTTTACAGTTAACTGTTCAAATCTACTTGACTGGCGCTTTACAAACACTCCTGTCGAGATCATTCTGGATGCAGTCATAATCGGTTCCTTCTACAACAATGGCTCTGTTTTGAACTACAACGCTACCACATTCATTCTGAACATCACTCGATTCGGGACCAACGGATGTTTTGCAGTGAACTTTGGTGACAAATCGCCAGGTCATTGTTTTGGCGTTCCAAACCTATGTGAGCCGTACGCACGCAGCCGCGGAATGAACTTTACCGAGATATCATACCAAGACACCAGGATAGTCTTTACTCACTTATATCCTTGGTACGGAAGCTACTCAGCCAGCGTCTTCGCCTTCAACCACGTCAGTAACGACACAGCTGAGAACATCGCAGTTGTGTTAGACTGGCTTTGTTTTGAGCCGGGACTCAATTTCACATTCAACGGAACAACCCTAACGCCTCGCGACCCTGAGAAGAGATTGGTGGTACGGCGCTCTGTCGCATTTAGCGTGGAAGCAATATTTGATCTGAACTGTACAAAGACACAAAGCACGTGGCGCTTCTGGAGAATATTGGACCATCCGAGTGGTTCTCATGCACTTAGAAATCTTCCAGACTCATTCACTTTATCGCTGCCTGAGCGAACCCTTTGGTATGGAGTGTATAACGTGCTGCTAAATCTCTCCATGGCTCAAGTACAGCCGCCAGTGTCAACTGAGCTGAACTTCTATCTTGAAGTTGCTAAAACGCCACTCGAGTGCACAGGAATCGATGGACCATCAGAAGTAGAGTACAATGAGAAGTTCGAGTTCACAGCCGACAGTTTTGTTAGAGACTATGATGTTGAGGCTGGAAATCACACTGGAATGATTTTTACTTGGTTGTGCTTGCAAATGGCAGAGAACTCCTCCCAACCGTTTAACTTGACGACGATAGTAACGCTTCCTTCGGAGCAGGGCATCGAAAACTATCGCGGTTGCTACGGAAATGGAGCAGGCATTATTCTCAAGGGAGATAAAACAGCTGCAGGTCGTTTCAAAGGAAATAGCTACGACTTTATGCCCAACCGGACCTACTTGTTCAGAATGATTGTGTACAAAGACACCAGGTGGCAGTTCTGTGAGAAGGCACTGCGAGTCAGACCTCAGAAGGCTCCGACGATCCGAATGTCGTGAGTAATTTTATTTTGATTCATTAGTTTTTAGATAAAATTCTGCATACTCTGTCCAAATCTTCAGGTGCGTTCACAATTGTGACTTGAAGATCACCTCGCTACGAGATTTGCAGTATCAAGTAGACTGTACGAACATGCACTGCGGTCACAAGTTCCAACCACTTCAGTTCCGCTGGAGAATGCATCGAGTAGGCTCTCAGACAGACGATGATTTGGCTGAGTTCACAAAAGGAGGTTAGCTAATTTTACAGTACTCCTGTATCAGTCTAATTTTTGTTCCTAACTTGTACTTACGCGATTTAAAAAATCTTGTGTGTTAATTTTAGGTGTATTCACGAACAGCACTATAATCAGAAACAAGTTCACTCTTGTTAATGGTAGCTTCTACTATATTAATGTCACGGCATACAACGTTGGTCAGGAAGGTCCAGTCAGTGATCAACTGCAGTTTATTGTGAACAGTCCACCACTGGGCGGCAACTGCAGTGTAAATCCTTTGAGCGGAATCGCCATGGAGACAAAGTTTCAAATCAACTGCTCTGGTTGGAAAGAGTTTTACACAGACACTGGAGGCTTGAAATACGAATACCGCATTCAACAGAAGGGCAGTCGAAGGGCGAATCTTCTGTTCTATGGAGATTTGCCTACTCCACCAAAGATTTTCTTTCCAGTTGGGTCGCCAAGTCACAATTTTGAAACTACGCTAATCGCATACATATACGATTCTCTTGGTGACAGGAAAGACTATGACTTCAAAGTATACGTAAGTAAACTCCGGACTTTACATTTTCCCCGCCGCTGATTCACTGATTGATTCTCTTCATATTCTGCGCTCTAGGTAAAACCACCACCTGTTCCTCCCGAGGTTCTCGTTCAAAACATATCTGATGTGCTCAGTGGAAACAGTCCAGAGCTGAATAAATATCTCGAAAAGGGAGATCAGCAAGGCGCCTCTACAACGCTTTTGTGTGTGGGCTCATTGATGAACGTGAAGAATGAAGAGGCAGAAGGAGAAAACTCGACTGCAGAGTCTCGCGAGAGCTTCAGAGCTAGGATGACATTGGTAAGACGATTTCACTGCAGCATTTAGGAGTAAACGAATAATATAAATTGACAGCGAATATAATAAAATATCCGAAAATCAATTGCAGCAGCGAACGCAGTTCATTAATGTGATCGCAAACTTCACCGTGAATGCGACTGACTCACTTGAGCAGACAAACGAGTTGCTGAGAAACTCCGTGTATAGAGTCGATCAAGTGACTCTTGAAGCACAGGTGGGCTTATTAAATAAATTAAGTTTTATATAAAAGCACCCTTCAGCTCGAAAATAATTTTATTATTTTTTACAAAACTTTCAGGAAGTTGTTGTGAACAAGTTTTCTAATTTAACGGGCAGCTATCGAACCATAAAGGCAAATATGAGTGCCATTAACAAGTACTACATGTGCGAAGGTAAGATCCCATTTGCATTTTAATTTATTTGCGAGCTAATAACTTTTTCTCTCAATTCAAGTTGCCAGAGTTCCATAAAAACCTGCATTTTACGCGCAGATTTCGTTAAAACTGGGTCCAACATCTGGCAGGCGTCCGACTCTACAATCAAGACAGAGAATAGTCGGCTTTCATCGCTGTGCGGTGGTCTGTCCAACGAGACACTGGCGAACTGCACTGTAACGCTTGAAGACATCGGAACCACGACTGCCTTGCCATTTGATGCGACCACCACCTCGCTGAGTGGTGTCGAGTTATCAAACGCAATCAACGAGGTCAATGCGCGAGCAAAAAATGTGATTGACACCGTCCTCAACAAAATTGATGAGGTCACATCCTTGGTGATTCAAGACACAGAGAACGGCGAATATTCTTTTAGCGATCAGGCCATGGCCGCCGTCGGACGTCGCATGAGCGACACTGCAGATGCGAACGTGACTATGAAATCAGCTTTCGGAGAAATTTCGCTACCTGCAAGTGGAAACGATGGCTGCAATGTGAAAGCGATATTTGCGACAAACAATCCCTACGTGTGGCAAGCTTCCGCTAAGAACGTGAGGTCGAGTGTGATGATTCTGAAGCGGGAAAACTGCTCTACGGTTTCTCAAAGCCATTCACGCAAGCGTCGCGAAACAACTCTGTCAGACACAGTTGAGCCATTCGAACTGAGCTTAGCGACAGCCCCACCTGACGTAATGCAAGTGAACCGAACACCTGAGGACAAGTGGCTCATGTTCTACCACAGCTTCCGTGTAGCCAGTGACACAGATCTGCTTCAAGTTACCATGGTTCCACTGAACCCGAGTCATCAGTTTGACGTGCTTCTTCAGTCTGTCTACGTCCCAACACCCGAGAATGCAAGCATGTCACTGTTGATTCCGATTCCACACAGTAACTTGACAGAGATGCACGGAGTAGACCCGAGCACACTCAGCAGCAGTGACTTGTGGCAGTATCAGACTATGTTCTATCTTCCTCGAGGACTTCTCAACACCTCTGCGACGCACTACATCGGAGTGAGACGTCGAGGCTGTTACAAAGACAGCTCAGCAACTGTGAAGTGCTCGGACCCGCACTTGGCTTACAACTTCAGCATGGTGCGTCACTCGTGTCAGCGTTGGGAAGAAGCTTTCAATCGGTGGCTGCCGCTTCCAGAGGCCAACTGCGTGCCGTTGGAGAAGGGTACTCCAACCAAGCCGGTGTTCCGAAGCAACTTGTTCGGCAGTCTGGGAGTAGGCATCAACTTGACACCGAACTTGATTGACTTTGGGAAGCTGTTTGAGAACTGGCAAGGCAAACTAGCAGAGGCAGCGGTGGTGCTCAGTACAGTGATTGTGCTCTGGTGCCTGTTCATTCCTCTGGCCGTGATCCTGCGCCGGCTTGACAAAAAGGATGCGAAAACGGTGCGCTTTCAGCTGGATAATAAACAAAATATTCCGTGTAAAAGTATAATTCCAGTCAGCTGTTCTAAAATATGTAGTTCCACACAGGGCATGCAGTGGAATAATTTAGCAATGCTGCTTAGAGGTTACGAAAAAATAGTAGAAAGAGTAGAAATATAGTCTACTATAAGTCTTTACTTATCATGCACTTCATTCACTTTAATCGATAAAGAGACTTCTTCAGTTTGTTAGTTTGACGCGTAACTACTCGTATAAGCGGTAAAGGCCAATGATACAAGGAACTTCCGCATTCTAAAAATCTCGATTTTTCTTATCAGAGTAAATTACATTATTCCCAAACACTCGAACTGAAAAATCAAAAATATGATAATGCTTGCTTGCAGTTCGAGTACCTGCCGCTCACAGATGACTGCTCCAGACCGCATCGCTACCTGCTTGATGTGTATACCGGAGCAGCCAAGCACAGCGGAACAGAGTCTGCTATCTACTTCACTCTGATCGGTACTGAAAGCCGCGCTACTTTCCGGCGTCTTGACGACGGAATTCGTCAGGTACACTGATGAAGCAAAGTGCATGAATTTCGCCGCAAAAAATACGTGCTTCAGCCTAAAAATGCAGAACCTAAAAACACAACCTAAAAATTTGCAGAACTTTACTGACGGCGCGATCAACCACTTTATCATGACATGCGATCGGCATCTGGGAGACATCAAATACATGTGGATCTGGCACGATGGATCCGGATACGCTGAGAAGTGCGATTGGTTCTTGAATCGCATCATCATCACGGACACACTCTATAACGCCAAGTAATTGCAAAATTATCCTAATTTCGCAGTAAATTGTGCAATAATCTTCACTAAATCACACGCAAATAATGATTTTTACTTCCTTCACAGGTACTTTTTCATTCACAATGGATTTGTGGATGAAGACTCCGAGACATCACCTGTTGT
Source organism: Macrostomum cliftonense (assembly GCA_950096795.1). Classification (NCBI taxonomy): domain Eukaryota; kingdom Metazoa; phylum Platyhelminthes; family Macrostomidae; genus Macrostomum; species Macrostomum cliftonense. The sequence goes on along the minus strand of CATNEM010000288.1, from coordinate 22,465 downwards.
AATAAAGCTGGCCACAAAGGACGATATTGCCTATTCACACGGTCTGGTGCGCAACAACCTGTCCCGAAAAATGACCGACGATCACTTATGGATGTCACTGATGTCACGCAAGACAGACACAAACTTCAGTCGGCTGCAGCGGTTGGGTGTCTGTTTCAGCATTCTGTTCATGACGATGATTGCCAACGCAATGTGGTACGGCGTGGCTGACAGCGGTGCGAATGCAAGTGCCAAAGTGCACATCGGACCGATCAGCTTTTCACTGAATGCACTCTTGACGTCAGTGCTGGGTGCGCTGTGCGTTGTTCCGGTCACTGCAGCCATCACAGTCTTCTTCCTGAAATCCGCAAAGCGAGTCAAGTCTAATGAATTGTCGCAATCAGTCCACAAGCACTCGGAGTACATAGAAAGGAGCGTTTCGTCAGTTGAACTGGCTGATGAGGAAGAAGTAGGTATGGAAAAAAGAAGTCAAGATGCTGTGATTAGGCGTCAGCGATACCGTGTTGTCGATGACACTCATGATGTAGCTGAAACGAATGAAACTGCAGTGAACGATGACTGCGAGCTGGCTTATCAAAACGACCTTGAGATGCTGGAGCGACAGTACGAGGAAAGCGTTAGCACGCCACTAAAAATGCCAGTTAAAAAGCAGAAGCGAACCAAGAAGTTTCAGCTGCCCCATTGGTTCCAGTACATTGGCTGGGTGCTGGTTATTGGAAGCATTGTTGGAGCTGGTGTCTTCATCGTATTCTACGCAATGGACTGGGGCAAAACTAAGTCTGAGGAGTGGCTGATAGCTTTCTTTCTGTCTCTATTCCAATCCATGCTGCTTATCCAGCCACTTAAGGTAAAACATTCACAATTGTGACTACGAAGTAGGCATTCATTTCACGCTTGTATCTTTTCCTGATATCAATATTTTCTGGAATTCTTTTAGGTACTCGCGATTGGCCTGATAATATCAGTTTTGATGAGAAAAGACTACGACGCAAAGGACATGGACTTTATTAGAGTAAGATATCGGCATCCACAGAAACTCATTGGTAAGCTACTGTAATCTCTGTATTTTTTATTTCTCTGAACCAACTCTAGAGCGAAGCTTAAATTTTTATGAACAGTTATAATAACTTCCATATGACTGTTTACTTTGCAGACGGATTCCGCTACGTTCACGAGCTCGAGGAAAACGATCACAACAATCAGTTGCGATCGAAGGCCAAGCGCACTTCCATTGAAATTGTCGGGAGCTTTATTCTTCTGGCGCTGTTGTACTGCATATGCTACGGGAACCTGGACCCGTGCACATTTAATCTGCACTCAAATATCAAGAACCACCTTTTCAAAGCCAGCAATCCAAAGATACGAGCGACGGGACTGGAAAACGTAAATACGGCAGCCGATTACTACGTATACCTGCAGAGCACATTGCTGCCTCGATTGTACCCGGTTGAAGCCCTCGGACACAACCTGAGTTTAACAAGAAGAAAATTCGTTGCCGATCTGGTTGGCTTCAGGTTGGGTCATGCCACTCTGCGTCAGTTGCGCATTCGTCCGGTTGATGTGCAGGCAGTTGCCCGGTCTGCCGACTACAGTTTCCACGCAGACAGCCGCGACTGTTTCTACCCTGGTTGGAAGGTGCCGCGTGACTGCAACTTCACAGACAGCGTCAGTGCTCTGGACTTGGCCTTCATTGGCTTGAGTGCGAAGCGAACAAACAGCTTGCCATTCTGGGGCTCGTTGCACATGTATGCTGGAGGCGGATACACGGCTGTGTTGCCGAACAATTTCAATGAGGCGTCTACCTTGGTGTATCAACTGAACTCAACCAACTGGATTGACAACTACACTCGAGCGGTGTTTGTAGAGCTGGACTTGTTTTACCCGGATGTGAACCTGTTTACATCAGTGGTGTTTGCTACCGAGTTCTTCGCATTCGGAGGCGCTCAGAGTGTTCCTCAACTCTACACTACAAAGTTGTACAGGTGTGTTTTTATTATATAATCTATTATTGCATTCTAATTTAATCAATTTCTAAGCAATTTATACCGTTTGCAATTGATTCCAACTATACTTACCATTCACTTTTGACAGGTACGTCGGAACACTCGGTCTGTTTTCATTGATCACAGAGATCATGACTGTCCTACTCACATTGGGTTTGTTGGTAAAGACCATTCTGGACATCAAAAGAGAGCGCTGGAACTACCTGAAGAGTCCTTGGAATATTTATACGCTGGCTTCATTTGTATGTCTGGTGGCTGCTGCAGGATTCTACATTTTGCGCTCGATGGCGACTGTGACGTCACTGGAGGCAATGCAAAACGCCTCGGGACTTAGCACCAATTTGAGATACGTCATGTACCTAAATGAGACATTCTTCTACCTGCTCGGAGCAGCCACATTCCTGGTTCAAGTATCGTTTCTGAACATGGTCCGCTTCAGCCGAAATCTCAACCACCTGCTGGGAACGCTGACCCGATCTCTGAGCCAGCTGCGCTCCTTCTTCTGGGTGTTCATCATAGTGTTCATGGCGTTCACACTTTCGCAGTATCTGATTCTCGGAACACTGGAAAAGCCATTCCGATCGGTGCACATCTCAATGATCACCCAGTTCTCAGCTATGCTGGGAAAGTTCGATGTCAGCTACGTCGTGAGGAATGGTCTACTGGCTCGAATCGTGTTCTTGGCCTACATAACGTTCATAATGTACATCGTGCTAAACATGTTCGTAGCCATACTAAACGATAGCTATGAAGAGGTTCGAGTCGAGACTGAGACTGCACCTGATGAGGAGGACTTCAAGATCATCGACTACATAATTGAGAGCGTGAGCAAGATCGTACGCGGAAAGCCACAGGAGGAGTACACAGAAGCTGTGGAAGAAGGTGCGCTCGTTTTCTTGTCACTAAAAACAGCTGTCTTTTTCAATTCAAATGCTTGCAGTTTATGCATCCATTCAGTAAAGTATAGAATTTCAGCCTTTAGTTTGCATGAGAGATAAAGAAGGATATTACACTGGCGAATGGAGCAATTTGTAAAAACTGGAATTATTTTTTTGCAGACTTGATGCTGCGAGCCGAGGAGGTTGGACTCAGGCTAGTGGACACAAAGGAGCGACTAATTGAGGATCAGGAAGACTCTCTTGATGTGGCGCTAAGGAGTCTTATAAGGCGCAACCTGAGAGCTGCGCATTCTCACAAAGAAACTGATGGAGTATCGACATAACATTTATCCTAGATTTATTTCATTTTACTGTTATAACTAACTGAGTAAATTTTTTCTGTTGCCATAATAATTTTTTTTCCTCTTATTATGGTTTTTATAAAAACCCGATTTTTTCACTGCTCTACTTGTGTTCAAAGTGTGATACTACAATATCAGCTTAAAAAATGAAGGACAATAAGATGGCTAAGGCATCTCAAATAGTTGTGCGATTGTCCAGTTAACACGGAACCAGACGATAGAAAAAATTACATGTAGCGAGTACAGAGGAAATACAGTAAACCGTTTGGCTATGTTAAATTGGTGTGTCCGATGCCTGTTTTGTGATTGTGTCTTAATTTGTGATTTGTGATTTGCACACAATAAGATTAAAAGGCTATTCGAAGTTTAGTTTAAGTTTGGTGTTACGTGTAGCTTTGGAATTTGATCCAATTTTTCTCATTTGTTAATCTTCAATTGTTAAGTTTTAAATTACACTAAATAATCTTAAATGTTTCTTTGCAAATCCTTTCTTTATCTATGCAAGTTCTCAGCTTCGATTGCCTGTATTTCTGATTGAAAATTTCGAACTTTTCACCCTATATTTCTGTTGAGTTTACACCATTCCGCAACTTCAATTGTTGAAAATCTATTTTCTTAAACTGTTTAATTATTTATTTTTTTATTTTATACACTTTTGGCAACCTTTTTTGAAATACCTAGAAAATGCAGCGCAGGGCAACGAGCCCTCTGATCGATATGGAAATATACTAGACAAAAAATTTGGACACTTTCTATTTTCTCAATTTTTTTACCATAAGCAGTTTAAACCAGTTTGTGCAGGTTATTTTATTTACAAAACTTATTTTGCCGCTCTTCCAGCAATTTTTTTTTCTCAGAAAAGCTAAGAGGCGAAGAGCGAAAAAACGTAGCAGAGAAAAAATGCTTTCGCAGGTGCAGAAAAGAAAAGAAAATGCAGCATTTCCTATTCCAGCTCCCTCGCCATTGCTTGAAGAGCGGTCGGTACCCCATCAGGCGCCGGCAGGTTTTCGGTAAACACGCGCGCCAGACGCTGGCCAAGCCGGCTCTAGAATTCTACTGTAGGACTTCTTCTGGCGCAGGGCACTTTGTCAGTTTTAGGGGCGCTTGATGCATAATTTACCAGCTGCATTGGCTGAATAACTAACTACTAGACGCTTGTGCAGTGACATTACTTTTCTGCATAGAAGTGACTCCCGGACCTGGTGTCTAATTCATTAAAAGCTGCCAGCCTTCTACGAAAATGATTTGCTAAAGCTATTTTTCGGCTCCACGCATCTCTGCTTGGGGGGGGGGTGAGGATGGAGATGAGGGGCAAAGCCCTTGTTGTCGGTTTTTGGCAGCGGTAGAGAAATTGAGTTTTACCCCCTGCCCCTTAGCAACTGGCCAACGCGTATTGTTTTGGAAACTCCGGAGTCGGGATGTGTTGCGGGGGTTGGGTGTAAGCAATATTTAGCTATTTATTGAGTTTTGGCTCCCACAAACAGAGAGCGGCTCATTTCTGTCTACGGGATTAATTTGCTTCAACTGCTGCAGAAGACTAGCTCTCTAATTGAAAATCCAGTTGCGCTTAACGCAATCTGACAGAAGATATTGCGTACTCGCAAGCATGCGTTCCGTGACCGCGCACTTGCTGGGCCTGTGGCTGGCCATCTGGACTCTGGCCCCTGAGTCTCAGGCCCGATACTGTGAGCTCTTAGACTCTTTTATCATTTTTATTTATTGTTTGCATCATTTCTCGCATCTTCATGTAAATTTTCATTCAACGCCCACAATTGTTGATGCAAGCCATGGGAATGCTAATTCTCCTAGAGTTTTTTCATACCCGCAGTTTGCCCAACTCCCTGGACGCAGTACTTTGACCGCTGCATCCGCCTGTTCACATTGAGTTACACGCAGCCTGCAGCAGCCAGCTATTGCGCCACCTTCAACAACGGCGCCGGCCGAAGTGGCGCTCTGTACGCGCCTCGGTCTCGGCAGGATCTAGCTGTATTCGATCATCTCGAGTGGCTGAACTTTGCCTTGTGGGTTGGGGCAACTCGCAATGCCACGCTTGGAAAATTCGTTGACTCCGAGGGCAACCAGATCCCGGATGATCTGTTCTACTTGGGACTGACCGAGGCGGACGGAATCGACTGCGCTGACTACAACACGGATCTGGGTCGGCTGTATCTGAGGAGCTGCACTACTAGCCTGTACTTTATTTGCCAGGTCCCGGCTTCTACTCCCAGCGGTGAGATTCCGGCTCGTGTCTATGAATGTTTAGAAATGTCTAGAATGTCTAGAAAATGCATTTTCTTTCCGCAGGTTACTGCTCCCCTTCGTTTCTAACGACGGGAATCAACATTGACATTCCGGGCGGCGACGACCTTGAATTTCAATCAACCGGCCTCGCCACCCACTACTCGCTCTACTATTTCTATCCGCTGCAGTACTCTAACAGCTATCTGGACGCCTACGGCATGACCTTCTGTGGGGTAATTAATGTCGCCCTTTTTCCTTCATTCTCCCAATTTGCGTGAGAATGTGGTTTGTTATCTAGTTTATCCTGCGCCATGAATGAACACAGAAAGCTGCCTCACCAACAATTTTAACGTTTGTCGGTGGTAGTCTGAACTAAAATAGGCATACATATGCGATAAGTTGATTATTATTACCGAATCACGCGCTCTGCAAGTGATTGCCATCCACAAGCCCAATCTGGGGATGGCAGATAGGAGAATAAATTTTACTCCTCTTATTGAGTTGATGGAATTGGACTATCCCCAAATTGATGAGCTATAGACAGAAAATCTGTAAGATCATCATTTAATGTCTAACTAATCACATCGATTTCCTTACCTAGGATTCCAAAAAAGCTGAAATTCACTCCTCTCTTTTAAAATCGTTAGGTTCGATGAATAAGAAGATTTTTCCGATTCCCCCTTTCTTGGTCTCTTTACTCTTAGTTTCCTGACTAGCTGTTGAACCGCGTATTTTTGTGCATAATGTCAGGCCATCAGTGTTGCCTGGATTATAGGTTTGCTAAGTAGCCAATCTGTGCCTTTCAAAATGTTGGTATAGCCTGGTTCAGTATTCTCCAGTGCATGTGTGAGTGAAGTGTTATGAACCTCACTCTAGGGCCCTTTTCAACTATCCCTGCAAAATGACGTGGCATGTGACTGATAGCCTGCGGATAACTATGAAGAGGATATTGATAGGATAAATTTACTTTATACATGTATTCTGTTCTCTAGGTTGTCGTGTAGTTGTAAAAATACATATTCTACGATCGCGGTAACGGAACTTAATTTTCTTGCAGTTAAGTTCTTGCGATGCGACAACAAGAAACACCTACTACTACTGGAGGACAAGTGGCTCAGCCTCTCCTTTTACCAGTTACGGACATCATTGGCGGAGCTTGGAATACGTCTGTCTGAGTGCGTCCCAATACTTTGTACTTTCATAACAGCAAATGCATGCAAGATAGCCAGTCTTTCTGACTTTATTATTCCCAAGGAACTTCCAGTCTACAAAGAAACTCTTGATGCTCCCCACCCCTTTTAGAGGACGACGAGCGAATCCCATTGCTTTTTGGCATACCCGAAAAGCTGAATGTCAGCTTCAGTGCTTCATCATTTATCAACTACGCCAGGCCGGAATACGTGCTCATCAATAATATATTTCGGACCGGAAGTAAGCGCTAAGTCATTTAGCACTATTGTTGAACTTAAATGCTTCAATTGTCATTCTTGCAGTTGGGCTTCTGGAAGTCAGGGAAAAATAACCAGAGTAAACTGGCCGTTCTAATTCGACGTTACGCCACATAAAATGAGATTTCATTAAATGCACTTTAAAGATCTGGCCTGGTCACTGCCTTCCTGAGTATGTAAAAGAGCTTTTAGCGAAAAAATTTTCGTCTTAGGCTTTATTTGATGCAAGAAATTTTTTTTCAGACAAGTGCCTGATCAATTTTTAATGTGTAAAAGTTTATGAGTGAAGTTAAGATATTTTTACGGATCTTGTGGGCATCAATTGACCAATATTTCCGTAGGCCACCGAGTGTGCAAGTGGTACCGCGAGTACTACGGCGATCTGGACGTGAACCAGAACGGCGAGGCCTGCGTTCCCAGCAGTGCTTGGCCGGCTGCCACCAGCAAGTGCCGAACTTGTGAGCTGCCCCAGCCTTTTGACATCAAAAGAATTTACATTTAAAACTAATAAGAATTCGAGCGTAAAAATCTATTTTTAGCATCTCAATCCATCACGTGCGTGAATAGCGCTATGAGCCGGGTTGCTTGCGAGGTACCAGATTGCTGTGAGTCTGGATCGATAATCCTTAATTCTTAGAAGAAATAAGCAATGTTTCACATGTTAAACAAACAAAAAATGAAATTACTCACCTCACATGTAACGCTTTAGCGATAAGAACATACAACGACATGGACTACTACAGCGGCAGAGGAATGCAGAGCATGTTCGCCGAGTTTTACATGAACAAGAAGGTGAAGCTGTCTTACACTTACGTGCTAAGCGGCTTCAGTTCTGTGGAAACAAACAATTACCAGTCCTCAGTCACTGCTGACAGCATCTACTACTTGCTGATTGACCTGAAGACTCCAACGTTTGTGACGCTTATCATTCCTTTTACTACTGCAGGTAACAAGCATTATTACTTAGATTGCAAATTCGCAAATTTGTTTAAGAAACAAAAATTGTTTTTTTCCTAAATTATTAATGCAGCAAGTCAAATGCGATGCATCTGGACGGGTGTGTCGAACACGTGGAACTCCACTTTGGATGAAGCGGCGTTCGGTGGTTGGATGTCGTGCGGTGTCCAAGAGAGAGCTGATCCAAGCGATGGACATTTATTTTTCCACTGCCCACCTGGAAAAATTAGTAGATACGTCGTCCTAACAAGAAGGAAAAGCTGCGGCTACCACAGAATTGACCATATAAAGATTTATGGCGACCACTGTGAGCTGTTCAGATGAAAATAAGGTTTTACTTGCAATTACTTGAAATATGAAAAGCATCCCTTTGAACTGGAAATTATTTTCAGACTATGACGTGAACTTCATTCCTGGAAGCTCTTTCGTGAATCGGATTCCTGAGTCAGCGGAGAAGGATCTGCAAACCAACAGAAACGTCACCTTCTCGACCCTAATTCGCAACACTTATGCTGATTTCTTCCTCACTGCCGGAATCACTTATCGGACCATGCTTGATCAGGTATTAATTCTAGATTACAGTTGGCACACTAGAATGAAGGCTCAGATTTTCGAAAACAAATTAATTCATCTCTATACTTTATCTATAACTCACTCATAATCTGCAGCGAATCAGGTTCCGTCTGACCGGTGACTCCGCATCGAATGTGCTGTGGATCTCCAACGGCTTTGTGCTGAACAAGGCCATCAGCTCTAGCGAGATCCCGCTAAATGCAGTGTTTTATCTGAACAAAGCCAATACTCTGGCTCGGATGAGCAGTCAGAACGTATTCGACTTTCACAATTTGTCATTCAAGTTCCAGTACAACAGCACAGCCGACGAGAACCTGACCATCGAGGCCTACATCGATTCAACTCTGGTGGGCGTGTTTTCTGACCCAAGCAACGCTGCCAACTTCACGATAAACTCGGCGGGTTTCTCCAAGAAGCCGGGCGACACCGAGTACAACGGAGTGGTGGTGCAGTTTCCAAGCATACCAAGTAGGTTTTCTACGAGGCTGAAGCAGTACGTAGAACAGAGAAACAAGATTTTAAACTTTAACTGTTTCAGACACGATTAATGCTGGTTTTTGGCAGCCATCATTTTTCTACGGAGATAATCAGGACTGGCATCAGGTAGTTATTACAAGATCAGATGAAAATTAGTGACGCGCTGATGGTGACGGCAAAGAAACTGAATGCGTACATTCTAGGTGGCGTTCTCTTCTCTGGTCTGGGTGTACTATGCTGGCTACAGCAGGGGCTCAGATTCTGCTGACCAGGACATGGGCGCCTACTATGCCAACAGGCTGTGGTCCGCCGATCTCATAACCTGGAACCCGCTGGACCTGAACGTGAACGGATATGCAACATCAATGTTTATAAGCACGAGTAATCGCTATTCTAACTTCATTTCAATCAAGCCTCCGAAACTTCTGCTGGGAATGCGGCACGTTGAGAGTTCCTACCACTCCAATTTCCAACTGAAGTTCATGTTGTATGGGAAGATGGCTGAGGGTAAGAACCTGTGCACAGGATTTGCTCAATCTCCCTTTTACGAGAAGGGATATTTCGTGAATCTCTGCGATTTAAAATTTATTTTTTAGCGAGGCAAATATTTTAAGCTCATGCTAGTGTGATTACTCGATCTAGTCGCATAAGACCCCTTTGGATTAACAAAAATTATAAACATGCAGCATTGAAAGCCGATGGTCTAAATTTTGGTCTCCCACAGTTCTATATGCCTCATATTTCGTATTTCACATAGTATGTTGGAGCATTATGACGAATCACAAAGGCGTATTCGAGCTCGTCCAAACCCAGAAAAATGAAAGCTCAGAAGTATCTCTCAAACTCCGCAGGAATGGTTGGAGGCGCCAGATTTCCTCGGCTGATCTCCCGCTACCAGCCAGTGCAGCTGTCTTCCGTGTTCAGCAGCACCTACCCCGGATTCAGGGCCACAGATGGATCAACAACAACCTACGGAGACACATACTCATTTTTTATTGTCTCGTCTACTAGTGGGCTTCGATGGGCCTACGTGGACATGGTCGTACCCAGAAACTTCTCCTATGTTGTTGTGTACACGAGGAATGCGGGAGACTCTCGTAAGCCATCAGAAAGTGGTATTCATAATTTCTAGATATTTTTAATGATATAGCGGTTTGAAAATCTACTGCAAGAGTACATCTTTGTCAGTTTAGTTTAGCTTTCCTATTTTTGTCCTGCTGCCTTAACTGCTACAAATCACTGCAACAAGTGAAGTAGCAATATAGCTCCTACGTTTGCTTGGCTTTCTTATCGCAATTTCAGACATATTCACAATAAGGAATACCGGCTACTTTGCACAACTAACTGCCATGACTGGGGCACCCACATTTGCGGCAGCTGACCTTTGCTACCAGCATGACAATAGCTATCAACGAACTGATGATAGGAAATTTCTTGACTACTTGATGTTTCCTTGCATCAAGGTAGGAAGCAAAGAGTATTTAAGTCACCCTAAAATTAAATAAATATTGTTAGCTATAGTTAACTTAAATTACATTTCAGACGGCAAGATATTTAACGGTTCGAAAGAATGACGGAAACACGGAACATCTGAGCATTGCAGAAATCGAAGTTTATGGGACTCAGCACAGTGAGATCGAAAGGCTAAATAATAAATAGATTGCTGGAGTACATTTTAATCCCTTGTAATGCGATGCATTTTCAGCGGACCCACAGCTGAACGCGATGGCCCAGGTGCCGATGGGTCTGGGCGAGTTTGTCCACTTCGAGTGGATGATTTCTGGCAGCACGCAGAACCTGGGAGGCCTCTTCTCCCTGCCGCTGTCAGCCGCCGAGACGCCATTCATAGAAAGCGCTCTTCGATTCCAGTCGCTGGGCTTGACGGCGTCTTATGTGAGATTCTATTTCCCCATCAGCATGACTGTCACGGGCATGATTGTTCAGGGCAGCGGCAAGCGCTCGACTGGCCTGCGAGGCAACGTAAACCATTACACTCTGCGCTACTCGCTTTACAAGGACTATAGACGGATGCAGAACGTTGTCGACCAAGCCAACAATAACGTGAGTTACTAAATTTTTCACTGATGGAAATTAAAAAAATGCATTCATTATTAATCATATTTTTAGCTGACAATCGGGCTTAAATCTTATCCTGTTTTCAGATTGTATTCCAGGCGGCTTCCTTAACGAACACTGTACCGTCCATTAACTTTTTGCCCAGCCCTATCAATACCCAGTTGCTGGAAGCTGTTGCTACGGGAAACAGTTGGACAGTTAGCTGGAAAGTCGAAGTGCTAGGATATCCGACGGCAGTGTGTAAGTATTGGAAACACTGTTTTTAGAATATTCTGCATTGTATGAGTCAAATAATAATAATTTTCAGTGCGCAGCATCATTTCACCAAGCAATTACACGATTGAAAAAATCTCAACTGATGAGGAGCAGGTCATACGGATTTCGTTTAAAGAGATCTTCTATCTGACCTCCATTCGAGTGGCCGATTCGGATCCGAACGACGGCTTCTACATGACCTACCAGCTGGTTCATAACGGCACCAGCAGGCAGCTGCGAACTCCCTGGTATGACCAGGTGTACAACGTAAGTGAATTTGGAAGATCCTGGGATGGGAATAGGGCCATTAACTCAAAACCGGATAATATATGGGTAGAATTCGACCATTACGCTCGTATTTGTTACGAAGCAGAAGCAGATTTGTTAATTGATGACATCTTGAAACCACTTGCGTGAACTAGATGCGAGTAACACTGCTTTTTCCACACGGAAGCGCAAAAATTTTTTCGGTATGAAATTTAGGACAACAGTGTCTATCATTTTTCTTGCGCCGTTGCAGTACTATTTCGAACTCAATTACTTGCTACGCGCGAATTGGAAGTCAAAATGAAATTCGAGTTGGCGCGGCCGATAAGTAGGCTTAGTCAGACATTTCCACCATTTGATTCCACCATTTTTGCTGACGCAGATAGTCACTACACATCTGTACATCAAGTCCTTGGAGTTCTAGTTAGGGTCTTGAATAAGACGACAGGTAGTGATAGTAAGGCTGGTCTGATAAAATTAAGACGTCTGAATTTTTGCCCAGACGTGCACCCCACATCAAAGTCGCAGATAGCTGCATGGCGCATCCGAGTGCTGTGCACAGCTAGCTATTCAATCATGAGGAAAAACCAAACAGTTTTTTCCTAGCTGACACTGGTCCCTAGTTTCAGCTGGCTGGACTGGGACAATGAGGAGTTGGTCAAGGGAACAAACAGTTTTTAGCAGTCGTAGAAGCCCCATAATATTACGGAGCATAAGAAAGACTGCTTTTTCGTGCAGTAAAATTCTAGTGTTGATTTTCTAAATACTGAGGTCTGTAGCCTTTTATTGCCGATTGCAAATCTGTTTTTAGTTCTCAAGCTACAACTCGGCTGAAGACTTCTACATACCGGTAATTCTCACACCTACCATGACCGAGCTACATTTCGGAGCCAATGCTACGATAAAGGCAACAGATATTGTGAACATAAGGGGAATCGAGATCAACGGTAAGTGCTTTTAAAAGCATTTTTTATTTTCATCACTTGGTCTTGACTAAAGGCGTGCTGTCAGAGCATTGCGTGAAGCAGAGTTTTCTAATTAGACTAAACCTGAAGATTGACTCCGAGCCCTAGCGGTTATAAAGTGGATCATATAGCCAATTAAGCAGATGACACCGTCCATTCGCCGGTTCGCAGAGGAGTGCCCGCAAGGCTGGCGCCCGCTCTACAACATCTGCCTCAGGATCGTCCCGTCCGCTCTGGACTGGAACGCTTCGCTGCAGTACTGCCGGAGCCGCTACTGGAACGGGCGCAACGGCACTCTGTTCATGCCGAAGACTGCCCTGCTGCGCAACTTCGGTCACATGAGGTTCGCTATTTTGTTATAATTTTGGCAAATCAACAAGCAGGACTAAAACCTAATATTCAATTAAAAATGAACTACTCAAATAACTCCAGAAACATGCAGTTTCACGTCGGCGCATACAGAAACGCGTCAACAGGCCGCTGGTTCTGGCTGGATGGAGAGGAGGTTGAGCAGGGAGCATTCTACATGGGCCAGCCACAGAGCAGCCCATGCGCGTACCTGTCTACCGACTACAATGGCCTGTATAAGAGCGACTGCACTGAAAGCCTGTTCTTCCTGTGCCAGATTCCCAAAAAGCTTTGTAAGTTAAGTGTGCGCTGCTTCACCAAAAGCCAGTTGAATCCTAAATGCTGCACGTTAACTAAATGATTTGCTCCCACAGGGTCGAATCGCAAGCAGACAGTGGTGCTGAATACTTTTTACTTTAACAACATGGGAGTTGAAGATGACCACCTTCAATACACCCAGGGACCTTTGCACGAGCTACTCAGCCTTTGGTCTCTCGATGACTCCTTCACTTACATACCGGCAGTCTATGACATCCTGAACTCAGCTAATTTGAACAGCTTCGCCATTTCAATTGGCACCGAAAGCGTTCAAAGTGCGACCACTAAATTTTCTGTGTACCAAAGAACTCAAGTTGAAAATGGTGAGTTAAAGTTTAAAAAAAACAAGCGAAGAGGCAGAAATCTACATAGCACGTCCTTCGTTAAACCCACAACAGGCTGTTTGGAGCCCCTGCTGTACCACGATCCTGGTGTACTGGGAGTTCGTATCAACGCTTCAACTTCCAACTCGAGGAGGGGTCCTGAAAAGGCGTTCCTTGGCTCTGTCATGTCGAAAGAGGGTATGTATTGAACTCCTTCAATCAGGAAATCGAATCAAAGCAACTAAAAAATTTTGGGTGAAATATTTACGAGTGAAAACTTCATTTCCAGATCACGTGCAATGCGCGCTAAGCAGAGCCGACTACCAGTTCTATGAGGGACCGTGGTCTGTCACTGATCAGGGGTATTCGTGCGTCAACTGGAACACCGTGAATAGTGCGTTCAGAGACTACAATAACTCGTGCTTGGAATGTAAGTCCAAAGTTTTATTCATAAATATTGAGCCTTTATTAACTCACACATTTTGAGAAACGAAATATACACCGGGCAGATACGAACGATCGATTCTCAAGCTGTTACGATCAAGGCGGAGCTATCAGGGATTGTTACGACCTACAAAAAGCGTACTGCAGTAAGTTTAGCATGTGAATGGGTTAACTACAGGCTCAAGGCCAAAGTCAGGTGGAGCAGTCATCATTTAGCCAGCGGTTCAATTTATGAGTCATGACAGTTCATAAAAGACTGCCTTTACTCATTTTACTCCATTCATTCACACTTAACCTGCTCAAAGCAAAAAATAGCTGTCGTTTCCGTACGCTCGTACTGCTAATGTCTTCTACTCACTCAAAAGAATTATTATGCTTTGGCTGGACGCAACCAATCACTGCTACATATTAATTCCACAAGCGAAAACTTGCAATTTTTTGTATCGGAACATGCCTTTACTTGATTTAGGTCAGTACTACCACCCGCCTGCAAGCCAAAACTTCATCAGCAATATCCTAACCGACAAGGTGCTGTACTTCACTGGGCATCAGAGAGGCCTACAGCTTTGACGCTAATTTTGGATTCTATGTGTACACTGTCGCCGTGTCCGTGGCAACGCCACCAAACAACTGGTGGCTGCTGGCTGATCTCAAGCTGCAGTATCGAATCTCGGCCATTCGAATTCTCCCGCGTAAGCGTTTAATATCACTTTTGCGCTTCTCTGTGATATAAAATCAAGGACGCATTTAGGAGCCCTTGAACTAAAAGGGACCAAAAGCAAAACCTACCAATTTATTTAACTATGCATGTGTCAGTGGACCGCCATGATTTTGTATTCGGGGTCTTCCCGCCCATTAGCTGTGGGGTAAGAAAGGCGTAAGGCGTACCTGGGTTAATGCTAGGGGTCGCCTCTGAATGCTAGGTTGGCACCTTTATTATTATTATTATTATTATTATTAATATTATTATTATTATTATTATTATTATTATTATTATTATTATTACTATTTGCGCACGCCAAACGGGTGCTGATTTTTTTTAAATTTAAAATATTATTCTCAGGAAACATAAAAAATACGAGCGTAAGCGAAGAAATATTGACTGTAAGAAATTTTTACTTCATAATAAGAATTGTCATGGATTTGGCTGATTTGTTAATTAGTTTAACATTTTCTTGTACCATAAGAAAAATACATTTATCCTCCTCTGTTAGCAAATTAAAGTTAGGTACTTTTTTGTATATCTCCTTGATAAAATTTTTCTTAGGAGCTCTGTATTCGTTCTAGGGACACTTAAATAGAAATTGAACATCATTTTCAACCTCTGATTTACATTATGGACACAAATCTATTTTCATAGGGAATTCTAGTTCTTACTTTTCGAAGTGTCTCGCATGCTAGTGTTGTGACTTGTATGTATGTTTCTGGGTCGCTACTTCTCTTAAATTGATAAAGAAAGTGATTTAACTTGACTGAGTTCTCCACCTTCTGCCTCCAATGTCTCGAAAACTGAGATTCAAAACTAACTTTATGCATTTTAATAGCCCTTGCGATGGTTATCCTTTTATAGTCCTGCATTGTTTCACTGTTAGATTTGGCCGCTAGCCCAACATCGGCGTATGTTGGATCGTTGATGTGATGACTCGTGTAATTCGTATGCTTTCGTATGATCAGGCAAACGGCAACTAGGGCTCGCGTACTCTTTTATTCTCGATGAAAAATTCTTGACAAAAGCTAGGGGGAGAAACTTGACTTACTGCATTAGAAATAGGTGGGTTGGTCCATAGATAAAACTGCAAACGATCTTAGGCGTTTCAATAATCATAAAATGTCGCCTTCTGGGTTTTGAGAAACAATACTGTATGTGCAACAATTTTCGGCAACAGATTTTTTAGATAAATTTGTGAATTAACAGAGGTCAAGACAGCCTAGTGTTTCTACTCAGTTTCCGTCTAGGGTGCGAAGCGGTCCGGTATCTTCCGAGTTCGCTCACTGCGACGCGGCGGCTCTGTCCGATCGGCTTGCGGGCCTTGGGCTGGGTCCGTTGTCGATCAGTGGGTACCGGCAGTCCCCGGGCCTCCGCCTTCCTCCTCATCCACGAGCCGGGGAGCGAGCTGGTTGTTGCTGACGAGCTGCAGCTTATCATCGCTTAGAAGCCACGCAGTGTTCCGTCCCTGTGTCATGACGAACTCAGCCTTCACC
This sequence comes from Macrostomum cliftonense, assembly GCA_950096795.1. Taxonomy (NCBI): domain Eukaryota; kingdom Metazoa; phylum Platyhelminthes; family Macrostomidae; genus Macrostomum; species Macrostomum cliftonense. The sequence continues at coordinate 6,328 of CATNEM010000288.1, read as the reverse complement.
GATGGAGCGTCCGCGTTCGCCTTGTAGCTCACGGTGTCCCCCCCGCTGCAAGGCGGACACACAGGGACACGCAGTTGGCAACCGAACACGAGCTCTGCCGGTGTCTTGGTGCGCGACTTGGACGAATTGCGATGATGCAGGAGTACTTTCTGCAAAAATGCGGAGAAATCATGAATGCGTTAGCCGCTGGGTCTAGGCCTGCAAGGCTCTCTTCACCGTCTGCACAGCTCTTTCCGCGGCTCCATTCGACTGCGGAGAGTGAGGAGGCGTTTCCATCGTCCGCGCTCCGTTTGCATTCAGCCAGGACGCCAGCTCCTCCGATATGAATTCTGCTCCGTTGTCGGAAACCACCACCTTAGGGACGCCAAAGCGAGTAAAAATTGTTCTTAAGACATTTGATGACATTGCTGGCAGATCTGTTCGGCGAGGGAAATGCCTCGATCCACCCTGAAAACGCGTCAACTGCGATCAGAATGTTCTCAGTTTCGGGTACAAAGGCCCAGTCTATGTGGATCCTTTCGAATGGACGCTCAAGCAGGAGGCCAATTGGTCCCTGGACTGGAGCAGGCGTGGTCTCAGATGGCTGCATGCACCGCATTGGTGCACAAACTGATCCACATCCTTGTGCATTCCAGGCCACCAACATGTTAGTGCAAGAAGGTTTGTACGTGGCGCTCGCGCCCGAGTGCGTGTCATGGACAGCGCTAAAAGGCTTCCCTCCATAAGCGTGGGGTATAAACATTCGGCGACGCACTATAGAGTAATCCTTTTTCCACTGTTAACCACTCGGAGATCTTGAAAGGCCCTTCTGCTTCTGAGCAGTGCTTCCAATCGCCGACCGAATACGACGCAGAATCCCCTGCATAAAGGAATCCGTGGCCAGTTCAGAAGCGATACGTCGGGAATCTATGGTTGGCGATTCAAAAGAGCACGGCAGTTGATGGTCTGGCTCGTTTCAGGGCATTCGGGAGTCTCCGTCCGTAAACTGATATATATCGCGACAAGGCGTCGGCATGTTGGCATGGCTTCTGCTTTCGACAGGGTCCTGGAGATGTAAATCACGGGATGGCCATCTTGCGTTAGGACGCCAGCAAGGGCTCCTTTTGACGCATCAGTGGTGAGGGTGGCCTCCTTTCAAGACTGTAAGGCTGGACTATTGGCTGCGAGGACATCTCTTTCTTGAGGCTCTCAAAAGCTTGCGCGCACATCTTCCGACCAAAAAACTTACGCTCGGCGGAGCTATGTGGCGGATTTTTCAACAGCCGATCTTCAGGCCAGATTCCGGCTGCCGAAATTTTGAAACCGAGGAATGTGATCTCATCGCTCGTGTTAATGCACTTCCCTTCATTGATTGTGATTTTTTTCTCCGCAAGCCGGGTCTTGACCGCCTTAAGTCGTTTGCTGAGAGGGTCAGAATTCTCGGCAAAAACCAGAACATCGTCTTGATAAGATAGAATTCCTTTTAGATCAAGCTAAGATGTTCTCCATCGCCCGCTGAAGATAAACGGAAAGCGTTCTCATTCCCATCTGGAGCCGTTCGGCGTGACACGATAAAGTCCTCGCGATGTGTTGATAAGTCGACAGTTTCTTGTGCGTCCTCGTCAAGCACGATCTGCCAGTATGCAGAACGCGTCAACTTTGGCGAATTTCTTCGCATTTTTTAGTTTGGAAAACAGGTGTTCAATTGAAGGTATGGATATGATTCCGACTTTTATCTTGGAGTTCAACGTGTACTTTGTAGTCCGCGCACATGCGAAGAGAGCCATCAGATTTTTAATCCATACAAACTGGCGAAGCGTTACTCACGGGTCCCTCAATCGGTTCGATAATGCCAAGCTGCTGAAGTCGGTCGAGTTCCGCATTGATCTTGTCCTCTAGTGCTAGTGGGAAACTGGCCGTGCTCTGCAAAACTGAGCCTTGGCTCCGTCGATCAGCTCCATACGAGCCTTAATGCCTTTGATGGTTGGGCAGCGTCTCCGCAGCCGGCGAGTCTGTTGTGTTGAAAGTGCCTCTGCTTCTAGAGGTCACGTCCAAGAAAGCCGAAAGGTTTATTCCGACGAGAACCAAAATGAGTTCCGCCGGGTAGATCCGACCTCGCATTTCAATGGTAGCAGAGAGCTTCCCCCAGTGTCTTCATCGCGTGCCCGTCGTAGGCCTCAAGTCTGCGGTGGCACTTAGCAAGCATTGGGCTGGCTAAGAGACTTCCAGAGGCTGCTCGAAAGAACTGAGACGGAGGCGCCTGTGTCCAGCTGCATGGGAACCCTTTGTCCCATTTATGAGTATTTCTGTAGACGCTTCAGCAATAGCGTGCACCGGCATCCAAGTTCGTGAGATGTAGGAACCTCCGTTTGTGGTATCCTCCTCAGAATCACCAGCCGAACCTCTGAGTGGTTCACAGATTTTCCACTACGTGAGCGGCAAACCAATGCGAAATGATTGCGCTTGTGGCATTTAGAGCACTCTTGCCATAAGCAGGGGCACTTGCCGGCCAAGTGGGACTTTGCCGCAGAACTTGCAGTTGTCATATGCGCAGGCCACTAGCGGAACCATGCCGATCATCTTTGGTGTAGTGGACAAGGCCGTCGGCTGGACACTCTCGTGGCTGTGGCCGACTCGACGGTTGACTAGAACCGTGGACAAAACGATGCAACTTGCTCGATGTTTTCTACCAGGTCACGATCTCAGTAATATAAATCTCTTTGGTCGCTTCAACCGTAGCAGTCTGCATCGCCTGACGCAGCACTCGTCTCTGGCCGTCAGGATCGCCTACATCCCTGCGATAAGGGCCAATCGAACCAATTCGTCCTCCGGGCTCTCGCAAGTCTTTAGTTTGTCGAATTCGCAATGGACTGCTGCCCGTCGAAGGCGAGTTTAAAAAGTCTGAAATGGAGCTCGTTGGCGGCTTGCCGTAGGTTAAAAAAAGTCGTACGCTCAGCAGCGACGAGACGCTTCTTGGTTTGCAGGTAGTTGGTGATGGCTGTCTCCAACTGTCAAATGAAAGTCGTTCTCCACATCGTTTGGAGCCACAATGTGAGGTCAATTTGTCACGAGTCGTCAGTCCACACATAGCCAGAAAATTGTCGGCTATTGCTCAGGTTGTCGCTGAATATTTCCACTTCTTGGAGCGCGCAAGGGCTTTGAAGCTTTTAGCCAGATTAGTGCGTGGTCTGCATCAGCGAGGTCCAAATGGTCGAGCCGCGACGCCATTGTGATGACTCGGTGTAATTAGTATGATTTCGTATGATCAGGGTAAACGCAACTAGGCTCGCGAACTCTTTTATTCTCGATGAAAAATTCTTGACAAAAGCTAGGGGGGGGGGAGAAACTTGACTTACTGCATTAGAAATAGGTGGTTGGTTCATAGATAAAACTGCAAAACGATCGTAGGCGTTTCAATAATCATAACAGTTGACTAATTTAGTAGGATGATTGCCCTCTGGGCGTTTTGTTAGTGAAGCCCAGTACTGTATGCTTATTTTGGTATATTGTAGTTCCCGTAGGTCCCAGGTATACAGTGTCTCCTCCTATATATATTCTATTGCCTTGGGTAACGCAGACTTGAGGGCAAGGCCTATGCATTCTCTCCTCCTGCACTATATGCGTCCGTAAGGTATCCGGAGTAAATATGTTTGACAAATAATGTGATTTCACAATCGACAAAGCGACTAATAACTGGCTAGCGGACTCTAATCAAAATTAAGCACGAACACCCCGGGCTAACACAAAAATAGCAAAGATAAAGGTATAAAGGCCTCACTGGTGGCTGAACAAGGACAGAGAGAGAGAGAGGCGGCTCGAGCTTTAAGGTCGACTGTAGCCCTAATGCGGTTCCTAGATGACGGATGCTGACGATAACGGGCCGGCAGCTGTCCGCCGGTGCTGGTCACACGTGGCTGGTACGTTCCTAAACGGACGACTCGAAGCTGATGTAGCTGACGGTATGGTGCCTAGTAGACTGATACTGCTTGACTCTCGTGGCATTGACATGACTTATTTCCCTTAAATGGCCACCGGTCTCCTGACTTCACTGCATAGCGAGCTATTTTAGGGGATGCGAAAATAAAGAATAATCAGGATTTGGAGGAACTTGTAGTAGTTTACAGCGTAGTTACTTGTATACGAGGATTGATTTTACGTTATTAGAGGGAAACAATGGGCAAAATATTGCTTATGGTTTATCGATAATGTGATATAATAAGTTTTTTTTTACATGGGCATAGATTTATCGCTGCAAATCAGCGTGAGTTTTTTTTAATACTAAGCCTTAGTAACGGCGACGAAGCAATAGTGTCAGTACACAATGCGATAGAGGGAAAGGATTTCGCCAGCAAATTACATTAGGGGAGCTTGAGTAGGGGTTTAAAAAACAATAACGGTGGGTTAATAATTAAATTTAGCGCAGCAGGAAATAATTGGCTGCAAATGGTGGGCGCCAGAAAATGAGATAATGGAGGGGTGGATAAGCGTAAAGTGGGGTCAGCGTTGCGGGAGCTAAAATGCTCTTTACAAGGCGCGTGGGGATTAATATGCTACAGTATTACATGTTCCACTTACAGTATAAGGGGAGAATGAGCATACTAGAAGAATAATATTTTTTAATTATATTAAGGGTTGACAGTAAGTACATAAGGGGTAGAATGAGACGTTAGAGGTAGACGTTACGATCAATTAAGGGATGTAAGCGCGTCAACACATAAGAGAGTGCGGTGCAAGTGCGGTGCGGTGTATGAATTAATTCTATACTAACTCTGCCATTAAAATAATCGCAGAACTTGTGCATTATTTCAGACCGAAACCTTTACAACGTGAGCTTCAGGACGAGCAATTCATGGAATCGCAGCCTGGGTGACCTCGCCTTCGAGAACTGGGACGTTTGCTTCAATTGGAACTTTGTGGAGCCACTGCCTAATTCGGCTACATTTATTAGTTGCGACACACCACGAACTGCTCGATATTTGGTGCTGGTTAGCCCGGTGAATAACGTGGGGAATGCTCGCATGGATATCAACTACATCAGTGTAATGGGGGACGAAGGTAAGTTCCGTATCCGAATGGATCGTATATTTCAGGCAAATTCAGTGACAGTAGTGAAACACGGCTCGGCAAGGATTCAAAAGTCTCACCCTTACTAAATTTTCAGTGAATGAGATTGGCACAGAAGCCGATTTGAGAAAGCTTTACCGACTGCCCAAGTCTCTGGTGGCGAGCGCTCTGCAAACTAGCAACCTCACTTTCTACATTCGGTTGAACAGTGCGGGTCTCAGGCTTCTGTTCTCTGCTCACTATGCTGAGTCCGACATCATGAGACAGGTTTGCTAACCCGCTGATACTGATCAAGTGTTCATTGTGTTCTGGCTATTAAGCCGCAGCGAAATTCTGGCAATATTGTTTCCGGACTCGCTTATTTATTTGGCCTCTTGGTCTCCTTGCTTCTGGATTTCAACGCAAAAAAACGAAAGCTACTGTACTTAGAGGGGGACTTGGCCCACAGACACATGGGCACTTGATTATAAAAAGAGAATTGAAAATTAAATGAAAGAAAGCTCTTATTAACATTCCCCCTCCCTGATAGGACTCCCTATCAGAAAAAAAATACCATACGTACGAGCGTACATGCAGCAGAGTTTCGTGTCAACTTTAACATATCAACTCAAAGTTCCGTCACCCTTCAGTTACTGTCCGTTTCGCTCAAGCAAGCACAATTTAGTTACAGATCGCAGTAGCTCGCCACTGCCGGTCCGAACTCGAACAACCCGGGCTCATCCGGGTTGTTCGAGCGACGAGACTGTCCTTTGGATTTGTAGTCTGGTAGGTCAACGGTCGAGAGTTTATAAGCGCTTCTGCTCCCGTGAAAGCAGAATGCAACTCCTCGTCTGTGACGTCGGCATCGCCTAGAATCGCATGCACAGCTCTCTTTGCTGCACGGATCATTACTTCATAAGCCCCACCAAAGTGCGGAGCCGCGGGGGGCTGAAAATGCCAGATAATGCCGCGTTCCGCTGCTGCTTTATGGAAATCGTCCCTAGGCAGCGCCATGAATGCTTGTAGTTCTTGTCTGCCTTTGACAAAGTTGCCGCCATTGTCCGAAAAAACTTCCTTCGGCACTCCTCGTCTATTCACCATGCGATAGAAAGCATTCAAGAATGAGTCCGTGTCCAGGCTATAAGCCATCTCCATGTGGACCGCTCTGTCTCCAAACAGGTAAAAAGCGTCAAATATCTCTTCTGACGTTCCTTCCACGTCCTTGTATAGTCACAAAACGGGACTCCAAAGTTACAGCCGAGTAACTGAACGCTCGGAGAGACGCTTCAACCGAGCTTCTGGTAGC